>JAJJWX010001448.1:0-600000 GCA_023529315.1 Papaver bracteatum | reverse complement strand
TAATTTTGAGTACGATTAGGTTGATGTTTAATCTTACCTATGATCCCAGACATTGAGTTTTTACTGTGTCTAATGTTTCATGCACCAATTTGGGTCTGAAATAGTCAGGATAACAAGCAATTTCAACTTGTTTCCACATCTCAATAACTTGGTTGGGGTTTATGCCATGAATTTCTTATTTAAAGTTCGATCCGATTAAATATGAATTTTGAAGAGATGCATATCTTACAAAAATAACAAATTTAATGCGCTCGAGCAGACAAAATATATACCATGAATGGTTCTGAGGCTTCCTTCTACCTCCATGAACTCTTACATTTCTTGGACTTTTTATAAACCTTTGTCTCCACGGATATTGAATTGTGAGAGCTGGTTTGATTTGGAGCAGATTTTTTTTCATG
This sequence comes from Papaver bracteatum, assembly GCA_023529315.1. Classification (NCBI taxonomy): domain Eukaryota; kingdom Viridiplantae; phylum Streptophyta; class Magnoliopsida; order Ranunculales; family Papaveraceae; genus Papaver; species Papaver bracteatum. The sequence goes on along the minus strand of JAJJWX010001448.1, from coordinate 599,599 downwards.
GAAGTCCCCCATCTCTCCGGCGTGTAATAATAATATACCTAATCTGAACAACGAAGTGAATGAGACTCTAAAATATCCAGTTAAAACCCAAACTTCCAGATCACAACTTGCCATCCAACAAACAAAAGCAAAACAAATTTATAAAAAAATTCTCCAATTTGGGATGGAATCAGTTTTTTTTTCCTTTTTTATTTTTACTAGACCAAACCTCGTTAGAAAGAGTTCCTTCAGGAGTGTCATTTTTGACCTGTTTTCACATATTGATCGTCATAGCAGCCTCACATAAATTACATAAACTAGAGCTAGGATAGTAGCATTACTGTGTCTGTATCAGCAAAGACGACTGAGCCAGTTAAGCTCAATATGGATATTCTACAAGTTGTATTATTATTGGGATCACATATGTTATAGAAAGCATGAGATTTCATACCTTCTCCATATGGAAAGACAAGACATGATACTGCGGAGGATTACTGTATCTTGTTGGAAGAGTAAACTTGAATTTTTAGCCTAGAAGAATCCAATGCTAAGTCGGTGGTCTAGAATTTGCTAGACAACTATGTCCTGAGAGCTTTGAATGTAAAGAAAGAAGAGATAGTACTAGAAGTCTCGAATAGAAATGTGTGGAGTAGTCTAGAATTGTCCTTGGTCAAAGTCGGTTGTAAACACTGAATCCACTAATGAATATTCTAGATAAGACTAGAGTAGGTAGTGTCGGTTGAGTGTTCCCTATAAATAGGGAAGTAGTCATTTTATTTGAGTTGTAATGGAGTGAAATCCAAAAGTGAGATATAGGTTGAGTCAGCGTGTTACTTGAGTAAGTGTAATCAAGTGAATTCCCATAGTGGGTAGCAAGGCCAATACTTGAGTGAAGGCTAGTGTGAGTTTGTGAGAAAGAAGGTCATGTACGACCAAACACTTTTGAGAAGTAATAAAATTATTATTTTCTCCCAACCACAGTTGAGTGATCAGTGAGTTCTTTGAGTGAGTCTTAAACATTTTCAGTCCTTCTTCAATACCCATTTAGCCCATTAATCCCAAATATTTTCAACAAAGTGGTATCAGAGCCATAGATCCTAATGGCTACTGAGATGTTTCCCTACCAACTTCCTAAACTCACTAAAGAAAACTATGACAACTGGAGCATTCAAATGAAGGCGTTACTAGGCTCGCAAGATGCATGGGAGATAATAGAAAAAGGTTATGTCGAACCGGAAAATGAAGCGACGCTACCACAAGCTGAAAATGATACGCTATGTATTTCTAGAAAGAGAGATAAAATAGCTCTTTTCCTTATTTATCAAGGCATGGATGAGTCGTCCTTTGAGAAGATATCAAGAGCCGCTAACGCAAAGCAAGCATGGGAGATTTTGCAAAATTCCTTCAAAGGCGTAGACAAAGTTAAGAAGGTACAGTTGCAAACTCTAAGAGGTGAGTTTGAATCCCTCTCCATGAAAGAGTCCGAATTAATATCGGATTATTTCTCAAGAGTTTTAGTTGTTGTCAATCAACTAAGAAGAAATGGTGAGGTCATGAGTGATAGTCGTGTGATCGAAAAAATATTACGGTCACTCGTTCCAAAATTTGATTATATCGTCGTCGCTATTGAGGAGTCCAAAGACGTTGAATCCATGACCGTGGATGAGCTCATGGGATCGTTACAAGCCCATGAAGAAAGGATGAGAAAGAGAAGTAAAGAGGGAGCAGTAGAACAAGTTCTACAAGCTAAACTTACTTTAAAAGACAAAGGAGAGAGCTCTAGTAGCAATGCTAGAGGAAGAGGACGCGGCTACGACGACAGAAGAGGAAGAGGAAGAAGAAAGCAAGAATAATTAATACAAAGTTCAAGTTACAAATTTCTTGCTTCCACCTTCACTACTAGAGTTCTAGGAGCTCTATACGAGCAACACCACGATACTCGTATATCTCCTCAAATATCATTTGATTGTCCCAAGCTCTTTATAAAAATATAAAATTTTAACATGGTATCAGAGCCCCAAAAACATTTCAATTTCTAACATATCTGTATCATGGAAGAGGTTTGAACCAGTCGAGCTGTTGTTCTGTAGACTTGGACCAATTTGGTTGAATCCATGTGCAGTTTGAAAGCCATCCCTCTGTCTCATAAAAATTGTTAGGAGAATGTTGGTATCTCTTCGCAGAAGAGGAGTGATAACTTCCTGTTCGAAGTGAATACAATAAAATCCCTTCTCCGTTCAAATATACTCTGGGGAAACATATTATGTTCTCCATCTGACTATTCGGAGCGATCGCAGAAAAACAAGAGGTCTCGCTGATGAACAACATATACTCTCCCAAACTTTCAACTTTAACCCATTCCATTTCAGATAAATCCAATCTATGAATCCTTACCGCCATACCAAGATGTCCTATTTTAACCAATAAAAGATCTCCTCCACACTCCACCAGCAAATTTGGATGCAGATCATTGTCGAATATTTTCTTGGGTGTCGGGAGAACACTCCAGCAGACTTTTTTCGTCAAGTCACAAGCCCCTAAAGTTCCTTCACAATCTACGCAGTAGAAAATACCTCTGTAGGATATTAGAGCAGTACCATGTAATGTCATGAGCTTCTTCTCGGACTCATTATCAGGAAACACACGGGGAAGCCAAATATCGTCACCCCTCATAGTAATCAAGACACAAGTGTCCGAGGGTGCCGTTTGATCGATGAAAAAAACTGCACAGTCCGGAGTAGTCGGTGAATCATCGAAACCCATGATGGAAATGTTGTAACCATCTGGCAAGTCTGGAAGTCTGATGATTTCTCTTGTGAATGGATTGTGAAAGAATACCTTTCTCTGTCTCGACATTAGTAGCCAACCATCCTTTTGATAATGGGTAGTAGCACCTTGTACTGATTCACAGGAACTCACGAGGTATGACTCGTTATCATGCACCGGATCCACGAAATTGTAGGTGTTATCTCTAGGGAACATCAGCCATGGAGATATGTAGGGATATCCAGTTGAGTTGGATCCCCGCCTTTGTGTGGAAGGAGGCGTTACTCGTCGGTTTGCTTTGCAGACGGAGCGATAATGTACGTAATCCAATGGATGAAGATGATCTGATATCGCTGCCAATGCATCTTCATGGAGAGTACCCCAAAGACTAGTTTCTTCTTGTATGTGTTTATCGCGGCTCCCATTTATGTCACTAGTTGTACGTGTGTTGTTTTCTCCGACTTCCTTTAATGTGAAATCTTCTTCTTCATGTTCTTGTTGTTGCTGTTGCTGTTCTTGTACTTGCTCTTCTTTTCCGTCTTCTTCTTCCTCACCGTTATCTTCCATTCCTTCTCTTCCATCCTCAGGCATCAGCATGATCCACTCCGACGGGGACCATGGAGTTTGGAGATTTAGACATGGCAAAGTAACCGCATTGCCACCGTCTCCTTGAAACCTATACAAACTCTGATCACCAGGAAGCGTGTAATACATACCACCACTCTTGAGGCCCAACTTGGCCGCTGAACAACAAAATCCAGTCTTCATGCCAAGGAATATAACATGATCACCAAAATCATGCATATCCTCCCACTTGAAGCTAGAGAAATCCAAACTCCACACTTCTATCGACATGACTTGCTTACACTTGCTATTGTAGGTAACCCAAATCTTGAAAATTTCATGGTCCGATTGCACATAGTATATATTAGTACAGTCTGCCCCTAGTGGTGAGAACCTTGTGGTGCCCATTACCAGCTCAAATGGCCTTGCAGGTAGGATCTTAGCATTGTCGTCGAGCAGATGTTCTTTTTCAATCTCCAAGATACGATCCTCCCTTTCAAAGGTAAGGTACAACTTACCTTTTAAACAGTGGAGAGAAAATAATTCCCCCTCAAAGTCACCCGCTATATTTCCTCGAGAAATTGTCTTTGTTTTCCATTGTTTATCTCCAGGGAGACAAAATAAAAGTAACACATCATCCTTCTCACTAAAAAGAAATATAACCGTGGACTTGTCTTGATCATGCCTACTATTAGGAGCCGACGTCAAAACACAATCGATCAGAACATAGTTTTCGGGCTTGCTAATCCATTGTTGAAGATCTGGTAACCTAATGCTTTCTAAAATTACAGGATTCCACAGAAAACATTCCCCATGGTTCGGTTTGTAGGAATTATATATGATTTCTTGGTTCTTGTCTATGCACGCAATAATTAACCAGTTCTGATGAGAATTTTTTTGCCAAAAAGATTTGCCACTCAACTCCGGTATGGTTTTTCTACAAGTCGTATGAAGACATATGTTATGGAAAGCCTGAGATTCCATACCTTTTCCATAAGGAAATAAAAGCCATGGTGCTGCTGTCTTTGGCACCAGCGGTGGAGTACGGCGTTGCCTTCTTTCAGATGTTGTAGCTGCGGCTGACGACCTTGTATCCATTGCAAGAAATCTGAGATTTGAGAATTTGCATGGAAAATACGAATCAAGATAGTAAACTTATATAGAGAAGTGATTCTAAGTGGTTTCCTTCTTGGTGTCTGCTTTGAAGTTTCCTCTTTTAGCACACTGCCATTTATCATACGAATTCCATATCCGTGTAACTGTGTTTAAGACCAAGGCATAACAAATTCTAAAGTCCCAATCTCTCCCTCCGGAAGGTAATACAATGGCATAACAAAGTAATATTAACTGTGAGCTTTAGCCTTCCGGTGCCGAAGTACAAGACCAAGAATACTCTGGTGAAACGCAATAAATCTCGCCCAACTCAGATGGTTTGTGTTAGAATACGGTCATCGAACTCAAAACCAATTGGCAACAAGTGGAGTAGCTCCACACCTTATGGACCGATGTATGGTTGCCCTGCCTTCTTGGGTCTCACGTCTCATACAAGGCTTGATAACATATAAGAAGACGGGAATCCATCTCACAACCAATTGGCGATGAGTGGAGAGGCCCTAAAGGATTATAAACCGCAGGATCTTAGATGCCCAGACAATGTGGGACTAATAATCTCAACACGCCCCCTCACGTGTATCCTCATTGGGTCTAACACGTGGACAATTAAATCGGGTGACGCGGAGTAAAGCGCGGTCAATTGACTCGTCACAAATAGCCTGCTCTGATACCATGTTAGAATACGGGCATCCAACTCAAAACCAATTGGCAATGAGTGGAGAGGCCCCAAGAGATTATAAACTGCAGGATCTTAGATTGCCCAACAATGTGGGACTAATAATCTCGACACGACCCTTCATGTGTAGCCTCGTTGGGTCTAACACGTAGACAATTAAATCGGGTCACGCGGAGTAAAGGCGCGGTAAAAGACTCGTCGCAACTAGCCTACTCTGATACCATGTTAAAGTCTGCGGGCATCCAACTCAAAACCAATTGGCAATGAGTGGAGAGGCCCTTCCATATTATATTTTAAGTTTATTAAAGGGACATTAACAGTGTGGGACTATTATCCTCAACACGCCTCCTCACGTGTAGCCTCGTTGGGTCTAACACGTGGACCTACGTTGTGTGGTGACCGTTGGGCCTACTCACACACGGGTCTAACACGTTGGGCCTACGTTGTGTGGTGATCGTTGGGCCTACTCACACACGGGCCTAGCTCAGCGGGTTCGATCCGGACCTGTTTCCCACCTCGTTTTCTTTTCTAACCGGTGGCGGTAGTCTCCAATGCTACCGTCCGCCGGATCTTTCCTCCGCTGCAATATGATTAGTTTTTCTAATTAGGTTTTTATGTTTTTAGGTTTATCATCTATATAAAAAAAAAATATATATATATATATGCCGTCCGTATTCTACTTCTGATCCTTTCTCTAATACCCGTATCTCACCAATTCGTTGATCTCCACCTTTCCATCCATTAACAGCATCCTCCACACCTTTCCGCCACCTCCAACTCCAATCTTTACCGTCACCAATTTCGACTACTTCCTCTCTTGTTAATCACTAGTTAATTATTCCCTTCTACCGTCTTTTTCCCCTCAACTGTCCAACCACCTTCTTTCTTGATCTTTCTCCACGTTCTGTACCCCCACTGCTCTTATCAATCAATTAATTAATCTCATCCGTCAGTTTTTCCATCTTCCTACAGTTTGAAGCTTCAACTTCGTACAGTACCTCCACTTCATCCCTTCCTCTTATCACCGTTCCTTTCTTATTAGTTAATTAATTGATCCAATAACTTTTTCCCCTTGACTCTTTTTTTTTGTCTTATTTTCACTCCAGCAAACGGACAAAACCATTCCACATCTTTTCTTTTTCTTTTCCCTACTGTTCGTCCACGACCCTATTTCAACTCATCAAATCATCAATACCACTTTCTTTCTTTTCCATCTTTAATTCCTTCTACCACCTATTTTGATATATTCTACTTTGTCCAATTCTTTTTGTTTTCCTTTACACTTTAAAAAAAAAAAAATCAACCAAATCCACGTCCCATCAAATCCATTCTTCGTCAACTTTTCTAAGCCCAATTTTGCAGGGTATTATCTCTTTTCTCTTATCGATGGTTCTTATATGCTCCATCAACGTTTTTGTTATTTTCACTTGGCGGTTCTCCTAATCGGTATTCTTTTTAATGGCGATGCGCTTCTTCTTATACTTCTCGGGCGTTTATTGGAACTGCACTTCATCAACAACTTTCATGGCCAATCTCATGTGGTTTGCAATCCCCATGAGATTGAGGGAGGGTGTTAGAGTATAGGATTGGTAATAATAAATTATATGGAAAGTTTTAGTATTTAGGGTTATATTTAGTATTTGATATATTTAGTATGAATTGATTTACAAGCATTATTCTTGAATACCAAGTTATGGTATCGCTATATATACCTTATGGGTTCTCAATGTAATCAATATCATTCAATCTTTTATCTTTATATCTAGTAGTTCTGACTGTTTGGCTTTTTGCATTATAGCTTTGTCAAGAGTTCTAGGACCTCTTATATTTACAGTGTTGGCGAATAAAATATTAATCCAATCCCCCAAATACCTTCGCATCCCATTACCCTTACACTTGGAAGATTAATCCAATCCCCCAAGTACCCAACATCATGGGTATGCATATACTTATAATGCTTCTACACAAGAATTGGTTTTGGTGAATCTTCCACAAAAATGTGTGGAGTTCAAACTTTCTATTTATAGGGTTGTACATATACAAAGTCAGTTTTACAGATTCTATTTTTCAGGAACGTTACAACATTAAATAGGAAATAATTTAGGATGAGTAGACTCAGTTGTTGTGGTCAGTTGAACTAGTCAGTTCAGAGATTGTAGTGTTGGTAGAGATAGCCTTGACACCATCCCTCAAGTTGAGCTGCAGCTTGCGAATGTTCAACTTGTCTCTTATAAACTGAAATCTAGGCGAAGATAACCCCTTGGTAAATATGTCTGCTAGCTGGTCCTTTGATTATACGAAACGTACTTGCAGTTCTTTGCTGGAAACCCGTTCTCGTACAAAATGGAAATCGATCTCAATGTGCTTTGTTCTAGCATGGTGTCGATGGTGGTTTTTAGACAAAGGGTAAAATCGTAAAACCCCGAATAACCTAAATGTCACCGGTGACATATTTATTAGAACATTTAATGAATTTAGTCAGTAATTAATAGGGGGTATTTTTTCAAATTAGGGTTACAACGAACAAAACCCTAAATCACCTCTGTGCCAATGGAAAATTGTTCCATCCACACCTACCCCAAGTTAGTTGCGCCATGACAAACGTACTCTGCCTTGTCCCTAGCAATGCTAGTCACACCAATCGCGCCAAAGCATGTCAACCATGCTAGCCGCACCTTTGCGCCAATGGAAAATCATGCCAGCCACACCAAACGCGCCAAAGCATGCCAACCATGCTAGACGCACCTGTGTGCCAATGGAAAATCATGCCAGCCACACCTAGCCCAAGCTAGCTGCACCATGCCCAACGCACTCTGCCTTGGATCTAGCTATCCTAGTCATACCAAACGTGCCAAAGCATGCCAATCATGCTATCCTCACCTCTGTGCCAATGGAAAATCATGCCAGCCACACCTAGCCCGAGCTAGCTGCGCCATGCCAAACACACTCTGCATTGGCCCTAGCTATGCTAGTCACACCAAACGCGCCACAGCATGCAAACCATATGCTATCCGCACCTCTGTGTCAATGGAAAATCATGCCAGCCACACATATCCCAAGCTAGACGCGACATGCCAAACACACTCTGCCTTGGCCCTAGCTATGCTAGTCACACCAAACGCTCCAAAGAATTCCAACCATGCTAGACGCACCTCTGTGCCAATGGAAAATCATGCCAGCCACACCTATCCCAAGCTAGCCGCGCCATGCCAAACACATTTTGCGTTGGCCCTAGCTACGCTATTCATACCACGCCAAGCCAAACACCCTTACGTTAGTCCTAGCCGCGCCATGCCAAAGTAGCGCCCGCACCTAGGCTTGCAAGTCGTGCAACCTAGGCCAAATTGGTCATGCATGCCATTGGCACATGCCAACACGCTCGCTGGAAGCTTTTTCTTACCAAGTCGTGTGCCTAATGGCCGAGCGTACCATTGGCACATGCCAACGCGCTCAATGGTAGCTTTCATCACCTAGACGTGGCCCTAATGGCCGAGCGTTCCATTGGCACATGCCAAACGCGTTCACTGGCAGCTTTTCTTACCAAGTTGTGGCCCTAATGGCCGAGCGTGCCATTGGCACATGCCAACGCGCTCACTGGTAGCTTTCATTACCTAGTCGCGGCCCTAATGGCCGTGCGTGCCATTGACACATGCCAAACACGGACGTTGGTAGCCTAACTTGCAAGCCGTGCAACCTAGTCCAACTTGGCCGTACGTGCCATTGGCACATGCCAAAACCCTCACTGGTAGCCTAACTTGCAAGACGTGCAACCTAGGCCAACTTGGCTGTACGTGCAACCTAGGACAACTTGGTTGTACGTGCAACCTAGGCCAACTTGGCTATATGTGCCATTGGAACATGCCAAAACCATCACTGGTAGCCTAATTTGCAATCCGTGCAACCTACCACCAAGTCATTCCGCACATGCCACACGTGCCACTAGCATATATGGAATTGCCACTTGCACTCAACGTGCAACCTACCACCGAGGAATTCCGCACATGCTATTGGCACATGCCACACATGCCACTAGCATCTCTGGCATTGCCACTTGCACTCAAGGTGCAACCCGCAACAAAGGCATTCTGCACATGCCATTTGAACATGCCACACGCGCCACTAGCAGCGCCACTTGCACTCAAGGTGCAACCATCACTCGATACATCAACACAAACTGGGGGATTCTTTCCAGGGTCTTGGTTTGGCGGTCACAGCATGCAGCGTACACTACGCTCACATTAAGAAAGCGTGAATAGGAATAAAGCGGTCAAATAAATGAGGAAATAATGGTGAAAACGTTTTCACCCATAAACACCATGCGGTTACCACATCCTCCCATTATATCACCCTTTACTCTCTTCCTTCATGAGGATAGGGTACGTTTCAATCTCGACTTGTATAAATAGGTTTTACCTATTTCCACCAGACGACAAGTCTCGGTCAGGAGAAAAACACAACACTCTCATAAAAGGAAACTTTGTAAGCTCTCTCAAAGCTTTCATCTCTTGCAAGCTTCCAAATCTTTCACTTTCTGATACAAGTCGAGACACTACTCTCCAACAATTATTCTAGTCTCAACACCTTTCTTTACTTCCCTCCCCAAATCAACCCTTCTTCTCCACTTTGTGACCAAAGCAAGTTTGGAACGGCCATTTCTTAGTTTAGGCCGGACTTGTACAGATTGATCTCTCGAATCTATAAAGTGCTCACGTGCAGCACATTTGTTTAGGGTTTAAACCAGTTTCTCACTCACCTACCGAATTTACCAAAATCGACAAAAACGATTTTTACCCATTAACAATTGGCGACCATAGCGGGAGGATTAATCTATCGGCTACAATGTCAATTTTAGACTGTCGATATCGTTCTTCGACCCAGATGTCAAGATGGTATAGGAAGGCGACTCAATCCTACTCAAGTACCAGATAACCCGGTTACCAGTCGTAAATACTACACGAGAAAACTTGGGACTCGCTGAAGATGCTACCAGCGATTGGGGACTTTCTGGCAATGCTACCTGCAACGCCGCCTTTTACATGCAGGGGGAGTGTTCACTGCAAAAAACCTATAAAATGAGTAAGTTAGACCAGACAAGATATACGATCTGTTTTTGGGTTCTTAATAAAACAGTCATACTATTACATCTTGTGCCGATTGCTAGCACGCACTTTCATAAAAGCAATATTCCTTTCACAAAGCATAATCAGAGTTATATTATCAAAACCATTCATCTTAGAAATAATCTAATATCCTCAAAAGCTACCAGCTGTCTATCAAAACCGGTCGAACTTTAAACCAGACATCCGGTATGTCTTTCAAAAAAAAAGAACCAAAATGAAAGTTTAACAAAAGAAACATTCAAGGAAAATCATACAACAGAGGTATGCTCTTCTTGGAGAAAGTCAAGTTTGCATCTTCAAGAGATGCTCTCTTCATAGTCAACATCTTGGAAAGATTTTCGAGTTCTACGTCCTGTCGTGCGATCTCCTCTGCAGAAAGGCTTTCGACTGCTGCATCTTTTAACTTCTGGATCTCAACAATGCCTTCGACAAACCACGAAGCGTTGAATTCCTTTTTTACACACATGTCACGATGGTGCTCCCAGTCGGCAATGATGTCTTTAGAAACGGTGTGGCCAGTCACCTCACACATGCGCTCGATGGAAGATAAAGCCTCTTCCACACGCTTAACTAGAGCAAATCGACTAGTAATCTTCTTAGTTGTGGTCATATGTCCTTCCTTATCCCATATTCTGGTGTACAACGCCTCATATTTAGCCTGCACGCTGAAACCGCCAACCAGCAAATGACCTGGATAAGGAACCAAGTACGGGGGATCGAAAATGGCGCCTGCAAATGGCCTCACGACTTGCAAAGGGTCTTTTTCCATGTCTACGGCAGCAACCATCAGGGAATCATCCACCGTTTGAACCATATATGGGCCCAGCGATTGGCCAACTCCCATCTCCATGTCACTGGCAGCGTTCGTTGTCACCAAAGGCAAGTTTACGAGTGGATCCTCCCCAGAATCGTCTTCCGAACCGGATTCCTCTTGCAAACTTGAGTTAGACATTTTTCAAAAAAAAAGTGGAAGAAGAAAGAAAAAGAAGCACAAAACTCACCGAACCACTTCCCGAAAAAGAACCAGTGCTGCGGTCAGAAGAATCACCCTCATTTTTCGAACTTTCTTCTTTCTCTGGCTCATCACCATTATGATAAGGCTCGGAACTGCCGGAATTTTTTTGAAGGAATTGTCGGCTCCTGTCAACGTGCAAGAGAAGCGAAAGCATTAACACTACCGAAGCCCTGGTAGAAACAAGACACATCTTTTCAGCATAAATTGACATGTTTTGTGACAAACCAACGAGAAGGAGACACATACCTGGTTGTTGGAAAAACTAAAAGACACGAGAGCTGCAGGAGGATTTTTAGAAACCGTACGGAACCCGCTAGCACGATTCTTCATTCTCTGTTCCTTTTCTTGGGACTTTCTGAGGTGTCAGGCAACTTTCACTTGAGATATCTCAACATTGGATACTTCTTCAAAACTGCTGGGGAAGGTTTATAACGAATATTCTCCACCACATTATTTACAAAATCGTGGATCATGGGGAACTCATCGTACCAGAACTCATTATAACCAAAAGTCATCGAAGTTACTCTTCCCGTTTGAAAGAAGAGGAGGCGGATACCCGGCTCAAGGACACTTGCATTGAGGGCGGCACGTAATGAATCCTTAGGAACTACCAGCTGGTAAGCAAGAGGCACCATTGATCGAAACCCATGTGATGAGCAGCACGGTCAATATTGTAAGAAGCTATTCGGAAAGACCCTATGAAGAAAGACGGCATAAAACCAGACATGCAGCTTTGAATAAACAAGTTTTCACCAACACTCAAGCTGCCTTCAGAATACAAAGTCATGTTGGGAGCAGAAGCAAAGGTGTTAATTTGATCCACAGATCTATGGACCGGCTCCCATGGGCTAAACCTGATTTCGTGCGACTTATCGAGAAGACTAACCAAGCACATACCAATCCTTGGATGCCTGTTCACCCATTGAAGAATTCGGTAGCCTCCCCAACTTGCGAGAATTGAAGGCAACGGTTTCGGAGCATACTTCTCGAAGTCCTCCCATAACCACGCTTGCAGAAAAGCGACATGCACATATGAATAGACTTTCATGAAACCATTCGAAACTCGCATGTTCGCAACTAGGTGATCCATATGCACATACAGGGAACCAAGGAATAGCTTTCCAATGGGAAGAACTTCACTTTCTGCCAACTTCACAGCAATCACTAGCAACTCTGGTCTTATTTCCTTCTTGCCAGAACCGTCATCAAAAATTTCTCTAGAAAACCAAAGATCCAAAAATGTTAAAATGTGAATATCACTGCTTTTATGTTTAGGTTCCAGCTCGTTCGGAAACCATTGAGATATCCACCAGCCGTAAAAGCACCTTTTATCCTCATTCCAGACAGAATACTTCGACTTCACGGTGGAGTCCTTTCGGGAGAAATCTCCCAACATAGCGGCAAGGTCATCCCGCATCTTCCCCTCATCTTCAGACAATTGGATGTTAAGATTCCAGGTTACCGGAAGACTCATCAAGAGAGCCAAACTCCCCAAGGAGAAAATTATTTCACCCCATCTACATATGATCGTATGGGTGTCCGAACATCATCTAAAGCAAAAACCAACCAAGCCCTGGATGTCCTTCCTAATCTGGAGATTTACTGAAGCTCTGACAGCATCAATAATATGCGCTCGAGTCAAGTTGGTATTTATGTACACCTTACTCACCATGAAATCAAACCATCTATCAAAAGAATGCAATTGGCTTTAGCACATCCTAAAATCAATGTTGGAAGAAGAATATACCCCTTTATGAAGACAAAACCGTATGGTGCTCTCTGGGCGAACCGAACGTGTCTTCTTTTCGTCTTCACCAACGGTTAACAAAATTGGCACGAAATCTGGATGATTCTTCCGATCAGGGGTGAGGGGTTTGGCAAAGAATTCATCATCCGTGTTTTTTTTGGAATTATCAACATCCTTCGATGAAGCGAAACTTTGCTCAGGTAACATCTTTTCGGATTTATTCATAATTATTTGGTAACAAGATATCTGCACAAAACAAAACATGGAAAGATGGAATTATCTCCCTGACACATAAACTGCACCCAACAAAAGTAAAGTCTGTAAAACAGGGTATTCTCTAGAGGTTCGAAACTGCACGCGCAGTATTTTCAGGTCCGAAATTCATATATGCGATATTTCCTATGGGTTCGAAATCATGTGAAGCACATATACAGTATTATTCTTCGGGATTCATATACAGTATTCTCTACGGTTTCAAAACTGCACGTGCGGTATTTTCTTCAGGTCCGAAATTCATATATGCAATATTTCCTATGGGTTCGAAGTCATACGAAGCACAGATACAATATTCTTCTTCGGGATTCATATACAGTATTTCTTTTCGGCTTCAAAATTATATACGCAATATTTTATATGGGCTCAAATGCGTCCGCAGTATCCTTCTTCGGGTTCAAAATTATACACACAGTATTTTATACGGGCTCAAATGCGTCTGCAGTATCCTTCTTCGGGTTCAAAATTATATATGCAGTATTTTCTACGGGCTCGAATGCGTATATAGTATCCTTCTTCGGGTTCAAAATTATATATGCAGCATTTTTCTACGGGTTCAAATCTTATTTGCAGTATTTTCCTTGGGTGCATATATATAATATTTTCTACAAGAAGCACGCCAAGATATCGTATGTGCAATATCGTTGCAAGGATTATAAAACTCCTACTATTAGGGTTTGCACCTACAAGAAAAGGGAAACAAGAGAAATATTGGAAGACATACCTGGAAGCCGATTTTTATTTGTGACTCTTCCGCTAGTGTGAAAGGATGAAAGAACAAAGTGCAAGAGGAGAGAAAGGGATTTTATATATGGGCGTGAAGATTCCTAAATAGGGAAGGATTCCCCTCTACCAAAAATGTTGCATATAAGGTTCGGACCCACAAGGGCTCCCAACTTCCAAATGTCGCCCAAGTTGCAACGATCCCACCAGTTGCGCCAACTCTCCAGTACCGTGGGTCCCACCAATTGCGCCATTTTCCCAATGACCGCCCAAGTCGCGCCAGCTAGCACGCCATCTTCCCCACCTTGCGCGGATCCCACCATCTAGCACGCTCAGTTTCCCAACTCGCGTCAACTTCTCAATACTTCCCAGCTTCCCATCTCTCAATGATGCTGACTTCCCAATTATGCCAGCCTCCCGATTTGTGCAAAACTGCCAGAGGCCAGGATTCCAAATCCTATCTATAAAAAAAAAAGGTCAGAAAAGCCTCCTCAATTCTCTTTACGATTTACTGCTGATAGTTTGTCACCATCTTATGCTTACCTCGTAAAAAATCTCATGTTCTGAGCTAAGCAGTGTTCTTAATGTTGATGGTGGTTTTTAGACAAAGGGTAAGGGTAAAATAATAAAACCCTGAATAACCTAAATGTCACCAGTAACACATTTATTAGAACATTTAATGCATGTATTCAGTAATTAATAGGGGTATTTTTTCAAATTAGGGTTACAACGAACAAAACCCTAATTCCTCTTCATGTTAATGGCAAATCCTGCCATCCACACATAGCCCAAGCTAGATACGCCATGCCAAACGCAATCTTCCTTGGCCCTAGCTATGCTAGTCATACCAACCGCACCAAAGCATGTCAACCATGATAGACGCACCTTTTTTCCAATGGAAAATCATGCTAGCCACACCAAACGCGCCAAATCATTCCAACCATGCTAGCCGCACCTCTGTGCCAATGGAAAATCATGCCATCCATACCTATCCCAAGCTAGATGTGCCATGCCAAACACACTCTGCCTTGGCCCTAGATATGCTAGTCGCGCAAAATGTTCCAAAGCATGCCAACCATGCTATTCGCACCTCTGTGACAATGGAAAATCATTCCATCCAAGGACAAACCAATGAGGAAGGCTTCGTACTCTGCTGAGTTGTTGGTGCAGGGGAAATCTAGCTTGAAGGAGTGTGAGGAGACTTTGCCAGTGGTGGATACTAGAACCACGCTGGCCCCTCCCGTTCCGTTGTAAGGGGTAGCAGATCCATCGAAAAATAATAGTCGGGTTTCCTCTTGGATGAAAGAGATTTCCGGAAAGTCCCCAGGGAGGTCCTCGCGTAATATTATAGCGTTTTCTCCTGGAAATACCGCCAACAAATCTGCAACTTCCTGCCCTTTGATGGCCCTTGGGGAAGCACATATTATGTCGAATTCTGAAATCTGTAGGAGCCATTTGGCCATCCTTCCTATCAGAGCAGGTTTTGAGAGGAGGAACTTCACAGGATCATATTTGGATATTAGCGCCACTTTGTTGGACAACAGGTAGTGCCTGAATTTCTGGATGGAGTATACCAAGGATAGGCACGCCTTTTCTTCCTTGGGATACCTGAGTTTGGCGTCTCTCAAAGTTCGACTAAAATAGTATATGGGGTATTCAGTCCCTTCGCTATCTTCCTGACCAAGGAGGGCTCCAACAATAGCGTCGCTGAAGGCGGTGTAGAGGTGTAGCGGTCTTCCATGCATGGGTGATCTCATGACGGTTGTGGAAGATAACGTTTGTTTAATCTTCCGAAATGCTTCATGTTGTAATGTGGTCCAGACAAAGCTTTCTCCTTTCTTCAGTAGGGGTAAACGAAGCAATAATTTGAGCCAATCCGGGTATAAATCGACGGATTTAGTTTATTTTTCCCATGAAACTCTGGAGTTCCTTCACGTTTCGCGGTGGTGGCATCGTAAGGATGGCTTGTGTCTTGGTTGGGTCAACTTTGATCCCATCAGCGGTTACTTGGAAGCCTAGGAACTTTCCCGAGGAGACACCGAAAGCACACTTTAATGGATTCATTTTTAGCTTGTATTCAATGCATCTTTCAAACACTTGCTGTAGAATTTCTGTGTGAGCCGCCTGGGTTCTTGACTTGACCACTATGTCATATACATAATACTCAACCTGTTTTTGCATCATGTGGTGAAAAATGGTGGTCATAGCACGTTGGTATGTGGCGCCAGCGTTCTTCAAACCGAAGGGCATAATAGTATAGTAAAAGTTTCCGAGAGGAGTTCCAAAATCTATCTTGCTTGCATCATGCTCGTACATCTTTATTTGGTTGTAGTCGATGTACCCGTCCATGAAAAAAAACATGTCATGTCCACTGGTGGAATCTACCAGCATGTCGATGATGGGGAGAGGAAAATCATCTTTAGGGCAACATTTATTTAGATCCCTAAAATCGACGCAGCACCTGATTTTACCATTCTTCTTTTTCACCAGAACTATGCTTGACAACCAGGTGGGGTGGTGGATTGGTTTGATGAAACCGACCACCAATAACTTTTGAACCTCCGCCTTAATCTGTTCTTCAGTATCGTGTCAGAACTTCCTTGGGGTCTTCTTGATCGGCTTGTATCCGGACATCACATGTAGATGGTGAGTAACCAGCATCTCGTCCAGGTGTTGATGGTGGTTTTTAGACAAAGGGTAAAATTGTAAAACCCCGAATAACCTAATGTCACCGGTGACACATTTATTAGCACATTTAATACATGTAGTCAGTAATTAATGGGGGTATGTTTTTTCAAATTAGGGTTACAACGAGCAAAACCCTAATTCCCCTCCATGCCAATGGAAAATCATGCCAGCCACACCTATCCCAAGCTAGACGCGCCATGACAAACACACTCTGTCTTGGCCCTAGCTATGCTAGTCACACCGACCGCGCCAAAGCATTCCAACCATGCTAGCCGCACCCCTGTGCCAACGACAAATCATGCCAGCCACACCAAACGCACCAAAGCATGCCAACCATGCTAGCCGCAACTCTGTGCCAATGGCAAATCATGCCATCCACACTTATCCCAAGCTAGCCGCGCCATGAGAAACGCAATCTTCCTTGGCCCTAGCTATGCTAGTCACACCAATAACGCCAAATCATGCCAACCATGCTAGCCGCACCCCTGTGCCAATGGAAAATCATGTCAGCCACACCAACACGCCGAAGCATTCCAACCATGCTAGCCGCACCTATGTGCCAATGGAAAATCATTCCAGCCACACCTAGCCCCAAGCTAGCCTTGCCATTCCAAACACACTCTGCCTTGGCCCTAGCTATGCTAGTCACACCAACTGCGCCAAAGCATGCCAACCATGCTAGACGCACCCCTGTGCCAATGGCAAATCATGTCGGTCACACCAAACGCGCCAAAGCATGCCAACCATGCTAGACACACCTCTATGCCAATGGAAAATCATGCCATCCAAACCTATCCCAAGCTAGTCGCGCCATGCCAAACACACTTTGCCTTGGCCCAAGCTATGCTAGTCACACCACGCCAAGACAAACACCCTTACCTTGGCCCTAGCTGTGCCACCATACCGGACTTCCCCTTTCGGCTACCAAAGTGAAGGCGTGTGATAATCAATGGTTGCCCTTCAATGACATGAGAAAATCCTAGCCGTCTCCTCATGGCCTTTGGCCTAAAAACCATAACTTGGTCATGCACCTAAGCAAGCTAGCCGCGCCATGCCAAAAGAGCCCTCTTCCCAGCTTTCCAAACCGTGCAACCAAGGGACCAAGCCTTCGCGTGCCATTGACACATGCCAACATGCTCGCTCGTACCCTAGCTTGCAAAGCGTGCAACGTAGGTCAACTTGGACGTGCGTGCCATTGGCACATGCCAAAACCGCTCGCTGGTAGCCTAGGCTTGCAAACCGTGCAACCTAGGTCAATTTGGCCACGCATATCATTGGCACATGCCAAATCCGCTCGCTGGTAGACTAGGCTTGCAAAATGTGCAACCTAGGTCAACTTGGCCACGTATGCCATTGGCACATGCCAAATACGCTCTCCGGTAGCCTAGGCTTGCAAACCATGCAACCTATGTCAAATTGGACGTGTGTGAAATTGCCACATGCCAAATCGTCCCTCTGGTAGCCAAGGCTTGCAAACCGTGAAACCTAGGTCAACTTGGTCGTGCGTCCTATTGGCACATGCCAGCATGCTCGCTGGTAGCCTAGGCTTACAAACCGTACAACCTGCAACCAAGGCATTCCGCATATGCCACACGCGCCACCTGTAGCCTAGCATTGCCACTTGCACTCAAGATGCAACCTACAACCAAGGCATTCCGCACATGCCACACATACCATTTGTATCCTGGAATTTCCACTTGCACTCAAGGTGCAACCCGCAAAAAAGGAATTCCGCACATGCCATTGGTACATGCCACATGTGTCACTTGCAGCCTGGCATTGTCACTTGCACTCAAGGTGCAACCAACACTCGAGACATCAACACAAACTGGGGTATGCTTTCCAGGGTATTGGTTTGGCAGTCAAAACATGCAGCGTAAACTACGCTCATATTAAGATAACGTGAAATGGAATAAAGCGGTCAAATAAATGAGGAAATAATGGTGAAAACGTTTTCACCCATAAAAACCATGCGGTTACCACCTCCTCCCATTATTTCTTCCTTTACTATCTTCCTTCATGAGGCCATGGTACGTTTCAATCTCGACTTATATAAATAGGTCTTACTTATTTCCACCAGACAACAAGTCTCGGTCAGGAGAAAAACACAACACTCTCAGAAAAGACAACTTTGCAAGCTCTCCAAAAAGCTTCCATCTCTTTAAAGCTTCTGAAGCTTTAATTTTCTGATATAAGTCGAGACACTACCTTTCCAGAACTATTCTGGTCTCACACCTTTCTTCGCTTCCCTCCTCAAATCAACCCTTCTCCTCCACTGTGTGACCGAAGCAAGTCTGGAACGGCCATTTCTTGGTTTAGTCCGGACTTGTACAGATTGATCTATCTAATCTATAAAGTGCTCACGTGCACCACATTTGTTTAGGGTTTAAACCGGTTTATCACTCACCTACCGAATATACCAAAATCAGCAGAAACGATTTTTACCCATAAACAATTGGTGACCACAGTGGGAGGATTGATCTATCGGTTACAATACCAACTCCGACTCCTGATTTCGTTTACCGAACGTCAATCCCAACATGGTGTAACTCAGGTCTGGAACGGCTACCGAGAATACCAGCATAGAGCACGTCACCGATGTTAACGTCTCTCCCAATAACGTTGTTGCATCACCTACTGACTACAGTAACTTTGAATGCACTCCCTCAAGAGTAACACCGCCAATCACCAGGGCCAGAGCCGCTGCATCCTCTAGTGTCTATGCACAACCCTCTAATAACGGCAGTGAAAATACCTCTTCGGATGTCACGCCACCAGTCACTAGTTCCAGAGCCGCCGTTGTGGCCCCTAATGCTTCGTCTAGCATGGCACCTCCGACCACAACTAAGGTTTCAATTACCCCAACGACGGGGGAGAGAGACCGGAGGGACAAGATGAAGCCGTATTTATGTCACCATCGGTGATTTGATGGAACGATGGAAGATGCTCTCCAGAGCCCAGACGGATATGGTTTCAACACAGAAGGAGGTACTTGTCTTTCTCAAGACCCTGACAGAGCGAATACCACCCGAGTCGCGTCCTCCAGAAAAATTTAGGAACGTCTCCAACAACCCCGACACCATAACCTCGGAGAAACACGCCTCCTCGGAAGAGGAAACTCATGCTAGAATCTCATTGGGAAGAGATCAGCCGTCCAACTTTGTCACGCGAGAAGATCTGGAATAACTTCTCTGCAATCGAATCAAGAATGATGAATTGGACATACATCATCACCAACCCCCTTACCCATCCAAAATGCAGAGAATCCCTCTTCCAAGGGGGTACTCCTCCCCTCAATTTACCATGTACGATGGTACCGGGAATGTACATGAGCATATCTCCCGTTTCTTGGAATCCATAGATGAACATGAATATAATCACGTTCTTCCTTTAAGGGAATTCTCAAAATCACTTACTGGGAGGGTGTATACATGGTACAACAGCATCCCGCCGAATAGCATTCCCAACTGGAGTAGAATGGTCACGGAGTTTTACAATAAATACTTCTTCATGTCTGAACAAGTTACTTTCTCAGACCTCGGAAGAATGTAACAGTGGGAAAACGAACATCCGAATGATTTCGTCAAAAGGTTCAAGGTTCAAGCACTCGACTGTCACGATCCAAACGTGACCGAGCAACAGCTGGTGAACGCTTGCATCAATGGTATGGTTCCTATTTACCGCGCCTTGCTAGAGAACTTGCACTTCCAAACATTCTCCGAACTCCATGAAGTCTCCAGACAATCTGCAACGACAGCACTGGAATTACTAGAAAGAACTAGGCCAACTAGAACCGAAGACATGCGTGAAACTCGCGGGAATAGATGCCTCATCAGTAAGTAATTTAATGCTGGCTCATCCTCCGTCCACATAGTAAACGAAAGAGGAAAAAGGAAGGCGCCAACTATGGGCCACCTGCCAAAACGTGAAGCGTCGGCGCAACGGGAAGCCCGGCCACGGAAGACCGTCACTAAAACTCCCATGCATCATCATTAGATCGAAATAAATACCCTCGATTTCCCATTTCCCATCGAGGAGGTGATTGACCTCCTAGAAGCCTGGATTCAAGATGATGTTATGAGACTGCGACCTCCCAGACGTACACCAACTAAAGATGAGATGGCGAACCCCAAGTACTTCCATTACCACAGGTTCGTTCAACACCTGACCAGCGATTGCAATAGGCTAGAGCATATTTTCAAAGAAATGATAGAAGCGGGAGAGATCCAACTAGGAGACGAAGGAGTGCATCGATACCCACTCCCAATAAGAAACTGCGGGTCCTCTGGGGACTCCGTTCACGAGACTGTACAATCCAAGGTGCAGCGCAAAGATATTTTTGAATATCTCAATCGCGTTGTATCCGGCAAATGACTTTTTCTCTCCTCGGAAAACACACCAGGGCACTAGTGGAAAATGGGTGTTTATTGACCCACATCAAAGACCCTCATTGACGGTAGTTAGACCGATGACCATACATATCGGTCTCTGATATGATAAAAATAAGGAAAAATTCTGAGAGCATTAATAGCGGTCTCTTAATAATTATTATTTGTCCCTAAATCTTCTACCGATACCGCGACCCCTGAAAACCGATTTAGATGTGATAAGTTTTTTATTATTTGATCGAGAATATAAATACTTCTTTCTCTCTCTCATTTCAATTCTCACTTTCTATTTCTTCTTCTGCTCTCGGTCTCCCTCCCTCTCTAAGATAAGGAACTGGCTCCATGGAAATGGAGAAATCAGTAAACCTTAGATGTTTTTTCGACCAAACTAATAAAAACCCACCCTTATCTTGATTCTTCTTCTGAAATCCCTAAACTCACTAGTCCGGTTGCAATCTCAAATCTGCTGGGAACAGATTCAATCCATGTTTTTCTTTTCTTTTCTTTTTTTATCATTCTAGGGTTTTATCAAAATCTCTAACTAGATCTAAATAAATAATCATGTCATGGATGATTAATGCTAAAGGTGTTTGTTTAAGGGTGTTCTAGGGTTTTGAATCTGCAATTATGAATCTGAGATGGAAT
Organism: Papaver bracteatum; assembly: GCA_023529315.1. Classification (NCBI taxonomy): domain Eukaryota; kingdom Viridiplantae; phylum Streptophyta; class Magnoliopsida; order Ranunculales; family Papaveraceae; genus Papaver; species Papaver bracteatum. The sequence continues at coordinate 577,902 of JAJJWX010001448.1, read as the reverse complement.
TGGAGAAAGGTTTTTCTATGAATCGTGAATCGTGAAGACAAAGAAGAGAATTTGGGGTTGGAAGGAGATGAGTTCTCTGCAATTATTGAAGAAAATGATGATTAAAAAAAGGGTTTCTGCTATTTCCTAAAGAAGAAGCAAATCGGTGAGAAAATTAAAGTCACGGATTTGAGAATTAGAAGATGAAATTAGTGATATCATGACAATAATCGATTAGGGTTGCACTGGATTCGAAGTCAGATGGGTTTGATGTTGTTGATATGGAGAGGAGAAATCAGAAAAGATTAAGAAGAAATTGAAGTTCTTAGAAGTCTGAGATTGAAAAATCAAGATATTACAGGTGGAAGCGATGAGTTTTATGGGTTAGTGGTGCTTCTAAGATGGTGATTCTTGAATATCTTCATCAGGTTAGGGTTTGTAATTTAATTTTATGAATTTTTTTTAATTATATTTTTAATTTGTTTGTTGATAGAGTTTTAATTATTATTTGTTTTTATTTGATTTTCCACAAATTTCATTAGGTACAGCTGCACTTCTTGAAGAGCTTGTTTAGGTATAACATCTATCTGCATTTTTTAGAAGCAATTTGGTATTTTTTTATGGGACCATTGAAGCGTGGGTGTGCTGACAGAGTAATTGTTTACTCTGGGGTTTATAGTTATATGATTGGTATGCATATTATTAGGGATTGTAAGCTTGATAGGTGATTATTACTTGAAATAGATCAATCATCTGATTTTATGAATCTTTGGTTGTAGTTCTCAATAAAGGGGTAATTGCATATTTTCGGATATTTGATTTTGATGATTTCTTGTCTGTGTTAGCTTTCGGTAATTAGACTAATGGGTTTGCACCTAGTGATAATAAGAATATTGTTGGTTACACTGCTTTTTTTCTGTGAGGTGAGCTAATTATCTTGTTTTTGTGTCCTCAATTTGGGTTTATCATGGATTTTATAGGTAATTGATTTTTGTTGGATCGATTTCAGGAGCTATTAACTCACTTGAAGTTTTCATATCTTCTGTGCATTATGACATTCTGATGATACATGAATTGGGTATTTCCACATACTTCGTATGGTGTTGCATACACTCAGGTTTGCTATTTTGGTCAAGTGAATTTGATATATATATATATGTAATTTGATTTTGTTTGAGTTTTAGTTTTTGCACTTTGAAGATTGAATGAGATAATTTGGGGTTTTGTTATTCTTCTTTTATAGGGAGAAAAAACTTCTTGACTCTTGTTCCTTGAATTGACTAATTTGTTGTGTGTTGGGGTTTTGGTGTTTTGATTTTGAAGATGCATATTACCATTTGTGAAGGACCTTACGGAACAAAGTCTTTTGGCCGGGGATGTTTTTTTTTTTCTTGAAATGGTCAAGTACAAGTGTATTTTGAGTTTCTTTGGCTTAAATCATTTGTGTTTCATTAATGATGTCCTGGTTTTCTGGTGGTAGTTGAATTATGGGGTTTTCTTTATACTTTGCTTTTTCTCCTATGAGTTCATTATTTTGTAGATATTGAGTTGATTAGGAATTGATAAGTACTTGAGCTGTGTTATTGGTGTCATCGAATTCATTTAACTCATTTGATGTTTGTTTTTCAGGTAGTTTATCTTTTGAAGGCAGTTGAGAATGATATCGCCTCTAGAAATACTTTCCATATTGCTCTGAAAACTTTGTAAGCGCACTCTAGGTTGATACTTTATACTAAATGGAACAAGTGTGGATCAATATGATAAGAACTTTCTTTTTTGGGATGATATGGTCAATTTTACATAACAGGATATTTTGAAGTGTTAAATATATCAAATGACATTTTATGATATTATTTGCGTAAGTATTTGAAATGCTTACTATTCGGCTTCCTTCGTAAGTAGTTTCATAGAACAAGATATAGTTTGGATTTTGTTACTTGCTGCATTTCTTTTAATTTCATCGAGATATTAGTGAATGTCTAGAAAATCATGTTTTTCTTTTGGCTTAGTTGGTTACACCTTTCCAGTTAGAGCAGCAGTTAGTGCAAATGAACAACTTGCGGAATATATTTATGTTCAGATTGCTTTTGATTTAGTGAACAATAAGAATTGATTTGTAGGCTTTTCGTCCATTAGATGTTAAATTTCGTTACTGGATCTTCCAATATTTATGTGTAGTGACTCTTACTCTATACTGATTCTCGATACAGATATGGTGGGGACTATGAGTTCAGCTAAAGCCGCTCTAGAGAGTGAATCTAGGGTGAAGAAGTACCAATAGTAAGTTTAAAGAAGTCCAAGGTTGTGGGAAGCCTCATGGTGTGTTGAAAACTTTACGTGGAGTTCTCCCATCTTCTGCCATTGACATGCAAAACTGAAAGTTGCGATCTCTCTAAATATTGGTTGATGTTTATATTAAAATTATATTTGGATATGTATTCTTATTTTTCTCAAGTAATTTTCTTTGTTGTGATCTGTGCAAAGATGCAGTGCGTTATGGACAGGAGTTGGAGCACATTTTGGGTAATACTTCTTTCTTATTTAATCAATCTTTTGTCATGCCTCTATAAGGTCTTGATAGGTGTCGACTTGTTTCAAAATTGTGCATGGATTGCTCTCAGTGGATGTTTAATATACCATGGTTGCTTAATTTTTATTTTGCTGCTTTGGAATCAAGTTGACCTGCATCAATAATTTGTACTTATGTTTTGATGTGTAGTTACCATAAAGTGTATTAGGAAAGTTCAAACAATATTTGTGTTTATTTAACTTGATTTTTCACACATGCAAGCATTATAGTCCTCAATATGTGTAGTTTGATAACATGTTAACAAGTCTTGGTTGTACGTGCAACGAATGGAGAAATATAGTAAAACATGTCTTATATGCTCAGTTTTTTGTAAGTAGGTAGTTTTCTTTCTTATCTTACCTTGAATTAATAGCTCCACACATGAAAGAGTTCCTTTATGTGCGGAACATCTTTTGAAAAAGCTTTGTTAACTATCATGTTATAAGTTCTTGTGTTTATAATTTGTATTTATTTTATCCTGTGAAGTTTGTGAAGTTATAATGTGTTCCATATGGTGTGACTAGCTTGTCCTAGGCGCGGTTTTGTCTTGGCATGTGTGGCCAAGGGGTATCCATGGGTGCATGGCGTGACTAGCTTGGGCTAGTGCGTGACCAAGCTAGGGTTTTGGGCCAAAGGCCGTGAGGGGACTTTAGACGTCCAGGATTTTCTCCTGGGATTGAAGGGAAACCATTGATTATTTCATTCCTTCACTTTGGTAGCCGCATGGGGAAGGCCAGCATGGTGGAGCGGGATGAGGGGCCATGACGTGACGTGTTTGGCATGGCGTGGCTAGCTTTGTCTATGTGCGTGACCAAGCTAGGGTTTTGGGCCAAAGGCCGTGAGGGGACTTCAGACGGCCAGGATTTTCTCATGGGATTGAAGGGAAACCGTTGATTGTTGCATTCCTTCACTTTGGTATCCGCATGGGGAAGGCCAGCATGGTGGCATGGTATGAGGGGCCATGGTGTGACATGTTTGGAATAGCGTGGCTGGCATGGCTAGCTTTGGCTAGGTGCGTGACCAAGATAGGGTTTTGGGCCAAAAGGCGTGAGGGGACCTTAGACGGCCAGGATTTTCTCCTGCGATTGAAGGGAAACCATTGATTGTTGCATGCCTTCACTTTGGTATACGCATGGGGAAGGCCAGAAAGGTGGCTCGGCATGAGGGGACATGGCGAGACGTGCTTGTAATGGCACGGTCGGTGTGGCTGTCATTATTTTTCATTGGCACAGAGGTGCGGATAACATGGTTGGCATGCCTTGGAACGGCCGGTGTAGCTGGCATGATTTTACATTGGCATAGAGGTGCGTCTAGCATGGTTGGCATGCCTTGGCGCGGTCGGTGTGGCTGGAATGATTTTCCATTGGCACAGAGGTTGGGATAGCATGGTTGGCATTCCTTGGCGCGGTCGGTGTGGCTGGCATGATTTTCCATTAGCACAGAGGTGCGTCTAGGATGGTTGGCATTCCTTGGCGCGGTTGGTGTGGCTAGCATGCAGGTTTGGTTATCATGGTTGACATGCCTTGGTGCGATTGGTATGGCTGGCATGATTTTCTATTGGCATAGAGGTGCGGCTAGCATGGTTGGCATGCCTTGGAGCGGTGGGTGTGGCTGGCATAATTTTCCATTGACATAGAGGTGCGGCTCGCATGCCTTGGCGCGGTTGGTATGGCTGGAATGATTTGCTATTGGCATAGAGGTGCGACTAGCATGGTTGGCATTCCTTGGCGCGGTGGGTATAGCTGGCATAATTTTCCATTGACACAGAGGTGCGGCTAGCTTGGTTGGCATGCCTTGGTGCAGTTGGTGTGGCTATAATGATTTGTTATTGGCACAGAGGTGCGGCTATCATGGTTGTCATGCCTTTGCGTGGTTGGTGTGGCTGGCATGATATGCCATCGGCACATAGGGGAATTAGGGTTTGGCTCGTCGTAACCCTAATTTGAAAAATATACCCGGGTAATTATTTTATAGATACATAAAAGATTTCAGTAAATGTTCCTAGTAAATGCTTATTGCTTTAAATGTCGTGACATTACTGTCTGCTAGGGTTTAGTGTTTTACGATTTTAATCCTAAACTAAAAACCACCATCAACAGGTGTGCATAGGATTAAGATGGTATTGTGTATTGGTTGATGTAGCATCACTTGCGACTTCAGAGGACGACCGTTGGGAGTGCTGATATGTCTGGACAACTGAATTGTTGTGGACTGAATTTTCAATATCGGCAGGAATAGGAATATGTGGATCTGATGGAGTAAAACTGACTGAGTTTGCTGGTTGAACAACATCATTTCCCGGAGTATGAACTGATTGATCAGACACAGCAGGTGTAAGCAGTGGCATCGATGCATTGTTTGGCTGAACTGTAGTGTTACGTGATGCTTGTAGTTGTCTGAAATTTGGTGAGGAAAATAACCTGGTGCTTGGAAATGAATTTTCTTGACTGCGTTTGGGGACATGCTGCTGCTTTGGTGTGAACATAAATGAGCCTTCTTCGAACCTTACATATCGAGAAATATATACTCTATTGGACTGCCTATGAAGATACATATACCTCTTATGGGAGCTGCTATACCCAATGAAGACACAAGCCACTAACCTAGGCTATAATTTATTTGAATTATAAGAACGAAGACAGGGATACACCAAACAACCAAATACTTTTAGGAAAGAGTAATCTGGTTTCTTTTTAAAAAGGAGTTCAAGAGGGGTATGTGATTCAAATTGGGATTTTGGCAGTTTGTTTATAAGAAAGCAAGCCGTTTGAAGGGCTTATGGCCAAAAGGATTTAGGTATGTGTTCATGGAATATAATTGCTAAGCCGGATTCATTGACATGTCCTATCCTACTGTTTATAGGTGAAAATGGTTTCTGATGGTTTTGGTAATTGCGGGTGCGAAAGTGAGAAACAATTTAAACCCTAAACAATGTACTGCAAGGGGGTACTTTAGATTCGAGAGATCAATCTGTACAAGTCTGGCCTAAACCAAGAAATGGTCGTTCCAGAATTTCTTCGGTCACAAAGAGGAGGAGAATGGGTTGGTTTTGGGAGAGAATCAATGAGAGTGGTGGGACCATAATAGTTGATTCTGGAAGAGCAGTTTGGTTTCTACAAATTTTCGTCATAAAAGTAAGAGAGCTCACGAGGAGAGCTAGCAAGTAAGTATTTCTGAGTGTTGTCTTGTCCGAATGAACTTGTTGTCCAAATGGAAATAGATAAGACCTATTTATACAAGTCGAAGTAGAAACTGTACCCTGGTCTCATTAAGGAGTGGGGAAGTAAATAGGAGGAGGTGGTAACCGTATGCATGGACTTGATGTTCCAAAAAGTGGTTAACGCATGAAACTATTAACGTTATGGAATTGATGTTCCATAAAGTTGTTAACGCACGGCTTTATGTCCCACGAACGTTTCCCACATAACTTCTCGTATTTACTAGGTGCCTCACCCTTATGACACTTCCTTATGAAGGGCGTAGTTTACGCCACACGTTATGAACCGCCAAACCAATACCCAAAGAGGAACCCCTAGTTTATGTTGATGTCTCATGTTTTTGGAAAACACGTTGTTGTGGCTTGGAAAGTTGAGCTCGTGGAACTTGATAGCCTGGTGACCTTCGATGGTCGAGATTTTTCATCTTGAGAGGAGGGGAAACCGTTGATCATTGCACGCCTTCATTTTGGTAGCCACGTAGTGAGGGCAAGTAGGGTGGCACATCTAGGGTGTGTTTAGAATTGGCATGAGGGGACAAGGGTTCTCCATGGGCGTATGGCATGCCTAGGGCCAAGGAGAGGGCGCTTGGCTTGGTATGACGTGACTAGCATGGATAGGGCCAAGGAAAAGTGTGTTTGGCATGGCGCGGCTAGCTTGGCTAGGTTCGGTTTGGATTGGAATGTGGGGCCAAGTGTTTTCCATGGGCATATGCCATGGCCAGGGCCAAGGCGCGCGTGCTAGGATTGGTATGATGTGACTAGCATGGCTAGGGCCAAGGAAAAGTGTGTTTGCCATATCGCGGCTAGCTTGGCTAGGTTTGGTTTTGGCTTGGCATGTGGGGCCAATGGGTATCCATGGGCGCATGGAGTGACTAGCTTGGGCTAAGTGTGGTTTTGGCTTGGCATATGGGGCCAAGTGGTAGCAATGGGCGCATGGGGTGACTAGCTTTGGCTAGGTACGGTTTTGGATTGGCATGTGGGGCCAAGGGGTAGCCATGGGCGCATGGCGTGACTAGCTTGGGCTAGGTGCGGTTTTGGCTTAGCATGTGGGTCCAAGGGGTAGCCATGGGCGCATGGCGTGACTAGATTGGGCTAGGTGCGGTTTTGGCATGGCATGTGGGGCCAATGGGGTATCCATGTGCGCATGGCGTGACTAGCTTGGGCTAGGTGCAGTTTTGGCTTGACATGTGGGGCCAAGTGGTAGCCATGGGCGCATGTCGTGACTAGCTTTGTCTAGGTACGTGACCAAGCTAGGGATTTGGGACAAAGGTCATGAGGGGACCTTAGACGGACAGGATTTGCTCCTGAGATTGAAGGGAAACCGTTGATTGTTGCACGCCTTCACTTTGAGAGTCGCGTGGGGAAGGCCAGCATGGTGGCGCGGCATGAGGGGTCGTGGAGAGATGTGTTTGGCATGGCGCGGTCGGTGTGGATGGCATGATTTTCCATTGTCACAGAGGTGCGGCCAGCATGGTTGGCATGCCTTGGAACGGTTGGTGTGGCTGGCATGGTTTGCCATTGTCACAGAGGTGCGGCTAGCATGGTTGGCCTTCCTTGGCGCGGTTTGTATGGCTGGCATGATTTTCCATTGGCACAAAGGTACGTCTAGCATGCCTTGGCGCGTTTGGTGTGGCTGGCATGATTTACCATTGGCACAAAGGTGTGGCTAGCATGGTTGGCATGCCTTGGCACGGTTGGTGTGGCTGGCATGATTTTCCATTGACACAGAGGTGCGGCTATCATGGTTGGAATGACTTGGCACGGTTGGTGTCGCTGGCATGATTTTCCATTGGCACAGAGGCGCGGCTAGCATGGTTGGCATGCCTTGGCGCGGTTGTGTGTGGCTGGCATAATTTTCCATTGGCACACGTGGGAATTAGGGTTTCGCTTGTCGTAACCCTAATTTGAAAAATATACCTTGGTAATTATTTTTGAGACACATTAAAGGTTTCAGTAAATGTGCCTAGTAAATGCTCGTTGCTTTAAATGTTGTGACATCACTGTCTGCTAGGTTTAGTGTTTTACGGTTTTAACCCTAAACTAAAAACCATCATCAACACCTACGTTCTGCTAGTCCATTTGGAGGAGACATATGCAGACCCGAAAAACGATGGAGGATACCAGATTCATTTAGGAATGCAGTAAACATTTTTTATTCTCTGCATTATCATATTGGAAGACTTGTATTTTGTATGATGTCAAGTTTTCAACCTGATTTTTGAACTGAATAAAAGTGGATAAAGCATCTTATTTTTGAACAAGAGGAAACACCCATGTATAAAGAGAAAATGCATCCATTAAAAGCATATAATAATGAAACCCAGTTCTAGACATATGTGGAGATACCAAGAAGTCTGAAACAACTAAACTCAATGGTTTTTCAAAAACAGTGTTACTAATTGGAAAGGGAAGTTTCTTGTTTTTACTAATGTGGCAAGAATGACAAAAATCAAAAGATTTATTCGTTACTGGAAGTGAAAACTGACTAATGACTCGATGAACAGTACGGATCATAGGGTGACCAAGTCGCTGGTGCCATACTGGTAAGGTATTGGAAATGAAGGTCTTGGGTTGAATCTGAGAGACAACAGCACCAACACTATCAAACACATATAGCCCATTTTTATTCCGCCCCTGCAGCAGTGTTGTCCCCGTGATTTTGTCCTTTACAACAAAAAGATTTGTGTGAAACTCATATAACACATCATTATCTTTACATAATTGATGGAAAAAAAAGAATATTTCTTTGTATTGCATGTACATGGTAAATGTTGTTTACATGGTTAAGAACACATCATTATCTTTACATGGTAATTGTTTGTTCTCGGACGATGTTGTGGTTGTCGATTCGGTGGCTGATTTCTGAATCGTCTCAGATCAGGCCTTGGGGATGGAGACGATGAAGTATCCATATTATCCAATGGATGATGTAGTGACGCCATATGTTTCTCATGCCTCATGTCATAGGTTAGGAGATGCGCTTTGAATGTCTCTATGTCCATATCAGTGGGAGTTCCCAATGAAGTAACAATTGGGTCATAACTTTTATTGAGTCCATTAACCAGAACAGACTTCATATCATCATTAGATACAGTGTATCCACAATCTGCAAGTCCATCAGATAAAGTTTTAGCATAATTAAAATATTATTGCATCGTGAGATTACCTTTCGATAGGTTATGCAGTTGTCTGCGAAGATGCATCTGGTGAGCAGCCGTTTTCGAGGAAAATTTCTTTTCTAGAGTATCCCATACTGCTTTTGATGTGTCAAGACCTGTAACTTTTCCAATCACGGATTCAGTTAATGAAGAGAAAATCCAACCTAGCAGAAGTTGATCGATGTCTTCATGTTTTCTGTATTCAGGATTAACGACTTCGGAATTTGGAAGGGTTCGTGGGGGAACTGGAGTTGTCCCATCAACGAATCCAATGAGTTTGTATCATCTCATAACTGGATTGAAGAGGGTTTTCCAGAGAATATAATTCATCTCAGTGAGTTTCAGGGTGATGAGATGATTGATATGAACGTTTTGAAGAGTAGTATTTTCATCCATTGGAAGAGATAGGTTGTAGCGTTTCTGGGTAGCGTGGTTTTCAGGATCTCTGGCTGATACCAACACAAGAATTGGTTTTGGTGAATCTTCCACAAAAACGTATGGAGTTCAAATTGTCTATTTATACGGTTGTACATATACAAAGTCAGCTTTACAGATTCTATTTTTCAGGAACGTTACAACATTAAATAGGAAATAATTTAGGAAGACTAGACTCAGTTGTTGTGGTCAGCTGAACTAGTCAGTTCAGAGATTGTAGCGTTTTTGGTAGAGCTAGCCATGACATTTCTCGTGCCTCGAATGCTTTTCAGCTGCAGCCATATCATTTCTTTAGCAACTGCATCAATATTCCAGCGAAATGGACTGTGAAGAAAAAACCCAAGCTTCACTATATTAAACCTCTTCCTTAACAAAGTCGGCAAAACCATCAAATGGTAATCATGCTCCCTTTCCGGGTATAATCACTCTTTCTATGCTGAACATTATGAAATTGCCTGTTTGTATTTTATACGGGCTTAGTAGTGTAAATCTGTTATTGAGACAATGGCTTCCAAAAAACTGAAAATTGTCTAGAGATACTTTGTCAGCGCTTATAATGTCATCTTTTACCCTTTTGTATCCATGACTGAGTACAAATGTACAATTTCTCTAACTGAGCAACGGAGATTCGGAGCATGTATTGAAGGAAATTGAGCTTGGGATAACCAAACAAGCCCATAGCCATGTGAATGGAAATTGAGATAAGTTCAAACATAAAATTGGACATTAAAAGCTTTTCCAATGGAATGTACATGAAGATAAATGTTTAAGTTCACATGTGATAGACATTCATTTTCCCTAAAAATTTTCTCCAACCCTAACTTCTTAAATCAATGTGACGGTGACATGACTTAATTTTTGTTAGATATTGTGAAGGTGAGTGTCTAGTTTTAGACATTCACCTTGAAAATGTCAAGTTATCCTAGTAAGCTTTTGTCATACCTAAATTAATTCCAATATATTAAATAATCATTTTTAATTATAATAAAATTTAAAAAATACTAAAAATAAATTTTTTATTTAATCCATAAAAATCACAAACAACACCATTCGAAATGAAAGCTTAAGGAAAAATTGGAATGAGGATTTCTTATTTGTGTTGCCACCTAGAAAACACACACAACCACCATCGGAGAAACTCTAAGAGAAGTTAAAATATAAAATCTTTCTAATGATTTGAGAGGTTGATTTTTGACTTTTAGAAGCAAAAACGTTAAAAATTAGTTTGGTTATACGATTTCAAAATTAATTTTAGAAGTAGAAAATTTATTTTTTTTCAAAACAAAATATTTTTACTTCTAACTTCTGTTTCTGGAAAAATGTGATTCTATAAAGGGTTCCAACAAATGAATCATTTACTTAAAACGTCCGATTGGGGATACTTGAACTAATTGGGGGATATAAATTACTTCCCCCAACCAATATTGTCTGCTAAGGGGTGTTTTAGGGGGCAAAAATACTAAAATACCCTTCCCTCAAAATTAAAACCAAAAAACTTCAAATCAAAAAACAAAATCAGATCCCCCATTCCATCTTCACTTCTTATTAATCCCTTAGGGCTTTGAAACATAAATATTCCCCACTCCCTTTCAAAATCACTTTGAAAACGATTTTTTTTTTTACATTCGGAAGTGATGAAGAACATGCCGGAAGTGATGAAGACCATGCCGGTAGTGGTGAAGACCATCTCGGAAATTATTTTTTTTTACATCGTCAGAAGTGATGAAGACCATGCCAGAATTGATGAAGACCATGCCGGCATGCTCGATAGAAATCTATCAATGCCGGTAGTCAAGTGAAAAAAAAATCAATTTTCTGGATACTTTACATCATGTGTCGGCAAAGAAATTTAAGCAACATACTATGTCGTTAGTAATACCGGCATGCTCGAGAATTAACTGAGTGTGACGGTAGTGGACTTTTCAAAACCATAAAAAATTTCAAAACTGAATAGGTCAGGTCGAACATAGCCGGGAGGGGCTAGCCCCCCCGGACCCCCCGAATAGTGACAAACATTTATGAAAATTTCCAACAAATGCCGGCATGGTGTTTTCGGTTTGAATACAATGCCGGCTTGCCTTTCAAAATGGGGGATATTATTGGTCGGCATGGACGTAGTATGAATACAATGCCAGGAATGCTCGTGCCGGCATTGTATTCATACTACGTCCATGCCGGCACCGAGCTATTTCAGCTGCAACAATGGTGGATTCAAGGAAAAAAAATCAAATTTTCAACACATTGGCACCTTTACCTAAGTATTGGGAGTGCTTGTACAATCATCCTCTATTTTTACCTAAAAAAGTTCCCTCTCAAAATTTTTTCCCTCTTTCCACTCTCACCTCACTCACCCAAATACAAATAAAAATACACACTAATCATATAGTATCAAATAATCTTATGAATTTATTAATTATAATTAAGCACTAAAACTGATTAGTAAGGGATATATTAGGTATTAGGTAAAATACGTAGATAAGGGTAACCCTGATTTGATATTTGGATCCAGTTTTTTTCCTTTTCCTCTATCCCAATTAGTTCCAGTATCCCCAATTGCGCGTTCTTTACTTATTCAACAATTAGGTGCAGTCTTTCCTTGGTGAATCGGTGCACTGCCCCCACACGCATATAAAGCATGGTGCAGCCTTTCCTTGGCTCCATTTTCCCAAACACTCTCTAGTCAAGGTATAATACCGGCGACATCCATCTTTGACTCCGGCCAAAGGCGGAAAACGGTTTTGGTCTCCTCTTAGCAAAAACCATTTTCCCCATAGCACCATCTAATTCTCATAACAATTTCACCTATTTACTTGCTGTGCTGATTTTTTCTTAGTCCAAACCCAGAATGTAGCGCCCATGTGTCACCCCAAACTGCTTCTTCTTGTTTTTCTTTTCCTCCTAGGAAATGCCGACCTTCTGAATCAATTGAGTTCAGAGAGTGATTAGGGTTTTATGTTATGACTTGATTATTATGAGATCTATTAGAGTTGCATTTCATCTCAATTGGATGAAAGTACCCAAACCCAAAAAATCATTAAGTGATCATAATATTATCGCCAACTGTAAAAATGCATCTGGAGGAGATTTCAAGAAGAACTGGTGCTGCTGGTGCTGTTGCTGTTGCTGCAGCGGGAGAATCCAACACCATAAAAACAAGAAATCAATCACAACACCGACTCATATGTGGAATAATCGTTCGTTCATATGTGGTTTGATGTTATTCACTCTTGGTCTTATATCTCTTTTCACTGGCCATGTTGCATCTCATCTGGACTATTATTCTAACCGCTTCATCAAGGTATATTGTAATAGCCATTTTCTTGCAGAGATCAAAATTTTGAGAGCATATTCATATTTTGATGCAGTGCATGATTTACTGATTTGGAAATTAATGTTGCAGGATAAAATCCGGTATAGTGCACCGGTTGATATATGGAAATCACAATCTTCGAAGTATTATTATGGATGTAGTAATAGAGGGTTTAATTTTGCTCGTGCTGTAAGCGAGGGCAAGTCTAATGGTTACTTGCTTATTGCAACTAGTGGAGGATTGAACCAACAAAGGACGGGGATAACTGACGCTGTTGTCGTTGCTCGAATTCTTAATGCGACGTTGGTTGTGCCTCAGCTAGATCATCATTCGTTCTGGAAAGATGATAGTGATTTTGAGGAAGTGTTTGATGTCGACTGGTTTATATCTCATTTGTCAAAGGATGTCACCATTGTGAAAAGGATACCTGACAAAGTCATGAGATCAATGGATAAACCTCCGTATACGATGCGTGTTCCCAGGAAATCGGATCCTGAGTATTACCTAGATCAAGTTCTGCCAATATTGTTGAGGAGGCGTGCGCTGCAGTTGACGAAGTTTGATTACAGGCTTTCCGGCAGTATTGATGAAGACCTACAAAAGTTGCGTTGCCGTGTGAATTATCATGCGTTGAAGTTTACAAAACCTATTGAAGAACTTGGTATGAAAGTGATGAGGAAAATGACACACATGGCTAATCGTTTTATTGCAGTGCACTTGCGGTTTGAACCTGACATGCTAGCTTTTTCTGGTTGTTACTATGGAGGAGGTGACAAAGAGAGAAATGAGCTAGGTGCAATCAGGAAGCGTTGGGCGACACTACCTGAGTTGAGCCCTGAGGGAGAGCGGAAACGCGGAAGATGTCCTCTCACTCCTCATGAAGTGGGTTTGATGTTGCGAGCACTCGGTTTCAAAAACGATTCGTATCTCTACGTTGCGTCAGGTGAAATATATGGTGGAGACGAGACCCTGCAACCTCTTCGAGAGCTGTTCCCAAATTTCTATACAAAGGAGATGCTTGTGGGTGAAGATTTGAAACCATTTTTGCCTTACTCGTCTCGCCTAGCTGCCATCGACTATATCGTCTGTGACAAGAGTGATGTATTTGCCACGAATAATAATGGGAATATGGCGAAGATACTCGCAGGTAGAAGAAGGTACATGGGGCACAAGAGAACTATCAGGCCGAATGCAAAGAAACTTAGCTCAATATTCATGACCAGAGACGAGAAGGATTGGGATACATTTGCCAGGAAAGTAAGATCAAGCCAGATAGGCTTCCTTGGGGAGCCTGAGGAGATGAGACCAGGAAGGGGTGAGTTTCATGAATTCCCATCATCGTGTGTCTGCGAAAAAGATAAGAGCAAAAACGATCCTGCTCAATCCAATTATCTCAACACCTCACAAGAATGGAGAGAATGGAGGCGGCGGGGATAAGAAGATCCAAGAACAAGATTGCAATTGATAGATGTAATGGCAAAGGGCATGAGCGAAAACTAACAAATCTTGCCAGGGGCATTTGCCCCGTTTGAAAATTAGGAATCAGAAGAAAAAGTTGTAAAACAATGCTTCAATTTTAATATTATTGTTGGTTTGTCACCAATAATCCTTACAAGAACATGATCCTTCTTTGAAACAATGGAATCTGTTATTATCTCTAACAATAATTTCTCTGCTAGTAATCTTCGAAACAAGTTTAATGAAAGTATGGCAATCACCACAAACGCGGAGATTCTTCGTTATCCGGATGCTGTCTTCTGGTTTGGTAATTATGAGACCAAATGCAATTGCCAATTTCTCACTGTGACAGCCAGGGGAATGTTCTTTCTCTTCCTCTTCAATATCAAACAATACAAACTCAGTTGTAGGAGTGTAACCAATTGCTTTCATCTCCTTACCCAATTCCTCGAGTTTTTCATAAATTTTTCTGGAAAATGGATGGGTTTTATCTCCCACCAGAAATTCATGAACGACTCCATCAACTTCAATCCAACTACATCCCGGTACCTTTTTAATTCCTTCTTGGTTCATGGTTGCTCTTACGTTCGCAGCATCGTTCCATCTACCACTGGAAGAATAAATGTTCGATAAGAGAATGTAATTCCCTGCATTCCAAGGTTCTAGCTGAATAAGTTTCTTCAAAACATGTTCAGCCGTTTGTGTATCCCGGTGTATCCTGCAACCACCCAATAACGCCCCCAGCACAACCGCATTAGGCTCCATTGGCATTTCTTCAATCAACCGATTAGCCTTCTCTAACAAACCAGCTCGTCCCAAAAGATCAACCATGCATCCATAATGCTCAATCCTGGGATTCAAAGAATAGACACGAGACATGCCATCAAAATACTTCAACCCTTCGTCAACAAGACCTGCATGTGTACAACCACAAAGAAGCCCCAAGAAAGTGTTGTCATCAGGTAGAAATCCCAACTTTTCCATCTGAGCAAAAAGCCCAAATGCAGCTTTCACATGTCCGGTCATGGCAAGTCCAGAGATCACAGCATTCCACACAACAGAATCTCTGTTCTTCATTTCTTTGAACAGCTCCCACGCTCGATCCATGCTTCCACATTTTGCATACATGTCTATCAATGCTGTGCCCAAGAACGGATTCAGCGAAAATTCATCCTTCTGGATAAATCCACTTGCCCATTCACCTAGTTCCAGAGCCCCGAGTCTTGCACAAGCAGAAAGAACTGCAACCATGGTGAAACTATCAGGTTTCATTTTCTCCTTCTGCATTTGTAAAAATAGGTCAATAGCTTCTTTAGGGAGCCCATTCGACGAATAACCACCAATCATTGCACTCCAAGCAACAACATCCTTTGCCTGCAACCTATCAAAAACACTGCGTGCCATCTCCATGCTTCCACACTTGACACACATATCCAGTAAAGAAGTAGCAACAAACACATTATTCTCCATACCCATCTTTCTTACATATTTTTCTATCCAATTAACGTTTCTCGCATCCCGTAAATTAGAAGCAGCAGAAATCAAACGAACCATTGTATAACTATCCGGTGTATAACCCATATGCCACATCTTCGTAAACATACATAAAGCCTCATTATATCCCTTAGATTCAACGTACCCCGCAATGATAACAGTCCACGCAACAACATTTGGTTCAGGCATTTCATTAAACAGCCTCTGAGCTTCTTTCATACATCGACATTTCGCATACAAGCGAATCAAACTAGTCATAACAAAAACATCCATTTCATACCCACATTTAACAACATCAACATGTATCTCCATACCAAACCCATGATCACCAAGCAACGCACACGCCTTAAGTGCAAACGGGAAAGTAAAATTGTCAGGCAACGTACCTTCATTTCGCATAAACGCATAGTACTCAGTCGCTTCCCGAAAGTATTCATTAGAAACGAACCCCCTTATCATTGTATTCCATAAGAAAATATTTGGTTCATGAATTTGATCAAACACTTTGCAAACATCAGAAGTTTTTGCAGATTCTAGACTTGATCGCAGAAGCTTGTTTACAAGGTAATTATCTTGGTCGAGATCGAAACGAAGAAGACGAGCTTGGACTTGCTGCAGTTGTTTGAAGCTTCTGAATTTGTGTAACAGAATATTTTCGATCTCTAAGAAGGCCTTCGATGAAACTTGGTTGCCGAAAATGGTCATCACGTATTTTGGTCAAATGAGATTTGGGGTCACCACCCCGGCACGGTGTGTTTAAGCCGCGAAGGAAACATACAGTAACTTGGTTAGGGTCCTTCAGGATCTAAAGGCCCGAATTTCATTTTATCTTGGTCTTGGTGCCCGGTGCCTACACATTTTAATTCTAAAAAACAGCCCTTCTAAACGTGCCTATCTTGGTCGTCCACTTGAGTGTCAACAGACTGACGATTCTTTAGAGTCGTTGGTGTATAAAACACCCGACTATAACGACCCTCACTCTGAGTAGTTTCATAGTGACCATGAATCAACCACTTGGAACACCATTCAGACAATTTGAAGAGTATATCAAGTTTACCTGATTGTTTTAATGGAAGAAGCCATGAAAAATGGTGGAAATGAAGATCTTACTGCTCATTTCTAAAAACCCTAGTTTTTCCTCTTAAAACTCCTCTTCTTCTTCTCAAAACATAAAAATCCAAAAAAAAAAATCCCAAAATCTGATTTTTATGTAAACACAATTAACACACTAATCTACTTCATTAACTCTTAATACTAATCACTCAAGGCTATTTTAGGCATTTAGAAAGATTTTTTATAAGGGTGACCCAAATTGCTATTGGGAGACCTGTATTGTCTTCTAGTGCTTGGCCCCCATTTAATGTGGGAGGCCCCCAATTAAACCAGGAAAAACAATATCCCCTTTTTCTCTCAATTTTTTTTTGCTGTGGGTCACGGTGGGGCCGCGGAGGACATCAGAGGGTCCCGCCATTGTCTTTGGTTTTGTGTACGGTCGTTTTAGTGTTGTTTGCTTTAGGCGGTACGCCAAGCATTTTTCTCTAAAAAATACTTTTTTTTTTTAGAAAATGTTGTAGTGACATGTGTCTGACCACTACCTACATGTGTCATAGTGCATGCACATGTCTCCTTCATGCTTAACACCTGTTGCCTTTTCTCTTCTACTAACTACACATGTAACGGGAGTAGATACTCTCTCTTGCTTTCCTACATGTATTTAATGAGAAACACAATTAATGAGAAGTGTGTCTGATTCTCTTCCTCTTTTGTCTCCTTTATGCCTTCCTCTTTTGTCTCCTCCATGCAACAAACTTAAATACGTTATCATCACGATGCCTACCCATTTGAGTTTCAATCCTTCAAACACAAAAAAAAATAAAGATGTTGGCTTCATTCTCAAATCAAGTAGAATTTTTTTCAAAAGAAGGAAATTTAATTCTTAATCTTTATTGGTTCTTCATCAAGTACTTCTTTCCCAAAGAGGTATTTATCTTAACCAAATTTTTTTTCTCTCCTAATAACATGAAAATTTTTAAACATGCTTGTCTCCTTCTAAATAAATGATGCATGTTCGTCTCCCTTATTTATTAGATGCTTTTGAATAATTATTGATCAAAATACTTTACTCTATTTTCTTATCACTTGCTTGTATACTCTCTTGATAGTTATAAATTTCTTTTGATAATGCATGTGATAGGAAATGTAATAATCCATGATGCATGTTCATCTCCCTTATTTATCTAGAGATTTTAAATATGTGTTATTGAGAAAATAATTTTATTTGTCCTTGTTTCAAAAAAAAGACAAAAAAAGACAAAACGTTTTCCTTTTAATGCATGCATGCTTGTCCTCTTGAAAGTGACATATTTGGTTTTGATCATGCATGTCTCCCTTAAAGTAATAAATATTTGTCCTTTTCACAATAATAAATTAACTCATGTGATAGACAAAAGTATCTCTGATTTGTTTCGAAACTTTGTCATATAAAGTTGTACATTTATTATATTATAACATATTCTATTTACCTTTGGTCTTAACTTTTTGGAGAAAAAAAAAGATGCATGTATATTATTTTTTGAAAAAGAAGAAGAAATAAGATAGTATTATAAAAAAATTGTTACAAAAAGTAGTGAACTACAAATTATTACCACTAAATATTGTTCTGATTACAACTAAAGTCATAAAATAATTTATTTATTTAATTTTTCCACACTTATTTGTATTTTTTTTTCTTGATTGTCATATACTTGCAAAGGAATAACAACTTGAATCCCTATGAAATATGTGCATGTCAATATTAATATTTTTGTATTCTATTTTTTCAAACAAGCCTATTTTTGGTCAATCAATTTGCTAACCATAAAGAAATTTGGTTAGTCATTATTTATTTATTTTTGACTGGTTATGACCATAAATTGGGCTATGACGTATCCGTATTACCTATATAACCATAAAGAAACTTGGTTTATATATGGCCATAAGAAATGGTATCAAAATTTGGTCATAAGAAATGGTATCGAAATTTGTCATGTTTATGGACTCAAAAGGACTTGAGCACCATATTAATATCATTTACTTTGTCTAGGTAGATGGACCCAATTCGACTAGAGTTCGAACTTTTGGACATAGCAGGACTTGAGTACCACCGTTGGGTTGCTGATGTGGAAACTACCTTCGTTGCAAAGGAATTCACCTCCACTATCAAGCCATCTGCCGACGCTGCTCTGGCAACTGAGAAAGACAAAGCTAATGTTCTTATGTTCCTAAAGATCCATATCGATCCTAACCTGCGTTGGGGTTATCATCACTTGAAGACACCAAAAGATCTATGGGATGCTCTCGAAAGCCTTTTTGGGAACATTCATGATTCCTTAATACCACAATTGAACGTCTTGTGGAACGAAAACCGCTTTCTCGATTATGTAAAAGTGAATGATTTCCAAAAAGACATGCTGCAAATTCAGGCACGTATGGACTTTTGTGGAAACAAACTTACTGATGAGGAAATGATTCAGAAAACCTAATCTACTTTTCCTACCTCATCCATGATACTAGCGAACCAATATCGTTTGGAGGTTGACAACAAAATAATCGCCACATTTAGTAGGTTGATAAACTTACTGCAACTGGCCGAAAGGCACTATGAGATTCTTGTCAACAACAATGCCAGAGTTGTCGGGAAAAAGAAAGTTCCCAAAGATAACCATGGCAAGGTCAATAAAGGGAAGGGCCCCAAAGGAAAGAGGGCTCGATATTATGATTCACATTCCCATGATCCATACCCACGTGGAGATAACACCTCTCGTGGAAGAGGACGTAAGGGACATAATCGAGGTTGGGGGCGAAATGGTCATTCTCATGTTTGGCATATAGAAGGAACTTCTGGCAATAATGGTAGTGATCCTAAGTTCGAGAAAACCCCTATGAATCCCGGCACTAAAAAGGTTGCAGATGGAAGTGCGCCTTGTTTCAAGTATGGATTCACCGAACATTGGTACAAGCATTGCAAGGCTAGCGCCAATGTAGCTGCGAGCTACAAAAATTATCGGGAAACTATCGAACAGGCGGCTTACTACACAGAATAAAATATTGTTACCCCTGATGCTAACCTCACAATCTCAGATTTCTTTGGAAATGAGGACTTTGCCCCAACAATGGATGTGCATGACTTATCATGGGCCTAAACATTTAGTTTCTTGTTTCATGGATTTTTAGACTCTGTTGTTTTAATAGGTGGTTATTTTCTTTGAGGTACTTTATGTTTTCTTAGTCTAACGTTTGTTTAATGGTTTGAGTAGGTGGTATTGTTGCTAAACATGTTCTTAGCATCTTTATGTTATGTGTGTGGATTATCTATGAGTACTTATTTCTATCATATTTTATATAATTTTATTTTGTTTATGATAATCTATTGTTTAACATGTATATTAGAATGGTAAGGATGCCATTCTAGTAGAATAGATTTCTCTAAAGAAAATGAGATAAACTGTTCATCTTTATAACCTTCCTGCCTAATGTACTTGTAGGAATGTCTCAAGGAGAAATTGAATGTCTAGATGATAGTGCTACCACCCACACTATCCTACGAAATATATAATTATTTGTTGATTTTACTCCTTATAATACATCTGTGACTACGATGATTGGATCATCACAAGTAATCATTGGGCGAGGTAATGCTCAATTCTTGTTTCCAAACGGCACAATGATTAAAGTCACATAAGCTCTATATGCACCAAGAGCTAACCGCACTTTGTTGAGTTTCAAGGATATCCGTTCAAATGGTTACCACTTGGAAACTCATTGTGAAAATGGAATTAAGTACATATACGTGACCTCTAATGAATGCGGAAGGAAGTGCATCTTAGAGAAACTAATGAGTCAATCTAGTGGATTGTACATCACAACTATTAGGATTATTGAATCCCATGTTGTTACCAACGATGAACTGTTGTCTAGCGACTTATATAAGCTTTGGCACCATCGACTAGGGAACCCAGGTTGTGATATGATGATTCGTGTTTTGAAGAACTCACACGGACATCCTTTCTTTCAAATGAAGATGAAAATGAGACAAAAGATTGTTACAATGCAGAGTAACAATGTGATTTCTAAAGTATATGATGCAAATTTTATGCCTTCTAAAGTAAGAGAAGCGCAACCTTCTTCTTCCAAAGTAATTGAAGCGTACTCCCAGTCCCATTCTTCTTAGTTGTCCTTATCGAAGGCACATTGCTCATTCTGCAAAGCTTGTTCTTTGGAAAAGACGGGATCGAGACCATCCTATGCTAAAGATACCAAACAAAATATTCCATTTTTACAAAGAATACAAGGTGATATTTGTGGACCTATACATCTAGAATGCGGACCATTCAGGTATTTTATGGTTCTGGTTGATGCTTCGACCCGATGGCCACGCGTTGTATTGTTGTCCATAAGAAATGATGTATTTGCAAATCTCCTAACACAAATTATACGACTAAGGGCTCACCACCCTAATCATCCAATCAAGTCTATCAGACTTGATAATGCTGGAGAATTTACATCTAAAGAATTTGATGATTTCTGTATGTTTAATGGAATTGAAGTAGAGCATCCCGTACCCCATGTACACACTCAAAACGGTCTCGCAGAAGCTACAATCAAAAGGTTACAGATGATAGCAAGGGCATCGGTTATGTGTTCCAACCTGCCTATTACTTCCTGGGGGTACTCCATATTGTATGCAACATTACTTATTCGCTTTAGATCCACGGATAGCCAACCATTTTATGCGTACCAATTGGTAACTGAATATGAGCCTATATTTCACATTTACGCATATTTGGTTGTGCCGTATACATGCCTATTACGCCCCCACAGCGTACTAAGATGGGTCCACAAAGACGAGTATGTATTTACGTTGGATATGAATCCCCAACAATTATCCTCTACTTAGAACCTTTGACAGGCGATCTCTTTACCGCTATATTTGCGGATTATCACTTTGATGAGACAACCTTCCCGTCGTTAGGGAGGTATGGAAAAGTACTTCAAGAGGGAACGACAGGAATTATCGTGGTGTGTTCCCACATTGTCTTATCTTGATCCCCGCACTCCACAATGTAAAAGTGAAGTGAAAAGAATTATCGATCTTCAGAATGTGGCAAATTCAATGCCTGATGCATTTATTGATATCGTTAAAGTGATGAGATCACATATAGCAGCTGCAAACGTGCCTGCAAGGTTGGAAATTCCCGACAATAGAAAAGGTACAACAGATATATATACCAAAGATGCACTTGGTGGAAGTGTAGCTGAGGTCGTGTGCCCCAAAAGGAAGAGGGGGAGACCCCTTGGTTCGATCGATACTCAGCCAAGGAAGAAAAGGGCGAGTAAGGCACAAACCGATCCATATATCATCAATACAGATAATACATCTCATGAGATTATCTCTGATTATAGTTATGTCAATGAATCATTACTGGGGATGCCTCGAAGTTTGAATTGATTCCAGAGAACAAGGAAATCTCTATGGATTGTGAAAGTTCATACGTGTTGATGAAAAGATCCTCAACGCATATTGATGATATATTCGCATATATTGTTGCTCGAGATATCATAAAGCACGATGATATCGAACCACGCTCTATTGCATAATGCCAAAAGAGAGCAGATTGGCCTCAATGGAGAGATGCAATCCGTGATGAATTAAATTCACTAGCAAAAAGACAGGTATTTGGTGCGGTAGTGCTAACCCCACCAGGTGTACATCCTGTAGGACATAAATGGGTATTTGTCAGAAATCATAATGAGAAGAACAAAGTCGTTAGATATAAGGCTCGCCTTGTGGCGCAAGGTTTCTCACAACGCCCTAGGATTGATTACGAAGAAACGTACTCTCTTGTATTGGATGTCATCACGTTCCGTTACTTAGTCAGATTAGTAGTTTCAAAAGGACTTGAAATGCAACTTATGGATGTGGTTACCGCATATCTCTATGGGGAGCTTGATACAGAGATATTCATGAAAGTTCCAGATGGACTTTCATTGCCCCAATCAAGTAAATCTAAACCACGGAGTGCGTTTGCAATACAGTTGAAACACTCACTTTACGGATTGAAGCAGTCCGGGCGGATGTGGTATACCCGTCTAAGTGATTATTTGATTGGGAAGGGATGTACAAATAATGAATTATGCCCATGTGTGTTTATAAAGAGAACAAGTTCCGAATTTGCAATTATAGCCGTCTATGTCGACGATATGAACATAATAGGTACTCTTGATGAAATAAGAGAAACCGTAAGCTATTTGAAATCCTAATTTGAGATGAAAGATCTTGTGAAACTCGTATGTGTCTAGGAATTGAACTAGAACATCGATCTTGTGGAATATTAATCCACCAGTCTGCATATGTCCAAAAGATACTCAGGAAATTTAATATGGAAAAAGTGCACCCTGCTAGCACTCCCATGGTTTTTCGAACTTTAAATGTACATAAAGATCCATTTCTTCCAAAGGAAGGTGGCGAAGATGTATTGGGAGATGAATATCTCTATATAAGTGCAATGGGCGCATTATTGTACTTAGAAAAACGTACTCTACCAGATATCTCATTCAGTGAACTTGTTATCTAGATATAGCTAAGCGCCAACACATCGTCATTGGAATGGTATAAAGAATATATTTAGATACCTAAAAGAAACCATTAACTTTGTGGCTATCACCGGAGGAGAAACGGAGGAATCCACCGCCGGCATCAGAGATAAACCCTTCTTTTGAAAATTTGCTTGAAAATCTTCTAGGGTTTTGGAAGTAGTAGGGGGGGGGGGATTTCTTAGGAGCCATTGTTTTGAAAAGCTAACGGGAGAAGGGAAAATCATGAACAAAATAAGTCGAATGGAGATTTTCAGGAAATTGATATCACCGGAGAAGAAGAAGACGAAGTTCAGAAGAGGGTAAAAGTAAAAATAGAATACAAGGCGAGCTATTTATAGTGGACCAAGGCATGACTGGGAGAAACGGTTGTATGGAAAGGAGAACCGACTATTGACGGTTATGAAGAAACGTGGGAGACAGGAAGGCGAAAAACCCGAATATGCGGCGGTTACAAATTTAATGCGGAGTTCTCTTTCCTTTCTTGATCCGAGCGAATGAAAAGAGGAAAGGCAAAACATAGGTGCAAAAAACCTACTCTCCACGTGTCCGAATAAGAATGAACGAGACAACAAAGTGAATCTTCGAAAAATATATTATTCACCAATTCCAGGGAAGTGTCAGTGAAGAGTCAAATCATGTGTCAGGTTTACTTAACGAATTTTAGATCTGCGAAGTAACAATTGACGGAGTAGATGACCCGAAGTGTAGATTGTTACGCAAGAAAAGTAATAATTGACGAAGTAGATGCCGAAGTATGGATTGTTACGCAAGAAAAGATAAAGTTGGCGAAGTAAAAGGTCCGAAGTGTGGATTGTTACGCAAGAAATAGGACAGTTGTCCCCAACAATAACCGATCTTTAAGGAAAAAAGGTAGGAAAAACTTTATTGAAAATGGCTCTGGCGAAGTAAAAAGCAGAGTCATGTGGATTGAGTGATTCCCAGCGAAGTAAAATGAGTTGTAACCCATTATGTATTTTTGGCTATAAATAGAGGACTTGGTCCATTGTAAAGGGGGTTGGAACATTTTTGTAAGTGGTAAGAGTGATTGTTAGGAGACTTACCTTGGAGTTCTTTTGAGTGCTCTTGAGTGTCTTGTATCCTCGTTATTCAATAATAAAATTAACGTTTCCATCTTACTTCGTTGTGTGATTTACACTTTGTGTCATTCAAAATAGAAAGTGGATGTAACTATGGATTTTCCGTAGTTACAATACCAATCGAGATGAGTGCTAAAAACCGGAGGCTTGTCCGATTTAGAAACAAACACTATGAGAGTCTTTAGCTCGTCATTATGATCAGATGATGATGAAAGTTGATCATCCTGAGAATAGGATGGGATAATTGTTGGAACTAAATTACAATAAGCGTATGCAACTGAGAAATAATACTTAGATTACACTGATAATAGTAACAAACAACTCAAAAAACATGAGAAAAATTCTTAACACTCACTGCTGTGTTATTGTTATACCGGAGATGCACTGATGATAGTATCAAAAACTTAGTAGAGGCACGTATGAGATACACTGAGCTAAAGGTAATATTGCCTGCTACTCCTCGGAGATGCTATAGAAATTAACAAATTACCTCCAGGATACAACTACTGTTAGTTCTCCTCTATGTGTAGCATACACCGAGAGAACCCTTAGAACTTGGCAGCAAAAATGAAAAACAAAAACATAAAACGAAACAACAACCAGTTTCAGAGAAATGTAAAAACTAATTTATGTTTCTGTGAACTAATATTAAGTAAACAAAATTTCCGTAAACAAAGAAGTAGTTATACAAAATTATGTTTCTGTAAACTACAACTTGTTTCAGATAAGAATTTGATTTTATGTTTCTGTAAACTTATAAAATTGTTTCTGAAAGCATAAGAGTAGAAGAAGAAATTTCAGAAGATAAGAGATCTGAAAGGTATAAGTTAAAAATGAAATTCTTCTCTCGTATTTATAGGTGAAAAAACTGAACGTTCGGATAAGAATCCAATGCACGACAAGATCCGAAAAACCCGCGTCTCGAACGTTACAAAAGTTAAGGTAAAAGCACAGTGTACACGCGTTCAAAATTTTGAGATTCTCTTCGAGGCACAGGTGTCAAATGCACCGTGGGACACGCGTGAATGAAGATGCTTCTCGAGGCTGTCGGAAATCCAAAACCCACTCCCCCTCCCCCTCCCGAGCCCGAGCGAGCGTGCGTGCTTCTGTGCGAAGCACCGCGCGAACGGGAAAGGCAATAAGAAATGCAATAAGGGAATGGCAACCTTGCCATAGTCTAGGGCTTTCCCCATACACAAAGGTCTAAAGACCCAAAGGGCCATGCCCTTAAGGCTAAACCAATGGTATTTAAGTCTAAAACTCTAAGTGTTTTAGTCTATATGGGACTAATGTTTTATTCATTCACATGAAAAAACATCTAGGGAGCAATAGGTCTTGGGATCAAAACATGGTCCATGCATTTTTTGATTAAAACAAAACATTGTTTTTTCTAACAATAATTACTAGAGAGAACACAAAGAAAACAAAGACTATCCATGATGCAGTGTTTTTCATCAACATTTTTCTTTGAGTATTTGGTGATTGCTTGTTCTTTTTGCTATAGACATGTAAATATACACGTTCAAAGTTCAAACTGTACGTAGCATGTGGAACACTGATCGATAAAATAAATTAATCAAGATCGGACATGATCCTGGAATCACGTTTTGGACAAATCGATACAGTGCCATCCTTGAGATGGGAATATCTCCGAGTATCTAGGATTTACAGTTAGTAGGAAAATGTTTGTTGTCTTGTTATTTGACAAACAAAAGCTGAGTTGCGTCCTATTTTGTAAATGGATGGATCGACACATCTCGAAGTAAATCAGTAAGATTAAAACAAAATGAGTACAGAGTGAGATTCATATTCAAGCATATACAATTACGAAACATATATGCCAAAACTTTCAAGGATCGACAAGATGCTTATGCGTGCATATTATGATACTTTGGTATCAAATCCCAGACGTTCTGTCTACTTTTTTTAAGCACTCTCTATAAAATGGCGTTCTATTTTAAACTTTTATAGCAGAAACCTACAAGGCTGCATGTGGTTTTAGCTCGGTGCATAGTGATCTAAGTTTATTAACAGAATGGTTGTTTTCTTGCTACCATTTCTCGAGGTATTTCATATGCCAAAACTTGTTAGTACAATAAGAGTCGGTGTAGTTGTAGGAAATCCTACAACCACATCCCAATGAACTAAACAAGGTTCTATGCAATCACAATGGAATATTTATATTAAAATCAAGAGTTACAATCGATTACAAATATTTTAATGACTTTACTTGCTCTCCAAACAATGTTTCTCTCTCCTAGTTTCTTGCCTAACCCTTACTAAAGAATCCCCCTACATGTGATGACCTCTTTCCTTTATATAGGATTCCTCGTAGTGGATGACAGCTAAGAGATCCACTGTTTTCGGAATCACTGCGCGTTATATTCGCTCATGTACGCTCACTCATTCTCGCACAACTTATACTTCGCATAGATCATCACACTTTACTCGTGACTTTACTGACATCATCCAATATGTCATCTTAATCTTGCTATGTGTGCTGGTCCTCGCTTACGTTAGATCATCTTCACTTTGCATTCTTATTGTTATGTTCGATATTCCACTCCTACAGTCGGATTTGCTGATTCTTCACATGGTATAGGACTATTGTTGCTGCACAAAAAAAATAAAAATAAAATAAAATTTGTTGACATGTGCGTATTGGTTGCCATTGAGTTTGTTGTCCCTTAATTCGTATACGCATAAAACTGCCGGAATGTAATGTTGGATTTTGTATTTTCCTGTTTGATTCTTCATATCTAAACTATCAGATTAAACTAGTGCTGTCATGCCGTGCGCCAGAAAAGCCCCAAAGAGAAATGGCATATTCGGTTGCCCGGTTGGATAAAGTTTAATGTTGACGGTTGTTCCTTTGGAGATCCAGGTTTGGCCAGTTTTGGAGATTTTTTCCGTAACGCTCAGGGTATGGGTTACAGGTTGCTTTGTTGTTCCAATTGGCATCCACAATTCTGTAAATGCTGAGTTTTGGGAGCTATTCATGCCTTTAAAACTGCCAGAGCTAAAATTAGAGAAAGCAAAATAAATGGCTTACGACAAATACGGTGGTTTCTCTATGGGATTTATTATACCGACCTCCATAATTTTTTATTACTTTGGTGGCCGAATCCATTTTCGGTTCTTCTTTTTTGTTGGGTTGTAATCATTAGTTAAGGTACCCCTTAAGTGTCTTTCTTCAATGAAATTTCTATTTAACGGATCAAAAAAAAAAATAAAAAAAATGTGGCCAATCTTCCAACACCAATTACAAATGCCTTAGCGCTGTGGTCATAGCTAGACTCTGCCGGTGATTACCTGCAGTCGCGAAAATGAGCGTGTTTAAGATTGAACATTCAGTATTACTAAAAAAAAAAAAAAAAGGTATTTTAGAATACCTCGCTTTCTTCATTTCTCTTCTTGGCTCTTTGGCTAAGCCTAGGCAAGCAATGTGTTTGGATGGTACCACGCCTTGAACCCGTGACTTCATGGTTATGTGGTATAACCTGAACCACTAAAGACACGGAAGCGTTGGTGCCCTTTTGCATCCATTTTTAAGTGGTAATTCTTCTGTTCCTATTGGCATCCATAATTCTGTAAATGCTGTGTTTTGGGAGCTATTCATGCCTATAAAACTGCCAGAGCTCGTAAAATTAATCTAATTTGCAACTGTTTATGCATGTTATTCTAGCCATTTCGAATACTTTTATGGTTCCTTGGCAAAATCAAAAATCTATTAAAACCCCTCAGCAATAATAGATACAATGAACTCAGTCTGATGAATTTGATATCAGAAGAACTTTGCAACACTTTTAGTTGAAAATTTTGTTTTACAGCAGAAATGTGTTCATAAACTAACTAATTACAATGCTTTCTACATATGGTATATTATAGTATGGTATTATAGGGTTATATGGTATAGTACTAACTAGAATCGAATGGAATACAAAATTTGAGTATCCATTCTGTACATCTGATGATGGAGGAATACACTTGGTCATCCCGGTCGTGTATGCTTGAAGAGATAGCGAGAAAGATTGATATATCAGTTTGTTGTCTGGGATGATCACTGCTCGAAGGAAGGGTCTGAACAACAAGTTAGTGTTCAAGAATCACTCCAATTATCCTCATCATCATCGTCATCACTTCCAGCTAATGCCTGGTTGGGAAATCAATAATCAAGTTTTTCAAGATTGCGTATAGAAGGGAAAGATAAGAGAAATACATAGTAGTAGTTGAATACGAACCTGGCGAATAGCATTTGCTTTTTCCAGAATGGCGACTAGTTTCAGGTTGGTTCTGGGACCCTGCACACTAGGTCTTGTCACAGCAGCTGGTTTCAGGCTGAACGACTGATGGAAACAAGAAGAAATTCATGTAAGAGCCAAAACACAATGGCTGGTTTCGAAAAAGATAAACAGTAATCAGAGATAAAAGAGATTCAAGGCCAACCCTGTTTCTTATCTGCTCTAGCAATGAATTCCTTTCATCCTCCTTTGGTTCAAGATGAGACAGAGCTCGTTCTGTTACCTTTCTCAACTGTAGAACAAATCAATAGGTTAAAACCATTAAACTGAAATCAAAATATAGCCTTGCAAAAATCTACAAGCTTAAAAACTGTACAGGCTAAGAAATCATCCTACCCTGCTTTTGTCATGAGAAGCAACAGCCTCGATGAGAGCGTCAGGTGGGCGGGGACCGCGAGGTATCTTGGTTCTGCGAATTCCACCTTCAACATCCATCATTTCTTCCTCTAGATTTACAAGACCATGTTCTGAACCACCATTTGGTGTGTCATCTTCTCTAATTAGTGCCGCTGCTTGCAAATGTTGAGGGTCTTTTGCTTCTTTTTCTGAAGGTAGAGAAGCATACCGAAAAGGCTTGGGTAAGTCTGATATGGTCTCCATTTCTACCACCCCAGAAAGGGGATCTTGCTGAAAGTTCTCACCTTCTTGGGCAGGTAGATGCAAGAGTGTTTTTGCCTCCGGAGTTGAGATATCTTGCGGAACCATCTCAGTTGCTGTGTCTGGTTGTGTAGTCAACGGATTAGAGAAGGGATCCACCGTTTCTTCATCCAAGTTCTGGGGATCTTGAGGCGGCTTTTCATTGTCTGCCAGTGGGAAGGATGCAGATGGATTTACAGGTTCTGCATTAGCCAATGATTGATGATGACTTACTTCAGAGACTTGATCAGTGCTGTCTTCAAATCCATTGTCTGAATGGGATCCAGATTCTGGAGGCGAACGGCTACCTGATGGCATGGTCCCCTCTGTACTGTTAGAAAGATGACCCAGAGGAGGCTGTTTTGACTCTGATTCTCGCTCACTTAACCTCAAAGTTATCAGATCATTTGTGTCATCACTGAGATTCAAATGGTTCTCTCCTCGTGCAGCGCAAAGTGAACCATCAACATTATCTAATATCTCAGAACTAGAACTAGAAGGCTCATGTGACTCAAGGTTGACACTCATAGAGTCAACCGCTGATTCTTTCTGGGATTCTTTACCAATCTGACGCCTCTCAGTTGAGAATTCATTAGTTTCTAGCTTATCTTGGCATAAATCGCCATTGCTATAACATTCATTCTGTAACTTCAGTGCACCAGATGGAGACCCAAGTGCATCATGGCATGTGTCATTTTCCTCAGTAGCAACTTCAGAAGTATCAGATTTGGAGGTTCTAGAGAAGAAGTCAAGAGGGGCACCACCAACTTTCTTATTACTGAAAGAGTTAAAATGAACCCAATCCGCTGGAGTTTTATCTTCGACCAATCCGTCAGACAGTACTACAGGTTTATTTTCTACTTCAGAACAATCAAGTAACGCTAATCCCAGTTCAGCAGGCTTATTTTCTGTAGTCAAAGAAATAACATTCTCTGCTTCCACGACTATGCAATCAGGCTTCACACCAACCAGTTGTTCATCAGTGCTAGCATCAGGCAATGACGCTGTTTCTGAGTACTGAGCTTCTCTAGACAAAATAACCGAACCTGGTGTTTCAAGCCCTCCATTTGACAAATTTTCAGTTGCACCATCTTCAGCATCCTTTGTTGGATCCACCACCTGAGGACTGTTTTTCTTATCAGTATCATGGTCCAAGATATAAGACGTTGAGGCATCACAGGAAATGTCAGAGTTTCTGTCATCAAGTACTTGTGTGTAAGTGCCGCAGTCAACTGCTCTATCTGTGAAACTATGCACTTCGGCTGCTGCATCACCATTTGCTGGGGTAGTTTTAGTCAAATTGCTTGGAGGACTGGAGTAAGATAAACTGAATCTTCCTTCAATGAATGAACTATTGTCATCATCTGAAGGATACGAATTTCCAGCTGACATTGAAGCTGAGCACTGAGGTTCAAGCTTCTCCCTTTCTTCATGCGCGTTAGAATCCCCCCCTTTTCTCTCATCCATGAAAACATTTATATCACCACTTTTGCTTCTTTCATCAATTTCTGTTTCAGCTTCTTGTTCCATTGTAGGAGAGGCATCGACGTAATTTTCCACCTCATTTATGTTGTCAGACCGATACCCATCTGAACTTGCTTCATAGTCCCCAGGAAGTTCCTTTTGATTCTCTAATTTAACGTCTGGAGTTGATTCCGACAACTTCAAAACTTCTTTCTCAACAATATTAACATTCAAATCATCCAAAGATTGTTTTCGAAGCATACCCTGTTTACTAGGAGATGGAACTGAACTTATCTCTCTCTTCCTGGATTTGTTCACAGGGCTACTACTTACATGAACCTCATGTATTTCCTGAATCAGTTCAGATGAATTACTGGGTTCCATCTCTAACCGCAGAGGACTTTCATAAGGAGGCTTGCTTAACGGTGAAACAGAAGTCAAATATTTCTCCATGTAGCTTTTCCCAGTTGGGGAATTAAGAAGGGAGGAGCTTGATGGCCTACTTTTCAATCTCACATGATGAAGGCGGGCACCATTCTGAGTCTGGATTTTATCCTCTGACAACAACTCATGCAATCTGCAAGAGTGTCAATGTCAGCCGATTAAACTTAAGACTCAACAACAAAGTTACATACAAACAAAAAAGAAGATAGCAATCAATTTGGGCCTCACTTGGGATGTGATGTTGGGGTAGATCCCGGAGTTTCTCCATACTTACGATATGCGGATTTCCTCTGCCAAGTAAACAAGACAAACTTAGGTTCCAAGACATTGTTATTATGTAAAAAGATAATGCATATGGCTCTGATTTTAGTGTTTTCTTATAACTAAATTCGGCAACTACCAACAACAGAACAGCTCAGTTTTGTAATACCAACCAAATGAAAGAACCCGACATGATACTACTCAGTTTCTTATTTTACACTATGCCGTGTGCAGTGACTTACCTTAAATTTACGGACTCTCTTTTCGCTTTGACCTTCTGTTTGTGTTGTTTCAGAAAAGGACTTGTAAAATGAAGGATCAGAATATCTCTTTAAACAAGCTCCAGCACCCGCAGTGTCAAACCTGCAAAAGTACATTACATGAAACTTGGTAACAGTTTTTATTCAAGCTTGCATCCATTTCCAAAAGTCTACAACAAATTAGATAGCCATACTTGTCAAGCAGAAATAACCGAGGTGGGCCTCGACATTCTTCATAAGAATCCATTATAAATCGAGGCAAATCTCCCCGAGTAATCTGATTCTGGTCCATTCTGAAATTTGGATGCCAGTCAACACCTGTAAGCAAATTAGCCTCATAAGAACATCAACTAGTAAAACATAACCAAAAGACGAAAAACCTTGACAGAGCAATGCAACCTGACCTCCATTATGAAGGAATCGAGAGAAACTAGTCTGTGAAAGCAATCCTCTCTCAACTAACGGGACATCTGCCTCAATCTGTTGAAGACGAGTCATTAGTCCATGACCTCTAGCTGAAGTTGTCATCACTTCTTCATGGAGGTCATGGAATATCTCCGACGCAAACCTAAATAGCAACAAAACATACTCATCAGAAGGAAATTCATCCCAAGACAACTTCTGAAAGATCTCATTACAACAAATTGCTCAATGCCACACACTCTAATGGCTCCAATTAACACCCCGCAACCCTCTAAATCAATGGTTCCTCATTCAAAATTTTGGGGATACAATGTCATTCGGTTGATGCCCTGTAACCCTTATCAATCAAGGCTTCGTCATTAAAATTTTGCAGTTCATAACAGAACTAATAGGCTACACCATTGCGCAAATTCACAACCCATACATCGATTTAGCTAAGATTTTATAATTGACTCCACAAATAAACACCATCAGTTCATCCAAAAGCACTGACAAAACTCAAAACTCCCATTAAATTACAAAAATTTCTCTAAAAAACACAAAATTGAGAAACCCCATATCTCAAAATCTATTGTTCTAAGCCCCAATTGACAAAGCATGGGCAAAATTCAGAAATTAAAACTATGGGGCAACCAAAAATTTCAACTTTTTAAGAGAGAAGAAAGGGGGAGAGAAGTACTAACTCAGCAAGGTCACCGAGTTGACGAAGGAGACCAACAAAACCAGACATGGCAACCGCTTCAAGCAGCGCTTCAGGATCATCTTTCAGATTAGGAGGTTGTTTATATAGCTGTGGATCAGCTAATGCGTATTCATTCCTTATCTCATATCTTCTCAATGGCATTTTTTTTCTTCCTCTTCTGTACCAATAAAACCCCAAAACCCTTTGATTCTGAACCCCAGAAAAAGGACGAATTTGTTGTTTTCTTCTTGTTATTTTTCTTCTGCCATTAAAGCTGCTCTCTGTCAAAAATCTTCTCCAAGAGAAAAGAAAGAATTTTTTTTAATAATAATTGAATAATGTGAATATGCAGTAGCAGTACTATCAGAGAAGGAGGAGAGATGTTTGTTTGTTGGGTATTATTGTAAATTTAATAATCAACATCATCACCATCAATAAAAGTTTTTTGATTATCATTTCCTTATCTGTAAAAAGATAAAACTCGGACGAGTCAACTCAGCTAGTTAGCTTACAAATACCGTTAGTTTTACCTTTTCGTTACTTCACGTAGGCGGCAGAAGAGTTGGACTAACGCGGTTTCACTTTATGTTTTTATTGCTTACTTTATTACCAACCCATAACTAACTATTTCGATTTCCACAACTACTAAGAGTATTGATATTGGGACCTGTTGGGTATTATTGTAAATTTAATAATCAACATCATCACCATCAATAAAAGTAGTCTTCTTCTTTACTTTTTCTTTATCTGTGATTTTTGATTATCATTTCCTTATCTGTAAAAAGATAAAACTCGGACGAGTCAACTCAGCTAGTTAGCTTACAAATACCGTTAGTTTTACCTTTTCGTTACTTCACGTAGGCGGCAGAAGAGTTGGACTAACGCGGTTTCACTTTATGTTTTTATTGCTTACTTTATTACCAACCCATAACTAACTATTTCGATTTCCACAACTACTAAGAGTATTGATATTGGGACCTGTGTCACGGTAAGCATGCACATATATGATACTATACAAAAAGCCCGTTTGGATACATATTCAGAAGCAGTTTTTTGATTTCTATAAGTCAAAAAGCAAAAAGTTAGTTTGGGTGTGGAATTTCAGAACGATTTTTAGAAGCAGAAAAGTCGACTTTTTGTGAAGAAAAATATATGGACTTCTGACTTCTCCTTCTGGAGAAGCAGAATTTTATCCAAACGCGGTTAAAAGCTTCTTTAATGGATTGTATGTGAAGATAAATGTCTAAGTCCACATACGATAGACATTCATTTTCCCTAAAATTCTTCTACAACTCCAACTTCTTAAATTAATGTTAAGATGATGTGGCTTAATTTTTGTTAGACATTGTCAAGGTGAATGTCAAGTTTTAAACATTCATCTTGACAATGTCAAGCTATCCTAGTAAGCTTTTGCTTACCTAAATTAATTTTAATATATTAAATAATTATTTTTAGCTCTAATAAAATTTAAAAATCCTGGCTTGATTGGGGTATACCCAGATTAATTCGGGTATACCTAATTTTAAGTGGACATATGCCCTTACTAAGGGGAGGTCAAATATTGTTGAAGTTACAATACTACCCTTGCCCTTTATAATTCTATTACGCTAATCATTTTTTTTTATTTTCATTTCATCTTCCTTCTTCTCTTCTTCTTCTCTTCATAACCACACCGGCTCCTCCCCACCACCACCACTAAAACTCGTCGATTAATTCGTTAACATCGTCGATTAGAAAACTCCGATTAATCTTCATCAATGGAACCACCACGGAGGAAGGGAACTCGTATGAAAAACGCTAATAGAAAACCCAATGAATACAACCCTGGATTTGCAAAATTAGTTCAACAAAAAGAAAAGAAAAAAAACGGTTGAAGAAGAAGAGATTGAACCCGCTCAAAACGAAGAAATGGTGCGATTAAGAAAGTAAGGGCCTACTGAAACTCACTCCAGTACTTCAATTTTATGTTTGCATGTCGAAATAGGTCAGAAAAATTGAATGTTTGAATTTGCAGTTATTTTCCCGGCAAGGTTTTAGTTTCACGACCCCGCCGGCATTTCATGTTTAGGGTTCCGCCGGGATGCTCCCTGGTTGAATATATTGCCGGCGGTTTAGTTATTGTAACTGCTTTCACAGGGTCGGGATGTTATTCAACGTATAATCTTGCCGGCGTTAGTTTTATTTTTTTAAGTCGGGTCGGTTATAAGCTTTGAACTTGCAGGCGGGATTTTATTTTTTTAGCGTCTCCTGATGCTTTGAATTATAAAGGTCGGAATGGTATGTAAATAAAATCACGACGGTTGTATGTTAGCCGGTGTTGTTTTTATTATAGACGTAGACGACTTTTGAAGTTGAAAACCAAGTCATAGTTGTTAAAACCCGGCAGGTTATTGGAATAAAACCCTCCCGACCCTTGTTTAGCCGGCGTGCTGTTAAGATATAGACCCTTCCGACCTTAGTCCGCCGGAATGGTTATATATGTTGAGACTTTCGACTCATAGTTTTTTTTCTTAATTGTTCATGTTCAGGTTGCAGAAGGCAAAGAAGAAAGATCTGAAAGCTCTTAGTCCTCCTTCAAGACCTCCTCGTGTTGGTGAAAAACTCTTGACTTCAAGACATCGAGGGGCATACGTTGTGGCGGGAACGACAAAGATCCGTATACCGAATGATGATTATCAACCACCATCGGAACCCAGTGATTCAGACGAGACTCCAGATGAATACCAATCAATTCCATCTGGTAGAAGAGGTGACGATGATGATGGTGATGAAAGAAATCCGGCTGCTGGATGAGGTAACAATGATGATGATGATGATGGTGATCAAGACATGCCTAATGTTGGAGGAGGTAATGATGATGATGATGATGATGATGATGATGATGATGATGATGATGATGATGATGATGATGATGGAGATAAAGTTAAGGGTAGACAAGATGAAATTGTTGAAGAGGAAGAGGAACAAGAAGAGGAAGAAGAAGAATTTGGGGAACAAACTCAAGCTGCAAGTTCTAGTGCAACCGAGAAGAAGAAAAGGGTTATCCCTAAACCAGCTAACTCCCACATGCCTCCCTCTGAATTGAAGGTTAAATTGAAACCAAACGAGCTTCCCCGGGGGACCCCAGAAGATGGTGAACATGTTTTTTTTGATATAAAGACTCATGGGCATGTGAAATCCAAAATACTATCGTAAGTAATCTCAATCCGTCTTTGTTTTTCATTTAAGTGTGTAACTATCTTAAATTTGCGTCAAATGTTTGCATTTCTTTTCATTTTGTGTTTTTGGTATTTAGGATCACAAGCATGCCATCCGTCTATTGAGGCGCCAAGGTTCGTGTTCAGTGACTAAAAACTGGGACCTTGACAAGGAATGTGACGAGGTGCAAGCGATTGTCAAAAACTCCGGGTTGTGGCCTGCGGTGGAGAGTTTAAATGTTGAGTATCATAGAGTTATCGTATCTGCATTATGTGAGAGGTTCTACGGAGAGACCGATACAATGTTATTCTCATTCGGTGAGATGGCGATAACTCCCGATGATGCTCATCAAATTCTAGGCCTCGAGGTTGAGGGAAAAGCAATCAGTGAGGGCTTCGATAATAACATTTCTTGGGATGGAATCTTCAAATTGACCAAAACTTTGTTCGGTTGGAATCAGGTTGAGACGGAGTCTATGCTTGGGCTGAAGGATGGTAATCTAAGCAAGAAGTTTAATCTGAAGAAGCTGAGGGATACATTATCTGGGACCAAGGAAATCTATGATAAGGAAGGAAGGGTGGACTTGGTGCGAATCAATTCTACCGCGTCAGGTTATTTGTTATATGTCCTGGGAAAATGTATCTTCCCCGATAGTTCCGGAAGCTTGGTCGACGCCAGGTATTTGCAACTATTGGATCCCTTAGATAAGATGCGTGAGTATTCTTGGGGTACTGCGGTGGTCGCCTTCTTAAACAATGAGTTTACAAAGGCTGCAAGGGCACTAACTTCGAAAGTTAACGGAAACATATGTCTCTTCCAGGTAATTATATTGTCTAAATCATTTATATTTGCTAAATGCTCGTAACGAAAAATCATTACTAATTAAACTTTGTGTTTTCATAGGTTTGGATATATGAGCACTTCCCTACTTTGGTGAAAACCAACTCCCACGTCAAAGTGAATGAAAAGCTTGCGATTGATAAGCCAAGAGCGCAAAGATACATTTTTAAGGGTGATCGGGAAAAGGATATGTCGCAGCTGCTTATTAACGTGCGAATCGCCTTGGACAAATTGACTGCGGATGAGGTAATATTTGATCCTTACCGAGATGCTAGAAATCAAGGTTTAATCCAAAGGAGAGATGATGTTGCATTATACTACGCACCCTTGTTGTTCTCCCATGGATTTTCAATGTACGATCCACATCGGGTAATGCGACAATTGGGTTACGTCTAAGAAGAACCCCATTTTGATCTTGAGCTGTTCTTTAAAGTGTTAAGGGAGGACTGCAGCACGTCCCGAAAAACTATTATCGTCGCTTACGCTCCACCCCCATTTATAGGACAATGGAACGGAAGACTTGACCGTAAAGTCGATACGAGTCTTTTGGACGAGGTGACCGAAGGTCACGAAGCTCAGGAGAGATACATGTAATGGTACTTGGGTTGGGCTCGTCCTACTGTGATTAGGGAAATGACTGGTGAATAATTGGCTCATAAGAGGAAGATGGCATCGAATGACTCAACAACAATTCCTAACTTCCTTGTAAGTATTTTGGAGTAGGTCTTACTGTTTTAAGATTAAATTATCGAATAATTCTATTAATTGTTTGTTCTTTAACTGGAAATAGAAGGGGCATTTGAAGACCTTTGTGAAGCTGTTGTGTTGTGCGAGAGAAAGAGGAGATCCTTTGTCGATTGAAGAGCAAACCAAGCACATTCACTGTGCTAGCAATGTTGACAATGAGGATGCCTATGAAATGTTCAAGCAAGCTGATGCTGAAATAAAGAAGGAAGAAACTGCCAGGAGGGAAGCACAAGAAAAGATGAATGCTGACAAAAAGAGGGCTCATAGTGGTCGTGGTGGTGAAGGTAGTAGTAGTGCTGGTGTTCCTAAACGGGGCCATGGTCGTGGTCGTGGTCGTGGTGAATGAATCGTTTCCTAGTTTATTTCTTTATGTTGGGTTGGACAAATGTTAAGGTTAATGGTTGGACAAATGGTTTTTTAAGGTTTATGGGACATGTTTTCTTATTTTGGACAAAAAGTGTTTGAATTCTAATTGTTGAATAAAAGGTTTGTTTAGCTACGTAAAGTTTCAAGACAAATAGCCGGCATATTTTTTTTAAGTTACATTGCCGACCAATTCACGCCCGACAAGGTTTTGAAGTGTCGGACTGCCGGCCCTAACAGCAGAAAATGATTGCATACCAGGTTCGGCAAGTGAGTCAGATCATTACCAAGCCGGCGAAGGTACAGCCGGCAGTGTATTATTTTTCTAACACGCCGGCAATTTGTTACAGAAAATACCTTCTCCTGATGCCTAAAACCATCATAACGTCGGCATTGTTTTCAATTTATAGCCTGCCGACCATAACATAGCCGGCATGCAAATTTAAAAATACATTGCCGGCGTATTGACAGAAGATAATGAATTCCTGATGCCCAAAATCATCATAACGACGGCATTGTTTTCAATTTATAGCCTGCCGACCATAACATGGCCGACAGGCAAATTAAAAAAATACATTGTCGGCGTATTGACAGAAGATAATGAATTCCTGATGCCCAAAACCATCATAACGCCGGCATAGTTATACACTTCTTACCATGCAGGTTTTTGGTAGTCGGCATACTGAGAAAAACTTTCTCGCCGGCGTATTCAAAATTCAATTTTTTTGCAAGTACAATTTCATTGATTGACTTGTACTTGGACACTATAACGGCCAAATTTGGCCACCATCCTATAAATAAACTATTTCTCTCTACAAACAACATACAAATAGTTCCATATACTCTCCAAAGCTCATATCATCATCAACTCCATCTAACTCACTCAATAGCTCTCTATAAAAAACAATGGCATCATTTGATTCAAATGAAGATTTTGCAATCACCAAATCTTGGTACGCGGAAGATCGACTTAGACGTCAATCCTCCGAAAGGGAGGATTCCAAAAACTTTTGGGCTAGGGTACACAACAAATTTAGCGGTGAGTTTGGGAATCCTAATGCAAGAAGTATTGAACAAATCCACGCTAGGCACCTAGTAATCGAAAATGCGATACTTGTTTTTTTAGCCCTCCAACCTCGGATTTTTTACACTCGCCCCTTCACCTTGTCCGTTGCAGAAATTGTAAGTCATTTTGTGGTTTTTTTTATGTAACCCATGTTGTTTTATCTTCCAACGAAACACCACTAAAAAATGTAAGCTTGTTTTTGTAGCACGAAGCCGTGAAAGTGCGCTACTTGGAAGTAAAGGGGGAAGCATTTGCATTCGATGCAAGCTATCACTTCTTGGCCGATAGATACCCGTTGGATAACCCGAACTACTTGGATGCGGTATCGTCTTCGTCGGAGGAAGATTGATGGGTTCAGAAGTTTTAGTGTAGGTTTTGTGGGTATACCTCTATGTAAGCCCTCACATAACTATAACTCGTCCACTAGGGTCGCCTAGGGGTTTAAAGGTTTGATGCACATGCTAAGTGCATTCGTTTTTATGTTTCAATCAATGTAGTAACCAAAATTGCATGAATAAAGTGAATTACATCTTCCATATTTTCTGTTTTCTGTTTGGTATAAGTACATGTCGGCAAGGTTATAAATACTTAACATTCCGGCTACATGTCAGCCGGTATTGTTAAAAACAAATTGCTTGCCGACCTTATGCCAGCATTGTAGGAAAATTGTCCATGCCGATCGTAAAATTCTGTTCCAAGATAGTCGGCGTGTTCTTCAACTAAGACAATGCCGACGGTCATAAGGTCGGCAGGTTATTCAAAGTACACATTGTCGGCTAGATAATAGCCGGCACTTTGTTCAAACCTCGACCTTGCCGGCGTTGTGCATTTTCAAAAACAATTTTTTTTGATCGAAATCGAACTCATAAGAAGGATTAAGGGTTTAATCTACTGAATTCATAATTTCAAAATTTTAATCTAAACTCAATTAATTAACCTAATCAGAGTTTTAGTGTTAATTAACTAATGGCATATTAGCCATTTAAAAAATACAAGGTTAAGTGGTGGCTTGGCTTTACTTCATAATGACCTGATTTTGTCTTATTGGGTATACGCTAATTAATCTGGGTATACCCCAATCAAGCCAGGTTAAAAATTACTAAAAATAAAATTTACATTTAATTCATAAATATCATAACAACACCATTGGAGATGAAAATTTGAACGAGGATATCTTGTTTGTGTTGCCACATAGGAAACAAACACAATTGGAGAAGCTCTAAATGTGAAATCCAACTTTTTTATGTAGTCATAGGAAGCTCTGAAATCTGATAATTTAGAAGTGCATCATTTCCAAGCACTTGGTGCAATACAACTTTCATATGCATTTTCCAATATATCACTTTGATTTTCTAATATGTTAGAGTTTAGTTTCTTTGTTGTTGTTGTTTTTCTCTTGTTCGACTTTGTTTTGGGTATTTCCGTCATGATTAAAAAAGGAATAATTGGGCGGAAAATGGGTCATTTGTCCAAATAATTTTAAAACATGGTTCAAAT
Organism: Papaver bracteatum; assembly: GCA_023529315.1. Lineage (NCBI taxonomy): Eukaryota > Viridiplantae > Streptophyta > Magnoliopsida > Ranunculales > Papaveraceae > Papaver > Papaver bracteatum. The sequence continues at coordinate 537,368 of JAJJWX010001448.1, read as the reverse complement.
GGACGAGTAAAAATTAGTATGGGTGAAATGGACACTAAAAAAATAACAAGGATGAAACTGGATGCAACCTGACTTAAACTTAAAAAATAGCAAGAATGAAACTGGATTCATCCTGATGTAAATCAAAAATAAGAAAAAATATTTGAAAATGGGAAGGATGAAACTGTTTACATCCTGACTATTTTTATATTTTTGTCCATTTAAACAATATCAAAATCTAAATGTCCTGGTATTGATTTTGGTCTTTTTAACCAATTTTGTGTAAATTGGGAGTCATTTTTGGTATGAATAAATTATAAATTGCAACATTAACTGAGAATAGAGCCAACTCTCTAATACTGATTTGCTGGAATAACAAAAGGATAATGTATTTTACGTTAATGCTTCTTCCAGAGAATTAGATGGAGTTTTTTCAGGTAACACCACAAGTACAATTTCAGCAAAAGCATTAGTAGTTCAAAAATCAACAGAATAAGCATTGGAGCGAAATATTCAGGATGTCAAGCTCAGAACAGATTGTAAGGAAGTTGCTAATTTTTTCAACACCAAGCCATTTAGCTGCGAGGGGGATGAAGATAACTCTGAAGGATGTGCTTTCTCTTTTGAAATCGGTTAATATCGTAGATGCTAAATATGAGCACAAAGCCAAGTAGAGCCGCGTAAAAAATAATAGTTTATTTCATAAATAATGATCCCCAGCTCAATATTTTGAAATATAAAATGATGAAATGAAATGTAAAGCATGAAAATCATCGTAATGTAATGTAGTTTAACTTCTAAATTTAATACTGGCTCCGTCCTATTTTACTTGAAGGTTTAAGAGTTTTTTCTAGTATCAAAATAGATTAAGGTTTCCATAATTTTTACATTTTCTTCCTAATTTGACCCTGCATTGGAATTAACCATTAGAAATAAGGAACAAAAAACTAGGAGATTTAAATATTTTAACAATTATTATTAAGGGATGTATATGGAAAAAAAATTTAATCTTTTACCATTTTCTTAATCTACATGAAGACACCTATACCTTCAACTAAATCAGGACGGAGGAAGTATATTTTAGGGAATTTTGATAAAGTACTCCGCTTTTTGGATACCCACTAAAAAAATGCCCCCGTTTTTTTAAAATTTGTTAAAGTGCCCTCATGTTAGTTTTTCCTTCTAGTGTTAGTTAGAATTAATTTACTTTCCATATTTTCCCTTTAATTATTGTCACATTGATTTTATACATCATTTTCCAGGTTCGTCGAGTCCGGTTCAGGATGTTGACACTGCTTTCAATTTCGTTACACTATTTCCCAAAAAAGGTTCATCATTTCAAGTGTTTTGGGGGTTTTGTTTGGAAGAAAATCGACCTTCTACAACATTTTGTTTGTTTGTCGAGCCCGGTTCAGGATCGTGACAACACTTTCAGGTTCGCCAAGCCCGGTTCAGGATCGTTACACCGTTTTCAGGATCGTCGGATCATTTAACCTCTCCACCAAGGAGATGTAGTTCAGGGGTAAATTTGACTTTTAATTTGAAACATGATTGCCAACTAGCACTTAACTGGATGGAATTTTCCTTTTGAATAAAACATGGTACTTTAACAATTTCTAAAAAACGGGGGCACTTTTTTAGAGGAATGTAAAAAGTATGGGTACTTTATCAAAAATCCATATATTTTATTTATAAATAATAATCTAAAATATAGCTTAAGCCTTTGATACAAAACATAGGCACATATACAGTGTGGTGGATTTATGTCTGAGCCCTCCACTTGGATGATGACTCAGGGGGTTCATACCAGTACCTGACGCTAACCAAATTGGGTGGTTATTAATAATAATATTGGTGCATTTTGAGTGATTGACGGTCTGGCAGAGAAATCAAATCTAATGGCCGGTTACTTTGACTTTAGAGAAGAAATAAAGTGAATTGGGATCCACATCCACCAAAACATAATAAAATCACGGACTATAATTTCTATAGTGTGGACGTGACGAATTCCCACCGTCACTGCTTCAAAAGTGGATTCCACCTTCTTTTTTTCTTGTTACAAGTTCGGATGTAGAGTGCATTGATCATCGATATTAGTCTTGCTGTTTTGGTTTAGTGGTTTCAAATTACCCACCATCTCAGGGCACCATTTATCCTCCCAGATTCTGATCTCAGTCCCGTCTCCCACTCTCCAGATAGCGTTATTCCTTATTCTCGGCATCTCCTTGTTGATGTTCTTCCAACTCCATGAAGAAGATTCGGGGCAACTCTTCTCGACGCTCAGCAGACTATGTTCCCGGTAGTATTTTTGTTTCATTATCTTGGCTAAAAGAGTATCCGGATCTTGCAGTAGTCTCCAAGTTATCTTTGCCAGCATTGCATTGTTGAAACTCCTCAGATTCAATAAGCCTAACCCCCCCATTTCCTTAAGGATGCATACATCAATCCAAGCTTTTAGATAAACTCCTCTCGAAACCGAAATATCTTTCCCCCAAAAGAAATCACGTTGGATGTTGTTAACCTTTTTCGTAATTGCCACCGTGATCCTAAAACAATTCATTTGATACATAGGAATAGTAGTAGTACAAGTATGGATTAAAGTAGCTTTCGCAGCAGGTGACAAGTTCTTATTCCAATTTTGCAACCTATTTTCAACTCTATCACTAACATTTTTAAAGGAAGTCACCTTAGATATATGCGTAAATAGAGCCGATCCTAGGTACTTATCATTCAAAGCTATCCTACTTACTCCCAAGATTTTTCTTACACCGTCAATAACGTTCTGATGAGAGTTAGTACTGAAAAAAATTCCGGATTTCTCGAAATTTATCAACTGACCTGATGCCCTGCTAAAGTCATTGAAGATTTTGAGTATGTTCTCCCCTTCCAAGTTGCTGGACGTCGAGAAAGCTAACAAGTCGTCTGCAAACAACATGTGAGAAATCGGTGGAGCATTGCTCCCAACTTTAATCCCATGAATTAAGTTAGACTCCTCAGCTTTAGCTATAGCCCTAGATAATACTTTCATACAAATTATGAATAGGTAGGGAGATAGAGGATCTCCCTGCCTTATCTAGAAGGTACGAACTGCTTCCCCGGCACCCCATTCACCAGCACCGAAGAGGAAACAGTTTCGATACATTGGTTCACCAGTTGACACCACTGTTCACTAAACCCAAACTTCCTCATTACATTTAACAGAAATTTCCATTCGACCCTGTCGAAAGCTTTCGACATGTCGATTTTTATACCCATTAGAAAATAATTTCCCCTTTGGGTTCTCATAGTATGGATTAATTCATGCGCAATCATCACATTATCCGCAATCTGTCTCCCAGTCACAAAGGAAGACTGAAACGACGATATCAGTCTTGGTAAGAGACATTTCAACCTATTAGCTAGTGTTTTTGAAATTATTTTATAAACAATGTTACTCAAGCTAATAGGTCTGTAATCACTAGCCGACTGAGGGAATTCAGTCTTGGGAATGAGAGATATAAATGTTGCATTCATTTCTCTGAGAATATAACCAGAAATGAAGAAAGTATTTACCATATTGAAGACATCGTTTTTAACCACCTCCCAGTTCTTTTGAAAGAACCTAGGAGTGAACCCATCCGGTCCCGGAGACGAATCAGGCTTCATGGAGAATACAACCTGCTTTAGTTCCTCTTCAGTTGGTGTTTGAGTGAGCATTATATTGTCGTCTATAGTGAGCACCTGCTGAACCAAGTTCAGATAATCATCACATGCACTCGGATTTGATGTTGAAGCCACCTTACTGAAGTAGTCAGTGATAACCGAAGAAATTCTTTCTCCGCCTTCTACCCAGCCGCCCTGATTATCCTTGATTGCTTCAATTCTATTTCTACGCCATCTTTTCCGAGTTTTCTTTTGAAAGTACTTTGTATTTCTGTCCCCTAACTGTACCTCTTTCTCTCCACTTTTGTCCTTCCAGAAAGTTTCCTCCACCTTGTACCATTTTGCCAAATGATCTTCACAATGTATCACCCTTTGCGACCTGTTGTTGTTTAAAGTATCTGAAATTACTCTCTCTAGGTATGTCTTTGCGGAGCTAATGGAGGCGATATCAGTCTTGGTAAGACTTTCATATTTGTAGCGGAGCTAATGGAGGGTGTTGGTGAAAGTACAAAATGGAATACAAATAAGCTGCAACTTTGTTTCCAGAGAGATGTGGGGGTGATTGTTGGAGCAATTAGGATAAACAAGGGGAGCAGGGACAAACTGGTTTGGAAACTAGAAGACAGTGGCAAGTTTACTACAAAATCTCTATACAAACAGATTGTGAGTTCTAGTCACCAGGAGCAACAGCTGGATGGAAACTTTTGGAAGAATATTTGGAAGCTCAAAATAATTCCAAGGATTAAAATCTTTCTTTGGAAATGCATACACGATATCCTTCCACTCAATGAGAGGATCGCAAGAATCGTAACACACATAAATAAGGCTTGTCCTTTGTGTGGACATCAGGAAGAAACTCTAACTCATATTTTTCTAAAGTGTGATTTCACTGTGGCTGTTTTCAAGAGTATTGGTTTTAATTTTGAATTTGTTTTGAATAATCAGGTGCATATCCGTGCTTGGATTAGAAACTGGTTTACTAGAAATGACACTGGGGATAAAAAGTTCTTCAACTGGCCGGAAACAATGGCAACCGTTTTATGGGCGGTTTGGAAAGCGAGATGTGATCTGGTGTTTAGAAAAATTAAACTGAGTGTGAAAAAACGAAATACACAATCACTTCCTTAGTTAAGGATAACAATAGGAGTAGATTGCTACCAATTAGGGAGGAAGACATAAACATTGCCTTGTGTGATTATATATCAAACCCCCCGTTTATGTCTATGAAAATAAATGTAACTGTGGTGTGGGATATTGAATTTAAAAACTCTTCCATTGCTCTAACTTGTGCTGATCATACAGGGGCTTACTGCGGCGCAAGGTGTGCTAACACTGCAGGACTCAATCGAGAAGAGTTAGACGAAAAAGCGGCTTCGCTGACTATCAAGTGGACACGTGATTTGCAGCTGCAAATGGTGCAGATTGAGAGTGACAGCATGAAAGTCCTTGAAGCTACTAGGAAAAGGGTGAACACCATAACGAAAAGCTCCACAACTGGGCATGAAGGAAACAATCAAAATTTTAAAATGTGTATGAAAGGGATAAAAACCCTTTACTTAATTCCAACTTCTGATAACTATATATCAAGAAGATTGGCGGCATTAAGTCTGGTGGATGGGTTGACGAACACTTGGTTAGATAACTCTTTTTTGCGTTGCTTTAATTACATCCCGGATGAGGGCATTGACATTCGACAACATTTCATGTAATGGTCGGGTAAACCCTGTTTTCTTATTAAAAATAAAATAAAAAATAAAATCATCGATATTAGTGTTATTGCAAAATTGTGAAAATTATCTTGTTGTAATATGCCTCAAAAACATATTATAGAAAAAGGTAGATCGCCACTGGTTTGATGAGAGCGATCTGCGGTGATTTGAACTGCTCTCTATTCGTGGATGTTTAATTATTACAAAATATTTTTGCTTAACAGTGATTAAGATGTCCAGATGAGATTGTGCATGGTGCACATTCAGGGAGCAGATTTTTGATAATGGCCTATTAATTAATCAATTCAATCTAGTTAATGCCGGAAGAACTAGCTAAAAAAACCATATTCAAACTTGTTGATCTTCATAGGATTCTTACATTAACTAACTTCAACGTATACGTCAAATTCTATAGTTAAAAAACTGATTCATAAGTTACCTGCTGCCAAAAGGATAGATATGGGGGTTGACATTGTCAGGGAATGGATGGTATAACCACTAACTAATTAATCATATAAAATGATGTTTATTAAAAAAAGAAACAAAATTCTTCCAAGCAACTAACTATCATCTAATAAACAAATCAAATTATCAACTTTTTTAGAGATTGCTTGTCTATATACTAATCACTAACACGCGTCTTATATTCGAAACAAGGTCTCCATCAATGTAGTCAATATCGGAAATATCGGCATACCGGTCGAGTAGCGAGACACGATATTTCGGCCAATACCGGTGAAATATCGGCCAATATCGGCCGAATACCGGCCAATACCGATAATATCGGCATCTCAGTAAAACACCGGTACCCGAAATATCACCGATATTTCGGCCGGTACAAACGAAATTGACCACACTAGTCTCCATGTAATTTAACAGTACCTAGTAGTTAATCAAATTAATTAATTATTTTATATTCATAATGTGAACAGATAATAATCACCTTATCGACCCACACCAAGTAATTACGTCTCATCACGGGGTTGCACAGTACATCTGTATATACTAGAGATAGTGAGGGACATAATCATTGTATCTTTAGCTTAAAGCTTCATTATTTATCTCTTTTCTTGTTTCCTACCTTGTACTATACTACACTACTCTCAATCTCCCACCATCCTCAAACCAAGAATCATGTACTTCAAGTTTGTATTCATCATTTCTCCTAAGAGTTGTGCTAGCGAACACCAACATTGTTAAGAGGATATCAAAACTCATATAAAAAAAATTAATTGATAGCACTCCAGTGTGAACATCATAAAAAGCACTCCATTGTGAACACCCCATCGTCACATTATTTGTGCCAATATATGAGTTCTCGTGTATATTTTTTTTTAATCCATAAAGAGGACCAATCAATTCGCATTGAAGGCTCTTGGGGACCGGTCACAGACTTGACAATGAATATATGAAGACTAGATCGGACTTCACAGTGAATCCGAAGACTTAAATACTTCATCTGTATTAGTTTGCCCCCACTAAAGTAACTCCTAGCTACGTCACTGTGTGTAATTATGTTGCTTCCAATGTTCAGGCCGAGTCTGATAACCACTAGTACACTTCTATGCTCTCTTTCTGCGAGAACCAAAATGTTGCTAGGAGACATATTCTGTTATTGGATTGTGTTGTACATGTACCTCTTGGTAGATTTAAGATCAGCTTTCATCTTCCTGCAATTGCGCAAATCATCATCATCCATGAGGTACATATACACGATGAAGACCACTTTATCCATGGTGGACCAAAACAAAACAAAAAAATTAATTGAGAGTCAATGGGGAAAGAGGTTCACACTTTGATTCCAACAACTAAAAGTTACTGCAGTACCTAAAAGAAAACCTAACCCGGATAACAAAGGGGAAAAGGAAAGAAAAATGAGGAAAATAAAGCTCTGGCTACACCATTGTGCAATTTTTTCTTTTTTTTTACGCCGTGCAAAAAAAAAACTTTATCAAATCCGAAATCCACATTTTAGAAAATTAATTAACCTTAAATTACATGAACATCATTAACTACGTGGGAATTGATCATACAAACAAAAAAAAACAAAAAAACAGTTCTTGCAATGTTCATTTACACTTAGATTGGAGTTTACAACAAAGTAAATACTAAATACATGCATATGCTTGGTGGGCTAGTTTTTCTTAATTCGGCACAAATGTCCCAACATATCCAAAGCCCATAACGAAGAATGCTCCAGCTTGAAAGAAAAGATAGAGGTAAAAATGATCATGACCGTTTATCAAGTCATATATAGCAGTGTAGAATAGAAACACTCCCATTAGTAGCTCCAGTAAGTGAATCCTGTTTTCAGCAAAGCAAAAATAACTTAGGACCAAACCAGAGCCAAGAATTTAAAAAAATGCTATTTGTACAGCTTTATGTGTAATACGTGTGCAAACCAGAGCCAATCTTGAGTTTGGAAGGGCCCTGTGCGAACTTAATCATTCGAAATTTTATAAGGTCGAGAGGCCAACTCTATTTTACTAACTACTTGTTTAATTTTTAATGTCTTGGAGAATGGTATAAGTATGAAAAATGCATATGTAGTTATGCATGTTCGCGCACTCTACCTTTCGCCTATACGATTGGTGTAAGAAAAATGTCGACTTTCTAGACCGCACAACCCACATCGTTTTCTTCGTGGTTTGCCGTTATTTTGCTTCAATGTGTTCCCATGTTTCTCAGTGACAACCCATTCATTCACACGATTAGCCTCGAGTAGTCCGATTATGGCAGCTTTAGTCCGATGAAGAGACATTACATTTTCAAATAGGATCCAAAATATAACCAAATGAAGAGATCTGTTAAAAAACAAGGGACGAAAACTCAGTGACACTAGTCTGCATTTCTATGTTCGGATTTTTTGATGGAATGTTGCTGCGTTCGGAGTTCTTACCTCGGAGTACAAATTGCATTGAGGATTGTAATTGTTGCTGGAATATATATAGCAATTGGCTTGGGCAGATGAACTTCAGGAACCATTACACTTAACGGGATAATTACGCAGTAGAAGAAAAATGTTACCCAGTGAGCTACTATTTTCCTTACAAAGAAAAAACAGTAGATAACATGAAATTTCTTCCAAATTGACACCTTCTGCACAAATCCAATAAAACATAAAAAAGTTATTCGCATATAATACTAATTCGTAAAGAACTTGAAATAAATGGCGTAAAATTTTAGTAGAGTTCCTTGCCTCGGAAAGTATTATCTCTTTAGACATTTTCTTAAATAGATTAGCAGGACCGCATGACCATCGATGTTGTTGAAATCGATATGCTTTGAATGTGCTTGGCAACTCGTTTTTCACCTAGAGCCAATGCAACAAGTACGTTTGGTTTGCGGAGAACAAAGAATAGCAAATCGGAATTGACAATTGGAAATTGAAACTATAAGAGTAATGTACTCACGGATAAATCACCAACAAAAACAAATTTCCAACCATTGAGACTAGCTCTAACTGCAAGATCCATGTCTTCAACTGTTGTTCGATCTTTCCACCCACCCGCATCCATTACGGCCTTTAGTCTCCACACCCCTGCTGTTCCTGCCAAAATATGTTATCACTTGTTAACTTTTTGCTTTTAACTGTCGTATTAACTCCAAGTGGCAATGTTTTTGTCTGAGTTCATAGGGATAAATATGATCAACGTGTAACTGATCCATGACATACCATTAAATCCGAAAAATGAACACGTAGAAGAACCAACTTCTTGCTCCACACTGAAGTGATAATCTAGTGACATTTCTTGTAATCGAGTCATCAAACACTCGTCCGCATTCACTGCATGCAATTATAACATTTAGCGTTCGTCCGTAATATTAATAAAAAAAAAAAACAGAATTTAAGCAATGTTGTTTGGGTGTTGTTAATTTTTACCGAACTTCCATCTGGCTTGAACTAAGGCAAGGTCAGGATTTTCTAGAAGATAGGGAATGGTTCTCCATAAAAAGTCAGCTTCTGGCTGAAAATCGGCATCAAATATAACCACAAACTCGCAATCTTTAACGTATTCCTTTTCCAGACCCTCGCGAAGAGCACCAGCTTTATAACCGTTTCGGTTATCTCGATTTACATACTTAACGTTCACGCCTTTTGCTATCCATCTTTGGCACTCCAAAGCTACCATTTCCTGTAAACCATATATGGTAAAAACGGTCACTTGTTAGTACTATGAGTTAATCAAACTTTAATTTTTGCATTCAAAGGAATTATAAGATTACTTACCCGTAAAACAGCATTAGTTGAGTCATCGAGAACTTGTACTATGATCCTATCAGGGTGCCACGAAAGTCCACATGCAGCTCCAATTGAAAGTTTATAGACCTGCAATACATATATATTTGGAATTAAGAAGTGAATATGAATAGGATAACACATATATTTGCTAATATGTCTTTTAGCAATTAGCATAAAGCCAGAGACTACACGCACAAAATGCCTATTGCAGGTTCATGAACCTTTTTTCACAATAGCCTCTCTATAATATCTTTTCCTAGTCTTTGTAATTTTGTAATACTTGGCGTATTACGCGCACTTAGTTGACAAAAAAACAAGCTTGGGTTATGACACCACCAAAAGAGATAAATTTTGTCTTTACTTGATGGTTGGTGACAATCCATTCCTGGTTTGCTAAAATGGTTTTTCTGTGTTGTCAGTCTTTGACCCTCAACCATGAACCCTAAAATCAGGATGCTTGAATCCAAAAGAACTTAGTTTTAACTTTAACTATATATCCAAACTTCAATGTTCCATTCAAGTTTGATTTCTCTTAACTTCTAAAGCTGAAAAAACTTGTAATTAACTCGAAAGCTAAAAATACTAGACATGGTACTGCTCATTGCGTAGCATAAAAGGTAAGATCAAAATGAAAGCAAGTGCCCAAAAAAGATCCGTAAATCACAGTAAGACATATATGTTCATCACGAACGTACCTCCTTCTCGTTATACATGGGTATCTGTACTAGCACCATAGGATATTTGTTGTTACTTTCCAAATCTTCTTTCAGGGCATCCAGTTTATACTTGGTATATCTTTTCTTCCCTAGAGCTTTAACACACAATATGACTATTGCCATATAAACTCTTTCCGCGAAAAGCATAACAGACATAGCAGCACATAATATGATAGCAGCGTTAAGAAGATATACAATCAATGGGTTTTTAATCGTTTGCCATGTTATTCGAAATGCATCCGTAACACCATCATAATTAGCTCCCAAACCTGGATCATGACCTATACCTAGATTTAGATTTTGCATGGTTACTGAGTTTTAGAGAAAAGGGACGGAAAGGTGAAATGATCAAGTTCAGTGGGTGGCTGTAATAAATGTAATGTCTGAGATACAGATTCAAGTTAAATAAGGCTGAGATATATGGATGAGAGGATGAAGAGGATGAAGACATTGTTAGAGAACTAGCTATGGCTAGGTGTAAGAATGTAGTACGATGAGAGAGCCGTTTAAAGAAGGCTTTAAAGAAGAACAGACACCCGGTTCACATGCAGGTAAAGCCATTGCAACGTATAACTTTTGATAGCTGTATTTCTGCTCTTTTCTCGCCGACTTTTAGATAAATATCTTCACCATTAAAACTGTGTGTTAGTCCTTATTTGGACTGTAATTAAATCTGTAATATAACTTTCTTACTCTGCCTATTCCATCCTTCTCTTATGACTAAGTTATACTTGTACGATTATGAAGTCTATGGATTGTGCTGTATTTGACTATATATATAGTGCATAAACATGCAGAACCTATATGGATCTTGATGAATTATGAAGTTGACTAAGTGATGAGAATTAAAGATTTATGTTTACTTGAATCACACACTTGTGTCGAAGATTCAAAGCAGTTATACACGTGTAGGAGAAATGTGTTTAATGTGATCAAGTTATTCGTTTCATAATTACTACTTTGATGACATCTCATTCAATGTATCGACAAAAATTGACAAGTCTTAGTTGTATAGATTCATGAACGACACGCTGCTAGTAAGCTAGCTCTCGGAACGCTTGTCGTTTTGTATACGTTTTAGTTTTTTCATCTACTGGTATGTATACTTTAGTTCACCACCATGAAAGGATTTAATTTGCCACTGCTAGGAGCTTTGTGAACATGGACTTATAAATTAGCACCACCAATCACAACAAGAATTGACACATTCTTAGTTTCGCAGAGTTGGCTAATCTTCATTCTAGTTGCTAGTGGTAATGAAGTGTTTGAAGTTCCCCATGATAAATTTGGTTTCTCAAGTGTATTGTTATTTTTGCACAACATATTTAGCTATACCATTCAACTCCACTGTTTTCATTGGCCTTGCTTGGTATACTGCGGATTTCGCAGATATCAAATGTGCATGTGCCCATCAGACAGCTGCATGATAAATCCAGAATTTGTTGGAGATTTTCGTGGCCATTTGCAAATACCATGATAAAAAGTTTGTTTACTGAAAAACAAAATGGGCCGGAATCATAGGGACAAACTGTTTTGAAAAGCTTTCGACAAATATAGGTGGCATGCACATGCCATGCTTAACGCAAAGTTTGTACGGCTAGCTTAAGTTGGGAAATATCTCATTCTTGTAATAATTCATAAAGAATATATATAAAAAGCCTTAGACGGTCAGATTACATTAAGTTGGTGGGTAGCCTGGCAACAAGCTGGGCACCAATACCCTTTTGGATTGTTAAACCTATTCTATGAAAAAGAGTACCCCCTATCTTATAATTAACATCATGATTGGTGATACAATTCTTCAACCTCTTCAAGAGAATGATAGTGTCTTCGCCCAACTCCCCTAAAGTCGTAAATGCTAAAACAGCAAACTCGTACCCGTTAGTGGAACACTTATCAAGGTATTTGATTCGTTTACGCGTTGTAGCAATCGAAATGGCCTGACCTGGGATAAAAGTACGCACTCCCCCACCAGTGAACGGTGAAACAACTGTAACATCAAAACAAACATCCTGGCCATTCTCCCAACCGTGAACAAGCATGTCAGCCGGTCTCAAGGGCGTATTGTTGTCTGATAATAATCCAAGATCCACCTCCTTCCTCACATGTGCTCCAGCCTTGTAACAAATATCAGCGAAAACATCTCTTGCCAGGTCATGGCGGAATTTGTTGCCAACATCATTAGCGCAATGCACAACATGATCTCCGAAAATATCCATATTTTTTTTGCAACTTGAGCATGTACTATCTTCTCCGAAAAGAGGTATTCCCAATCTATAACTTAACACTGACCTAAATTGCCTTGGTCCTATACTTTGATTTAAACCAGAGATGGGAATCTCCTTAAGAAAATCCAAAGCATGTGGCATCCTGTTGCTTTGCCATAAAACCTAATCTCGATCGACATGGAGTATCAGTGACGGAATCCTCTTCTTCACCACATCAAAATATAACACTGCCAACGAACGCATTGGATGTGGGGCAATATTATTAATGTTGAAGGTAGAAGAGGACAAACCACATACCTCTTGGAAATTATTCAAAGCTTGCTTGAAGCACGTGCTAGTGACCTCCTCAGAGGAAACATTTAGTATGGTCTGCTGTAAGCCCCTAGTTTGGAAACAAGAAGCGATATAACAAGAATTGATTGGAAAAATTGTGTAATAATTGATTGGAAAAAATTGTATCTCGTCTGTACTGGAGGTGTAAATTGTGCTGGGCTTTCTGGCCCATTAGTGAAATGGTAAGGAGGGGAGGGCTATCTCTTTCCCATTTAAATCAAGAACTATTTTCTGGACACCACTCCATTCTGGAGGGACCATGATTTTCTTTTTAGTAGGTCCTTTGGAAGGAAATTAAAACATCTCTTATCCAAATATTTGTCTTAATATAAAAATTGTTCTTTCTAATTAAGTTAGTGTAGTGATTAGTGATATAATTAAGTTAAGCTAATTAATGATTAGTGAGATTAAGGTAATAAGTTGATTTTCTTTTTAACAAGAATTATTGAAAGACGAAGAAGAAGAAGATGGTTCAGGAAAAAAATTTATATTTGTTCGGTGTATTCGCAAAGTTTCCGGTATAGACGAACTACTTGTTCACCCAACTCAACATGCGTATATACAAAGAGGAGATTGGTTAAAAGAAAACGTGACTCAACAAAACTCAACACCTGGCTACAAAAAGAAGAGTTCGGTTAGGAAAAAAAATTATGAATCCATCGAACTCAACATTTGGTTTTACAGTGAAAAATTCGGCTAAAATAAAATCGCGAGTTAACCGAACCCATAGGTTCGATTAGGAAAAATATTTGTTCTTAACCGAAGTGTTCTTCGTGTTCTTCATCTACAAAAGTATGGCTCGCAAAACTAGGGTTTTCTAAAAAAGTATCCTTACCGAACTACTGTCTGTATCTTCCATCGTCATCCTATTTTTAGATGATCACTACTCATATATTAAAATCAAAGACGAATTACAAGTAATGGGTTTATGGGAAAACAAAAGATAAGAGCTTTTGAAAATTCGGGGGTCTAACAACCTCACCCAATATTTCGCTTAGCAATCTGTATGGACTAAATCCAATATACTTTCAAGAGAATCATCTAGACAATTAGACTCAATCCTAACAAAAGTATATCAAAGAGTTATATCTCAACAACCAAAGGTTGGATTTACCAATTGATCGATTCAACGCACAACCTGTGATATTTCAATTATATAACAAAATATAATGCGGAAAAGAAATAACACGGACATCAGAAGTTTTGTTAACGAGGAAACCGTAAATGCAGAAAAACCCCGGGACCTAGTCCAGATTTGAACACCATACTGTATTAAGCTTCTACAGACACTAGCCTACTACATAGCTAACTTCGTTCTGGAATGTAGTTGAACCCTAATCAATCTCACGTTGATTCAAGGTACAGTCGTGCTCCTTACGTCTCTGATCCCATCAGGATACTATGCACTTGATTCCCTTAGTTGATCTCACCTACAACAAAGAGTTTCTATGACCCAAAGTCGGAGACTAGATAAAAAAATCTGTATCACACAGAAAAGTCTATTGAATATATAAATATGTCTCCCACAGATATACCTACGAGTTTTTGTTCCGTATTTTGATAAATCAAGGTGAACATGAACCAATTGATAACCCATACTTATATTCCCGTAGAACATCCTAGTATTATCAACCACCTCACAATAATCTTAATCGATTAACGAAACAAGATATGGTGAATTCACAAACGATGAGACGAAGGTGTTTGTGACTACTTTTCTATCTTGCCTATCGGAGATATAAATCTCAATCCAATCTTACGATTTTACTCAAACACGATATAAAACAGCAAGATCAGATCACACAACTACAGACAAAATAATTGGGCATGGCTTCACAATCCCAATGAAGTCTTTAAGTCGATAAGCAAAAAATCAACTAGACAGTGAGATTCAATCTTAAGAAAAGTATATCAAAGAATTATATCTCAATTTATCGATTTAATCTTCACTCAAACAAATAGAAATCTGCGAGCCAAATTGAATACAAGAGAAATAACTTGAACGGTACCAAAAGCCAATGTTCAAGGATTAATCAATTTCAATCAACAACCAAAGGTTGGATTTACCAATTGATCGATTCATCGCATAACCTGTGATATTTTAATTATACAACAAAATATAATGCGGAAAATAAATAACACAGACACAAGAAGTTTTGTTAACGAGGAAACCGAAAATGCAGAAAAACCCCAAGACCTAGTGTAGATTGAGCACACACTGTATTTAGCCGCTACAGACACTATCCTACTACAAACTAACTTCGGTCTAGACTGTAGTTGAACCCCAATCAACCTCACACTGATCCAATATACAATTGCGCTCCTTCTTCTCTGATCCCAGCAGGATACTACACACTTGATACCCTTAGCTGATCTCACCCATACCTAAGAAATACCTACGAGTTTTGTTCCGTCTTTTGATAAATCAAGGTGAACATGAACCAATTGATATACCGGACTTATATTCCCAAACAACATCCTAGAAATATCAATCACCTCACAATAATCTTAATCAACTAGTGAAAAAAATATTGTGGAATCACAAACGATGATACGAAGGTGTTTGTGACTACTTTTCTATCTTGCCTATCGGAGATATAAATCTCAAGCTAATCTTATGATTTCACTCAATCACGATAGAAACATCAAGATCAGATCACGCAACTACAAAGAAAATAGTTGGGTCTGGCTTCACAATCCCGATGAAATCTTTAAGTTTTTAACATACGGGGTCTCGAGAGAAACCTAAGGTTAAAGGAGAATCGACTCTAGCATATACAACTAGTATCACACAGGAGGTGTGGGGATTAGGTTTCCCAGTTGCTAGAGTTCTCCTTTATATAGTCTCCAAATCAGGGTTTGCAATCTAAGTTACCTTGGTAACAAAGCATTCATTATTCACCGTTAAACGAAAACCTGATTAGATTCAAGCTAATATCTTTCAACCGTTAGATCAAACTTAGCTTGTTATACACAAATGAAATGTAACTTCATTTAGGTTTGAGTAATCGTACCTAAACGTGTACACCTAGTTGGTTCAACAATAGTTAACCAATGGTTAGCCATATGAGCACTTTCATATCAACCTTATTCATCTTCACCATAACTAGTTCAAATGACTCAAATGAACTAGTTAGAGAGTTGTTCAATTCCTTAGATCTTATAGAAGTATACCAGACACAATCGAAGAAAAAAAATTGTATTCACTCGAATTGATTCATGAATATTATAGCCACGGTTTGCAAAGATTACATTCCTTAATATATATATTTGAATTTTTTAGTTCATGAACAAACATTTTAGAAAGTAACCTACCTAAGTATGCGAACAAGTACGCATACTTAGGTAACCAGATTGAGTTTGTTTTCACTTCCAAACTCCAGCAGAAATTCACAGAAGTGAACTTTCCGCCAGTACATGTACGGGTACGCATACTGTACCAGATTTCCAACATAAGAAGGTTTTCCAAATCAGAACATAGGTTTTGAAGCCTAGCTTCCTTTTCAGAGGTATTCCCTTCAAATACAGTTTCTAAGATATCCCATGCTTCTTTAGACTTTGTGCAAGTAGTCATATGATACTGAAGATCTGGGCTAATGGAATGTATGATAGCATTTAAGCCGTCAGAATTTTGATTCGCAGTAACGATTTCTTCTGGACAATATCTACCAATATCCTTCGGTATAGATACATCGCCTTCTGTATTAACTGGAGGATCATAGCCATTAACAACACATACCCATGTTTGAAAATCACGAGCTTGAAGAAAAACACGCATAGCGATTTTCCTTCATGAGTAGTTTGAGCCATCGAAGACTGGTGGTACGTTTATGGAGATATAATTTCTGTCCATATAGTCAAATCGCTAAAAATAAATACTTATGAGGTCTTAAACGTGTTTTCCTGCCCTGATACCAATTGAAAAATCGGGGGTTTAACAACCTCACCCAATATTTAGCTTACTAATCTGTATGGAATAACTGAAATATAGTTTCAAGAGAATCAACTAGACAGTTAGACTCAATCTAAAGAAAAGTATATCAAAGAGTTATATTTCAATTTCTCAATCTAATCTGCAATCAAACAAACTAGAATTTTCGAGCCTGATTGAATACAAGAGAAATAACTTGAATGGTACCAAAGACCAATGTTCAAGGATCAATCAATTTCAATCAACAACGAAAGGTTGGATTTACCAATTGTTCGATTCAACGCACTACCTGTGATATTTTAATTATATAACAACATATAATGCGGAAAAGAAATAACACAGACCCCAAATATTTTATTAACGAGGAAACCGCAAATGAAGAAAAACCCTGGGACCTAGTCCAGATTTGAACACCACACTGTATTAAGCTGCTACAAACACTATCCTACTGGAAAGCTAACTTCGGTCTGGAATGTAGTTGAACCCTAATCAATCTCACACTGATTTAAGGTACAGTCATGCTCCTTACATATTTGATCCCAGCAGGATACTACACACTTGATTCCCTTAGTTGATCTCACTTACAACCAAGAGTTGGTACGACCCAAAGTCGAAGACTTGATAAAAATATATGTATCATACAGAAAATTCTATTGAATATATAAATCTATCTCCCACAGATATACATACGAGTTTTTGTTCCGTCTTTTGATAAATCAAGGTGAACATGAACCAATTGATAACTCGGACATGTATTCCCGTAGAATAGGCTAGTATTATCAATCACCTCACAATAATCTTAATCGATTAACGAAACAATATATTGTGGTATCACAAACTATGAGACGAAGGTGTTTGTGACTACTTTTCTATCTTTCCTATCGGAGATATAAATCTCAATCCAATCTTACGATTGTACTAAAAAACGATAGAAAACAGCAAGATCAGATCACGCAACTACAAAGAAAATAGTTGGGTCTGGCTTTACAATCCCAATGAAGTCTTTAAGTCATTAATCTACAGGGTTTCGTTAAAAACCTAAGGTTAAAGGATAATTGACTCTAGCTTATACAACTAGTATCACACAAGAGGTGTATGGATTAGGTTTCCCTGTTGCTAGAGTTCTCCTTTATATGGATTTCAAATCAGCGTTTGCAATCTAAGTTACCTTGGTAACAAAGTATTCAATATTCACCGTTAGATAAAAACATAATTAGATTCAATCTAATATCTTTCAACCGTTAGATCGAACTTAGCTTGTTATACAAAAATGAAATGTAACTTCATTTAGGTTTGAGTAACCGTATCTAAACGTGTATACTTAGTCGGTTCAACATTAGTTAATAGATGGTTAGCCATATGAGCAGTTTCATATCAACCTTATTCATCTTTACCAAAACTAGTTCAAATGACTCAAACGAACTAGTTAGAGAGTTGTTCAATTGCTTAGATCTCATAGAAGTATACGAAACGCAATTGAAGAAAAATTGATTTTGATTCACTCGAATCAATTCATGAACATTATAGCCAAGGTTTGCAAAGATTGCATTCCTTATTATATAAATTTTTTAGTTCATGAGCAAACCGATTTTAGAAAGTAACCTCCTTATGTATGCAATGGGTACGCATACATAAGTAACCTGATTGAGTTTGTTTTAAACTTCCAAAATCCAGCATAAATTCACGGATGTGAAACTTCCGCCAGTATGCGTTCGGGTACTCATACTTACCCGGATTTCCAACAAGCTGCAGTATGCGTACAGGTACGCATACTTTGGGTTCCCGGTTTTGGGCTTTTAAACAAATGTGAGAACACACTATGTTTATATCCAAACATGGTTACATTTTCTAAACTCTCATTTGAATCATTGAAACTTTCTTAGAGGATGTTAAAATAGTTGTTATTCACAAACTATTTTCATCAAAGCGATTTTAAAGCTATTGAAATAAACAACATGACTTTCGTCACGAGTAAAGATGAACTTGGCTAAAGTGAAAGCTTACCAACACATGGTTCAAGAAATAGATAAGCGAGATAGACTCGGCTCAAAATAGAAAATGTGTATAATTGAAGTCTATATAGCAATATGACTTTGTCTCAAATATATGAGATATAATAGTTAGGCTTTTGAGTGATAGATAAGTTCAAGTCTCCACATAACTTTTATTGATGAATTTCCACAATTTCCCTTGAGTAGTTCTTCGTATTCAATCGATGAACGTCATTGAGTCTAAGGCTCAACTACACTTACTATCCTAATCCGAGACTTAGATATAAGTAGCATGGAAATCAAGAATTATAGTTTTGGAAACTAACCTTGACAAACAAGCTTGAGATATCAATGCTTGCGAGTTCGACTGAGCATTGCTCTAACAGTTTTTTCTTTCAAATTCAGGAATTCAACGATGACGAGCAATGGTTAAAAAAGGGAAACAAAATTGAAAATGAAAATTATTTTTCCAAACACAGGAATTCGGCTAGGTGGCGGGTACGGTTTTGACTTTGTTTTGTTATTGATTTAGATTAGTTAAAGCATAAGTTATTCATTTGAAAATTAGGACATCACTTTTTAATTTAGGGAGGATGGCCTTAGTAAATCATGATCCCACGAAAAAGAATGGTGCCCAAAAAATCATTTTAAACTGAATGGGATGGGTGGGCTAGGATACGTGGAAAACTAAAGTACTCATGACCTACCAAATCCTGTTTTGTGATATGAGTTTGGAGGGAAAGGCCTGACAGGCTTTTAGCAAACAATTCTTTTTTTTGTCAATAAAAAAATTATGCAATTATAAATTAGTAGAACATATGCTGACGTGGAGGTGAAAATAAACTTATTTTTCCTGGCACTTTTAGGGGAGACTAATAAAACAAAATAAGTCACCCAAATCTAAAATCAACACACCCCTTATCTTCTGTTTTTCATAATAACGATTATACCCTTAATAATTTGTAGTTAAATTTACAATTGGGAGAAATTTGTTATATAGATGTTTTTTTTTAGTTTGAATGCCAAGAGCAACCCAGAATGGGTAGATAACGGAGTACCATATCTACCGATTGTAAACTACTGAGCAAAAATATATCCATAATCGGTAGAAAATGACCTTTAATTGGCTTCCTATTACAATGTAGCCCCAAAATTGGATTGTGCTGAATCCTTAATTTTGGAATTCTCTACACAAACATAATCGGTAGTAAATGAAATTTAATTTACTTCTGATTACAATCGGTAGTAAATGAAGTTCATTTAACTTCTTGATTACAAAGTATCCCCAAAATTGAATTTTGCTAAAATTCTTAAATTTTTCAAATTCTCTACACAAACATAATCGGTAGTACAAGAACTTTATTTAACTTCCGATTACAATCGATATTAAATGAACTAACATAATCAGTAGTAAATGAAGTTCATTTAACTTCCCGATTACAAAGTAGTACCAAAATTGAATTTTGATAAAATTCTTAAATTTTCAAATTCTCTACACAAACATAATCGGTATCTTCATTATGTTTATAATCTACCGATTGCGATAGTAGCCCCAAATTTAAAATTTTCAAAAAACCAATGGAAAATTGAATTTCTCTATTTTCACAATCGGTAGTTTCGTGATGTTCATTATCTACCGATTGTGGTAGGAGCCCCAAATTCAAAATTTTCAGAACCAATGAACTTTTGAATTTCTCTATTTTCACAATTAGTGACACGAGTGGATTTTTATCTACAGATTGTGCTTAAATATTAGCACAGAAAATTGAAATTTTTGGGGTAAAAATAATTGGTAGATAAAATCAACTTTATACCTACCGATTATGTTTCTGCAACTGTAAATCTTAGAAAAATTTACGATCAATATTTTGATTTCAAGCAATCAAATCCTAATTTTGGATCACAACTACTATCACTTATCCGTTTTGTTTGTTTAAATCGTTTTTTTTTTTTTTTTTTTGATGTTCTATGTTTCAATTTTAAGGTTAATGAATTTTGGGATTTGATTTTAAAAAATTAATTCTAAAGTTTGATCGACGATATTTCGTTTCAATCAAAATTAAAAAAATGGAAAACAAAATTCAATCGGTAGAATGAAGAAACATAAGAAGAAGAAGAAGAAGAAGAAGATGAATGTTATGATTATGAAAATAAAGGATATAGGTTTAGATTGGACATGCAATTGGGGGATATGAATAGTACTGTTACTGTTCATACCAACATAGTAATTTATTTATTTTTGTGTAGAAAAACCATGCTGGTATGAACAGTAACATTACTATTTCATATCCCCCAATTAATCCTTATTTAGATTTAGTATGAAGGTGGAGGAAAACATAGAAGAATTATATTTATAAGATACTCCATAGCCATCTTCCTTGGATGGGTATAAAAATGTCGTCCCTAATTTTTTTTTTTTGGGTCGCCCGCAAAGCGAGGTTATTTTTCTAGGTTTGAAATCTTTGAAATTTCTCATGGTTGGAGGGAATCCATCCCCTTGTTTGCAAATCTCACTTGTAAATCCATCAAAAATATTCGATTTCGCTTAAGGGTAATTTAGATTTTGAAGAGTTTCCAATCTTGCAAAGGAATTAAGGTTTGTCATCTACAAAAAGGTATCTTGGTATCGGGAACTTAAATATAGGCCATCAAAATTGTAACGTTCACCACTGGTAATTGAGAATAACACTGGGTTGGATTCATTCATCAACTCTTTAATAATGTCTGTTAGTGTAATTGGGGAACTTACAAACCTCAATTTTCATTTTGAGATTTGGGGGTTCTTGATATTAAACCTCAAGTTGCATTTAAAGATTGGGGAGATTTATTTTGTATACCTAGAGTTGCATCTCCTCAACTTTCACAAAGTATATTTTATTTTGAAAATATATATATATACCATCGAGGGATATTAATATTTGAGTGGCGTAGATTTGTATTCTTATGAAGATACATTTACGATTACAATGTATTGTGCAAATAACTCCTTTATGGAGAATCCAATTTTCATGAAGAAGAAAAAGTTTTTCTCAGTGAAGAACATAAATTCAAATAGTGGAATCATAATTTTCACACTAACGTTACAGACTTTATCAATGGATCTAGTATCTTTTTGTATTTTAGGAAAGATATCTGTTTTTTGTTTTTCATGTTTTCCAATTATATGTATATATTTGGTTGATGTAAACCATTTATATATTATAAGAAACTGGGGGATATCGATCATGTTCCTTCAAAAAAAAAAATCCCGACTATATTTCACGTTCTCTGAAGAAGCAATTTGATCTACCTAGAGTAAGATGTGTTTGGTTCTTGTAGTTTTTATTTGCAACATTGTTGTTTGGTTTAGTTTTTCTATTTGATCTACTTAATGTCATCTCCAAATAATATTTGAAATGATTTTCAAAAAAAATAAAAAAGTGGAAAGCAAAGCAAAGCAAAGCAAAGAAAAGAAAAAGGTCTCACCTCAAAAACATGATCAAATGTTTCTTGATTAAATGCCTTCCTCTCCTTATCAGTGAACTGATAATTATCCTCCTGAAGTCAAATACTGATTTTAGTAACTTAAATAATTTTCTCCCAATACAAACTTATAATTATGAACCATCTTCAAAGATTCTATTTCATGGTATACAGAACTCTTACATTCTTCAGATTCTCCTTCTATAGTACAAAGAACATTAGCCTTTAAATCACTGACAGCAGCTCCATACCCATCCTTGTTTTTGTTTTTCGTAAAAGATCCGCGGTTGCATACAACATGTAAAAAATTATTGGGAACCCTAGGAGATATAATACCTTTTCCTAGTTTAGGATATTTTCCTTATCCAGGAGAGGTGGAGTGATCTATAGAGAATTGATCTTTGTGTGTTTGCATACAATTTCCCACATTAACAAAAAACAATTGTGTCTATATTATATACTTTCTTTCCATATTGTTATTGTTAATGTTACAGTTATAATAAATTAAATACACATAAGTTAATCAACTTGGTACAATCTCATAGTTAGTTTAATCTCGAACTTTGACTCTATAACAAGTTACATATTATTGAAGTAATTCTTTGTTATTACTGAGGTGTACTCAGTATCCTCGTTATTTCAGAAATAGATAATTAATTAAATACATGGAAGATGTGAAAACCCAAAACACGGTACAATAGGCATGATGATTTTTAAAACATGCGTTGCATGTGTTAAAAATACGATGTTTACACAACTTCTTTTGTTTATTTTGCATACAATAATAAAACTGAATATCTTTTTACATATAATTTTTCTTGTGCAAAATCTTTTGTGAATATTTTCTGATGAAATCTTTAATATTGTCAAAAAGGATAAATACAAGACTCTTCCACGTAGGAAACTTATGAGCTTTAAAAGAATTTTTCCAAACAACCATAAGTTATGCCAATTAGTAATCAAGATCATTATCCAGTGTTATACATTTGCTTCCATTTCCCTTATAAGAATGGGAGAATGTTAAATCCTTTCAGAGGGAGGAATAAATATTGTAATAAGTTTTATATTTTGGAAGTTTAGATTAGGCTCCCTCCATTTTAAATCTCCTATCTTGGGTTTTGGTTAAAAATATAATAAGTTTCCAAGCCTCATTTAGATCGTATCACTAACATACCACACCAATGTTGTTGATAACTGAACAATACCATTGTTCGACCAATGTTGGGTCCAAGCGGCTTCACTGCTGAATTCTTTAAGAATTATTGGAGCACGCTAAAAGAAGACTTCATGAATCTGGTTAAATATTTTCACAGGTTTGGTTAAATTGATTGGTGCTTAGATTTCTCTTTCATTACTCTTATTCCCAAGAAGGAGGATTTTTGTACTCGTAAATACTTCAGACCCTTAAGTCTCATTGGGATGGTATATAAGATTTTACCCAAGTTACTTGCAATTCGTCTAAAGAAGGTAATGTCGGTTCTAATTTCTGATTTTCAGGGGCTTTTTATTCACGATAAGCAGAT
This sequence comes from Papaver bracteatum, assembly GCA_023529315.1. NCBI lineage: Eukaryota > Viridiplantae > Streptophyta > Magnoliopsida > Ranunculales > Papaveraceae > Papaver > Papaver bracteatum. Next base: position 513,611 of record JAJJWX010001448.1, on the reverse strand, counting down.
TCTTGATGGTGTTCTTATTTCCAACGAGTGTGTGGATAACATATTGAAGGCTAGGAAACCTGGAATTCTTTGTAAAATAGACATGGAGAAAGATTTCGATAATGTTAATTAGCAAGCTTTGTTTACAATCTTAGAGAAGCACGATTTTGGCGACAAATGGGTTCTCTTGGATCAAATGTAACTTCTACTCATATTTCTATTCTTGTTAAAGGTAGATCGACATAGAAATTTAAACCAAGTAAGGGTTTAAGGCATGGAGACTCATTATCTCTATATTTGTTTCTATTGGTGGTTGAAATTCTCTCCCAATTAATAAATGACGCGGTTGAAATAGGTCAGCTTTCTGGTTTCCAAGTGGTGAAAAACGGTACTATTATTTCTCATCTTTAATTTGCGGACGACACTTTGATATTTGTTGATGTTTCGGTGGAGGAAGTTAGACGTCTCTTTATAATTTTGTTTGTATTCAAAACTATTACTTGTTTGAAGCTGAATTTAGAGTTGTCTTGCGAGCTTACCAAATTATTAATTGTTTTTTTTTTCATCTTCCATTGAGTATGGAAAAAAAGAATGATTATGATTATGCACAATTTTTTGTGGGGATCGGTGGAAGGTAGAAATAAATTTGCGTGGGTTTCTTGGAAAAAGCTGTGTTCCGATGGTGAATATGGGATTAGGTTTGAAAAACTTGAGGATAAATAATCAATCACTGCTAGTCAAGTGGATTTGGATATTTTTGAGGACTAAAACAAGCATTTGGAGGAAGTTAGTAAATGAAAAATTCACTCACAATAGTGAATTTATAATCCCTGATGTGGATAATAAGACATAAAGCAGGAGTTTGTGAAAGAATGTTACTAACATGGTGAAGATGGTCTAGAGTATGGAAACCTTCATGGTAAGAAATGGTAAGGGCATTCGAGTTTGGAAGGATCATTGGCTAGACAAGGGGAGATAACAAGACTTATTTCCGGTTGTTTACAAGGCAGTGAAGGATAAGAATGCAATAATTTATAATATGATAGCAAAATTGCTACACCATATCCAGATTTTTGCAACGTTTTATTTTTCTAGTGTGCAACGGATATTTATGTTGCATAGGTTTATACGTTTCTCCAATTGCGAATACATTGCACTATATCTTAGATGTCGAACTGAAAATAAAGAAAAAGGGCACGCTTGTAATTAATTTAAATGAATGGGGTCTTAAGTGCCTATTATCCATACATTTTAATATTAACCTCACATTTCGTTTATTTACTTTTTCCTTATCCGAGTCTCTGCGGAATGATATTTTTTTCTCCGCCTTTTCATTTTTTTTCTTCTCTTCATGGCGAACTACATAGATCTCTTAAACAGAGAGTAAAACCATTTTTATTCTTGTAAACCTTCAATCTTTCCAGATCTGTTTGCTATCTTACCAAAACGAATCGACCAAGTTGTTCTTATAAACCTTCAATCTCTTTTTTTTGAAAAGATCTGTTGTTGCCGCTGCTCCTACATAGATACTTCTTCAAAACAAAAAAGAAAAATTCTTCAATCGACCAAGATCCCCTTTTCTCCGTCAACAACTTCTGAAACACTATCTTTGGTTTTATCATCCCAATCAGGAAACCCTAACAATCTCTTTCGACATCGAAAGGTATAAACCCTATTTTTCCCCATTTCATACTTGCTGCTTCTACCGTTCCACATATTTTCATCAATTTATTCTCTAAAATTTTATCTCTATATATTTTAGATAGATATCTACACTTCCTTCTGAAAAATTTGTTTTTAGTTTTGCAGATTTTTTAAGAGGTTTAACAATTGAAGATGTGGTGAGAAAGAAAGCCTTTTACTTTCCCAATCTAGTTTTTTTTTTTTTTTTTTTTTCTTTTCGATATATTTTGATATGGGACTGAGTATGATAAAGGTTGCTTCAGCAAAAAAATGATAAAGGTGTGGATACTTTTTCACTTGAAGGGAGATTATTACAAGTTACGGTGAAAAATCAACTAACTTAAAATACCTAATTTTTAAGTATTTGATTGTATTTTGGTATTAAAAAAATCCCTAATTCTTGCACAATTTGGTCTTCAGATTCAATAATGGTGAAATATGCTTATGGGGAAGTATCCTAGGGGACATGGCATTGCCCTCCATGGACTATGTTTTTGTAATCGGTAAATTGATGCAAATATTTAGGTGTTTTAATGTTATACATGAATGGAATTTTTAGGTTCCTACCTAATTTGAGTTTGCAGGTCGAAGAAAATCTGATCTGTATAAGCGTCAAACCACAATAATGAGAGGGCTATTTCTCTACCAACTACCAAATGATTGTAAACTGTGTTCGATAAAAGTCTCAAGAAAAGAATTATGGGCATCTGATGAGCGATGAGGATACCTTCAAAGTAAGATTTTACAAGTAGTCTTTATCATGTAGAGTTTATTTAATTCAAAGTGAAATTAACTCTTGTATTAGACAATTGCGTAATTTTTTGGGTGGTACTGTATGTTGCCTTTTTAGCCTATATGGTTTAGTTTTACATCTTGATTACTTTAACATTGGTTGGTCATATGCTTTTCTTTGAGTTTGATTGCTTTATGGTATGCATAATACTAAAGTTAACAATTTGTTGTTGACATTGTACCCTTTTAAAGATGACTTAGTTATTTGAGTTTCCATTTTGATTAATTATTAGTTGGATTGGCTTGAGCGTGGTCATTAGAAGTGTGTAGTGATGCTGCAGACAAAGTTTGAAAAGATCTACTTGACTGTTCTTAATAGGTAATAAACTATGTGCTCCATATTCAATATGAATGTGCACCATAGCTTTTGTTTGATCTTGATGTCTATTCCTGTGTTTCTTTTGCAGGCTTTTACATTTGGTTTTGGACCACAATGTTGCTAATTACGTTATTGCTAAGAATAATGTCATGCTATCTTACAAGGATATGAGCCATATTAACTCATATGGTATGATTCGTGGTCTTCAATTTGCCTCATTTGTTGTTCAGTATTGTGGGCTCATACTGGATCTTTTATCGCTTGTGTTCTATTTGCACACTTGTAACAAAGTCTTGTGATTATAAGTACTGATTTTCACTATAACTTATTCAGGTTGCTGAGAAGTTGAGCTTAGTTGAGTAATATAGAACGGAAAAAGGTAGGTTGCAGAGGGTAAATGTCGGAAGTCAAGAACCTATATTTTGATTTTTATCCTTATATATCTACCTCATATTTCTTGTTCATAACTTTGCAAATATGATCCTTGTCCTCATTATCTTGTTGTCAACTTCATATGAACATCTAATTGCATTCGAACTTTAGATATATCTAAACTGTTCCGAACAAATAGAACGACTCATTTTCATTGTTGTTTCTTTTTCAGGTAGTTTAGATTTGAATGAGTAAAGAAAGGTGAATCAGCAACCAAGAGAGCTCGTCAAACTGAGAAAAGAAGGGTATACAATAAAGCCAAGAAAACTAAAGTGTTGAGAACCATGCTTCATCTTTCAAGGTAACTGGGTTTGAGTTTCTTATTAATTTGGAATTTTTTTGTAACATTTCTTCATGTTATCATTTCATATACAATTGACATACGCCCATTGACTTCGCATATCTACTTCCGACTGTAGTCGATGATAATGTGCATACATTTTTGGTACCATTGATGATCCATCATGCCCTCTACATGTTTGAGAGTGACTTCTTGAATAATCATTGAATATTTTCCAAGTTTGGATCAATTTGGAAGCAAAGTTTGTATCTATTACTTTGTAGGCACGCTTAACTGATCTTGCTGCATATCAACGCCGCGTAACTCATATAGGTATCTGTGAAAAGGAATAAAATCAACACCTAGTCAGATTGTGCTGCTAATTTTATTTTTTCTTGTTTATTTATTTTTGAATTTTCCATTGTTGTGTTTGGTTACCTTCCAAGAACTAAAGAACCTAAGGCCTGAATGATATATCGCATTGTTATATACTGAAGAGAGTTGCAATTTGTATGACGTTTCCACTTTCTTCTGGATGATATTAAGTAATGTTCAGAAACAGTGTTCATATTCTTATATTGCACATTCCTTATGTCGATATCATCCTTTATATGTATATAGATCTTTCGTAGTATAATTTTTTCTAAGACTATGGAAGGTATAAGGTACTATAGTTTTGGGTTACTTTTTTCCTGTCCAGAACCATATGAAGACTGAAATTGACTATTTAAATGATGCAGATATTGGCAGCAAGCACAGGCTGTTGGAATCGTTCTTGGAGCTAATACAATTGAAAATCGTTTTTGGACTTCGAAATCAGCATCTCACAGCTGGAAAAATGATTCTCTAGGTATTCTTGTCATCTTTTCTATTTAAGTAAGCACTGAGAACTTCCATTATTGTTTCTGGTAATACCAAATTTATTTGTCTTGAAGCTTAGACGTACCTCTCACATTCTTTATTTTTCTTGATGCAGAACAATGAAGTGATGGTTTTAATAGAATGCCTGCAGGCCCATCTTGAGTTTTGGTTATTGCTGATAAACATGCCATCTCGGTTCATATAGAAGTGGCTTTACTGTCTCAGGTGTTTATAACTAACCTTATATCTCTGGATTTCTCATTTAGTTTGTACTGTCAACTTCATGCAAAATATAAAAAAATTCTGAGTTATATTTGTGCTGCGCAAAAAAATGTTCATCAAAGTATTCTAATTCTAGTAGGGACACTCAGTGTTGCTTGATTTTCTAGTCATTTGAGAATGCATTATACTGCTTTTGTTGTGCGACCAAAGTACTCTGACCCTGATATAAAGATTTAACAATGTGCGAGTTATATGATCACATCTCCTGAGAACCTTTGCTTGATTATTTGGTTCTCGCACAGTATTTTATCGAAGGAAGGTTAATTCTTTGATTTCATTTGCAGAACAACTATGGCGCGATCCAGGCTAAAGTTGGTGGTGCATTGTATCTTTTGCGTATGTGTCAAGGAATCATGATTAGCGGATGAACTTGAGATTAACATTGTATCAAACTGGCCATATATTAGAGTACTTGCGGAAGGTGACTCGGGTAGGTCAGTAAGTGATGTTAATGCTTATTTAAATTTTCAATGCAACACGTGTACGGGGTAGTAACATGATATAAATTTTTCTTTACCAACTAAATGTTATGTTATGTTAGAAAGAAATTTTGAGTTATGTTACATGTTGATTTGCTCTATAAATTCATAATATTGAAAAGTTTTGTAAGAATGAACGATTCTTAGGGTTTTATACTATTTGTAATACTGAAATTTTGAAAGTATCAATTCAGATTTTATCAAAAAAAAAAAATTGGTAAAAATATTCGCAACGTATATGTTGCTTAAATTGAGTTATATGTTGCTTTAAATCTTATTAAAGCAACGGATAAGGCAACAGAAGAAACGTTTCTTTAATTAAATTACGCAACGTTTCTTACCGTTGCATAAAAATTTTCACGTCGTGTGGGCAACGTACATAAGCGTTGCTTAAATTATTAGCAACGGAAATAAACGTGGTAAATTTGGGATTTTGGTGTAGTGAATGGAGATTAGGTATGTGAATTCAAGAGAGCATTAAATTTGAACGAGCAATTAGAATGGGATTTATTAAGGCGCGATTTACATCATGTTCCTGAGATCGTTGAAGCGGATGATGATATGGATATAGTGGAGCACTTCAATACTTCAAAATGCTATGAAAAAATTTCAGGCAACCATGAAGATTGCGGCTTCGATAAGTTTCTTTCGAAAGGTAATATTCCTAACAAAGTGATCTTTATTCTTTTTTATGCTTCCCATGATTCGATACCTACCAGGGATATGTTGCGCCATCGGGGTACATTAATAGTGATCAGTGTGTTTTGTGCAATGATGATAGGGATCCAACAAATCACATGTTCATCCATTATAAGTACTCTTTTGAGATTTGGCAATATTTCATTAAATCTTTCAAGATAGCCTGGCCAATGCCAAGAACTTTGCTTCAGCTGTTTGAAGCGTGGTCAAACAATGTGTTGCAAGGGAGAGAGGTAAGGATGTTTGGCATAATTTACATTATGTGGTTAGTTGGATCTTATCGAATGAAAGGAATGGAAGAGTTTTTGGAGGTCGACACAAGATTTTGCAAGAAAATATTGATTTGGTTAAGCAATTGGTAGTCTTATGATCTTGTGAAAACGATACTTTTAAGTATGTTGATCCTAGCTTACTTTGGAATAATTGTGATACTCTAATGTGTTTGTAGTAACCTTGGTTTGATCCTTGGTTTTCCTTTTTCTTTTTAATATAACCTTCTCTTCGGAAATAAAATGCAAGAAAAATTAGAGTCACTGTTTTTCTTATTTATATTGCATCCGAACAATACAATTACAATTGTATTTTTAAAATTTTGTTGTAATTAATTAATGAATCGGTTGCTAATGATTTTTATCTAGTTATTTAATCAACTGAATATGTTTTTATTTAAATTTTTAGTTTGTATAATGGATGATGATATGACATACGAAGAACTTGGAAATTTAGACTTAGAAGACTGAAAATGAGTTTGAAAATGAAAATGCAACCAGAACTGGAAAATCGAGAACCATCAGTTAGTACATAATTATGATTTATAGGCTCCATTGTGCAAAATCAATTTCCTAACCTAGTTCGTTAAGGATTCTTTTTAAAAATTGGGTTTACATCCCAAAGGTTATATTAAAATTTAAACCACAAAGAGGTTTACTACCTACAAGCCCAGATAGATAGGAAAGGAAAGAGAAAAATCCCCCACCCGGATGCTGACTAATTACGAACTCAGGTCGCTGGTATCATCACCCAACGACTTTCCCACTCTACCATAATGACATCTACGTTCGTTAGGGATTCTAATATTCCGACCAGAGTTTCCTAATTTATGGTAGGTTTTCTTGGCCGCATCAATAGACAAAACCGCCAACTTTCAAATATTAGGTTTGCCTTTCTAGGTCCATTAGCAACAAGATCGTCAATTCTAGTTCCATATAAATATTTTCCTTTCCTTTTTATTGTAACTAGTTCCAGGCTTAGAAGAAACGTCCTCGAATTCAAGCTATCTTTGTCCACGTGACAGAAACTGTTAAGGAATAACGTGAAGAATCCAGATACCGTTGAAGCTGTTACAGTTGAGAATAACCGTTTTGATGCGCAAGGTCGTTAATCATCCGCATCAGCTGATGACGTGGCATGCTGAGTCACATCGTTGCGGGATGTTGTTATTTTGATGATGATCCAGGGATAGTATTGATTCAATATGGTTGGAGATTATCAGGTTTTTGAACAAGTCAACCTGTAGCTTTTAACATAGATGCATCCATAGTATGGTTTTGTATGTTTGTTTTGGATAATATAAATGAAATAGCTAAGGCACTAGGACCGGACCTTTGTATACAGATAGAAGGAACAAAAATATGATAGATTATGATGAGGGTGGAAAAGGGTTGAGTAGTGGGAATGAATGGAACTATTTGAATCAATCTTATTATAGGGGCGGCATTCTAATAGGACAAAAAGGGTCATTACATGATCATTCAAGGTGTCCCTTATAAAAAAAAACTGGAAATGACAATTTAACCCTCATTATTGATAACCTAATTTAGTGATGATAATCAAGTTTAGTGTTAATGATTAATTTCATTTATATTAACTCAAAATCAAAACAAAATCAGATTTTTAAAGTTAAAAAAAAAGTTCAAAGGAGAAGAAAAAGAAAAAGAAAAACTTTTGTGATATTTATGAAACCTTAGATTTTGATTCACTCAACCAAAATGAGTGATTCCAGTGACACGGTATCCTTATTAGTTCCCGTTAGCTTTTTCTCGCTCAAAATTATCTAAAGTACGTAATAAAATCAAAACTTTTAAATTTTCAGAAGAACTTACGGTTGAAATTGTGCTCGTGACCAACCGTAACTCTTAGTTACAGTTCGTAAGTTATCGAATACCAACCGTAACTGGTTAAATTTTGGGAAGATCCAATTGTAAAACCAGTTACGGTTGGTAATTAAATTTGTACAACAACCGTAACTAAATTACGGTTGGTAACTAATGAATCGAGACCAACCGTAACTACCCTACGGTTGCTAACAGTGATGCAATTACAAACCGTAAAAATAAAATGAAAGTTACAGGACAAGTTACGGTTGGTAACTTAAGTAACGATACCAACCGTAAGCTATTTACGGTTGCAAAAAAAAAAAACGTAACTAAAAATTGTATATCAAAATCAAGAACTTACGGTTGGTATTTGAGTTGCAATAAATCGTAACATCAACCAAATCTATAGTTACGGTTCCAATTGAAGTTATTACCAACCATAACTCACATGAAACACACAAATTTCAATTTTAAATTTGATCCAAAACCCTAATTTTTGATACCAAACTAACTTAAATCCAACACAATAAACTAAACCCTAACTGGGTTTTTCCAAACGTTTTTCAAATCGCCAATTTATCTAAGAAGATGAAATTTTTAGTTTTGATGGAGGTCACGGTTGATGGAGGAGAAGAGAAGATGAAGAAGAAGATGAAAAAAAAACTGATTTGATTTTTCTGATTCATTAGGTTAAAAAAAAAAACTGATTTGATTTTGGTTGTTTAAGGTGAAAAGGATAATCTAGTCAATTTACACCCCTTTTAGGAAATCCCTAACCAACTAGAGGGACATTACCATCACAATTCCGCCCCTCTAATAAACCATGTCGCCCCTATAACATGAATTGACTTACGAAAGGTGAAAAAATTCCCTTTTATCTTTGCATTCCAGATTTTTCTTAGCGGTATCTCTCCTGCTTAACTTTTTATTATTTTGAATTATCTTGAGATTATTAGTCGCACATTGTCTGGGCAATCTAAGATCCTGCGGTTTATAATCTTAAGGGCCTCTCCACTCATCGCCAATTGGTTTTGAGTTGGATATCCGTATTCTAACATGGTATCAGAGCAGGCTATTTGTGTCGAGTCATTTGACCGCACCTTTACTCCGCGACACCTGATTTATTGTCCATGTGTTAGGCACAACGAGGCTACATGTGAAGGGGCATGTTGAGATTATTAGTCCCACATTGTCTGGGCAATCTAAGATCCTGAGGTTTATAATCCTAAGGGCCTCTTCACTCATTTCCAATTGTTTTTAAGTTGGATGACCATATTCTAGGCTTAGCTACTACCAAAATCTTCTCCCATCCCCCTATCCTAGCTGGATCCTTGCAGAATCATCCTCCACTTAATAGATTTTTCTAAATTTTGCTCGATTTTTTCTGACCAGCCAAGCCTTCCAAAAGTCATCAGTTTGTTCCTTTAACTTGGGCTTCCAAGGAACTGAATCTAGCTTATCCGAAAGAGTAAAGTGTTATAAATATTATGTCAAGTCAAGTCTAGTCTGTTTTGACTTGACTTGATGAGTCACACTAATACTGTTGTTCCATCTGTACCTCTCTGTCTCTCTCATATTAATATTGTCCAAATTAGTCTGTAATTGGTTAATCTGAAAATATCTGAAAATAATTTCAATATCATTTTTCTTCATTTACCATGCCATATTTTACATGGTATCAGATACCAAAATCGATCCATACATTCATCAATCTTTGATTCAACCTTCATCAGAAATCAATTCAACATCAGGAATCATTTCAACATCTTCATTGTTTTTCAATATCTTTTACTATTTCGATCATTCAATTGGAATATTCATCTTTCAGTTCTTGATTTTCTTGAAATCAGATCTATTTTATTTGATTCTTCATCTTCTTCAATGGAAACTACTATAAGTATGGCACATCACAATCTTAACAACAATACCAACAATTTTACTCAAAATCCATGGGGAACCCAATCAAATTCTTCCGCTACAAATCAATCAGATCCCCCTCTTCAATTTTCTTTACCTTTTGCCAATATAACCAATTTTGTTTCAGCAAAATTTGGTCCTGACAACTACTTTTCTGGCGAGATCAGTTCGAGTCAATTTTAATCTCAGTAGATTTGTTTGGATATGTTGATGGTGAAATTCATGAGCCACCTAAAGAAATTTTTGTTGATGGATCTGCTGTCACTAATCCTAGACGGTTGTATTGGCGCAAGGTTGATCGGTTTGTTTCAAGTTGTTTCAAAGATATGTTTACGGATACTATCTCAGGTAGTGTCCTTGGTCTTTCTTATGCTCGAGAATATGGCTTTATTTGCAAACTAGCTTTAGAAATCAATTCTCTGCTCATAAAACTATGCTTCACAATCAATTGAGTGGTGTTAGAAAAGAAAATTTGTCAATTCTTGTTTACTTGCACAACGTCAATTCCTTGGTTGATTCTCTAGAGACTATTGGTGAAAGAATGAGTGAAACTGATCTTACAATGTATGTTCTTAATGGTCTGGGAAGAACATATGATAATTTTGTTATATCTGCAAATAATAGAGAAACTCCTTTCACTCTTGCTGAACTCAAACCTTGTCTACTGAATCATGAGCAATGGTTACTTGATCAAGAACAAGATATGTCTATAAGTTTTGATTCACAGCATCCTTCAGCCTTTTATAGTCGAAATGGTAATAATTTTGGTGGTGGAAATAAAAATAAACCCAAGTTTAATCCCGGTAACTTTTTCAATAGTCAATTTCAATCCGGTTCCTCTTCAAATTCACATTTGCAAGGTCTTTACAATGGTGGCTATTCTGGTGGAGTTCCAAATATGGTTGGTTCTTCAAATTCTGGTGGGAGAAGAACTCAAATTGATTTTTCAAATGTTGAGTGTCAAATATGTAGAAAATTTGGTCATTTTGCAAATAGGTGCTATTATATATATGCTCCAGATAAGAAGAAAAATCATTCTGCAAATCTTGCTTCAAAAGAAGATGGTTTTCACTATATGGATCCTTTTGCAAATATAGATACTATGGATCAATCTTTCTCTACAATGACAATGAAAAATCCTACAATGAGTGATCCTTCTTCAAGTTCTGGTGCTTCTGGTTCTACTTGGTTGTCTAATTCTGGTGCTAATATACATATGACTGGAGATCAAACCTTAATGCAAAATGCTTCTCCTTATGCTGGCAAGGAGAGATTTATGGTTGGCAATGGTAAGTCCTTATCCATCTCCGTAACTGGAACTTCAGCTTTATCTACACCAACTGCTTCTTTCATGTTGAAGAATGTTCTACATGTTCCTATGATGAAACATAATTTGTTATATGTTGCTAGGTTTACTAGAGATAACAATTGTTACTTCAAATTTTATCCATATATCTATGAAATTAGGGATATATAACATGATACTCTTTTGGATCAGGGTTCTATGCTCAATAATTTGTATCCCATTTCAAATCTTCATAAATTTTCATCTCCTCATTATTCATTAACATCTACTTTGTCTGCTTCTCCTACTCTGTGGCATGATAGATTAGGTCATCTATCTCATCACATTGTTAAAATTTTACATGATTCACATCAGATTGTTTTAAATTCATCTCCTTCATCCTCTTTGTGTGAATCTTGTCAACTTTCCAAAAGCAAAAGACTACCTTTTTCATCATCCACCTGTAAGGAATCTCGAGCTCGTCAACGATATTAGACTAGTCAAGAGACGTCTTAGCCGTTAATTACTCGATTAGTGTAACTCGAACGTTAATTATTAGGAATTAATCTAACAACGATTTACATACGAAATTAGTATCATTGGAGATATCTCGAAATGTTATACGAAATAAGTTACTCGAACGTGTCGATCGGACACTGGACGAAGAAGTAATCATCAGATTGATTTGAAGGGAAAAATAGTCTTTTCACAAATAGACTGACCTGGGCTTCCCTTAGCGAAGCGAGTGGGTGAAATAGTGTTATCCTTGGTCTTATCTTCACCTACCGAGAAGATAAATTCATTCTCTTCTTCTTATTTTCTCTTTTCTGTTTCTTCTTCTTTTCTCTTTTCTTTTCTTCTTCCGTTTTTCTTCTTCGCTTCTCCCTGTTGAATTCGACTCAAAGGATTGAGTTATTTTGGTGATAAGTTCTTATGAAGCTTGTTAGATTGATTGATTGATTGATTGGAGACGAAGGTGATGTGATGTGGTTGATTGAGAACGGGAATACGATAATGGTGTTGATGCTGTTAATCGAAGTTAGGGTTTGTGTAGGTAAAATAGAAGAATTAAGAGATGGAATTAGTGTTCTAGGAGAAGGAATTGAGATGGGTTTATGTTCTATTGAAGTTTTGGAGATGATTCATTGATGAATTGAAGAATTAGGGTTTTGAGATTGATGTTGAGTGAATGTTGAAATTGATAATTGATTCGGGTTATTTTTAGATGGAGATTGAGAGGGTTGTAGTCTGATTGATCTGGCAGAGTTATGTTAGTGAAGAATCATGAGTTAGGGTTTGTGAATTGAAGATGTTTTGAGGTTACATACTGATGGACTTTGGATGATGATGAACCAGGATTTGTCTGAGTTGTTGTTTGAAGAATTAGAGAGGGTTGTTGATGATAGACCAAGAGAATTAGGAGGAGGCTGTTAATTGGGTTACTGTGAAGTGAAATAGAAGTAAAGATGATAAATAGTTTGTTGAATGTTATATTTTTGCAGAGATGTTTGAAGTGGAGTGGGTTGAGTTTGTTGAACTGATAATGCAAGGATGGGAAGTTGGAAGTGTTGCTGATGTTGAGATGGAGTTGCATGTGATGGTTCTCTGCAATGAATAAAATTCAAGGTATAGGTGAAGTTGAATTGAGTTAGTTGCAGGAATAACAAAGCCTTAACGACGCCTCAAGGTTAAGGATAAACTAGTTGTATGAGACGTTGTGTGGATGAAGTGTTGGTATGGGAAATGATTATATGGAGTTGGACCCTCTGTAGAAATTTGTAAATACAATTTCAGGTAAAGTTTGGGTGGTTTAGGCCTGAGGTGTGTAACTGATAATGAGGGTTGTAGGTTATAGATAATAGCTCCAATGGAGGCTTCTTACTGCTTTTTCAGTTAGCTATTAACAACGATCGATTCAAAGGACGAATCAGTGGATCGTGGATCATGAGGTAGGCGTGACCTGTCATCAAAAGGTGTGGGAATGCATTTAACTCTCTGTATTCATTATTGTTGCTTTTATAAAAGTTTATGATCAACGAACTCATGAATTTTCTGTTTCTGCATTCCCTGTTTTATTTAAAATGCATTACGACAATCCTGTTGATTTCTGTGAATCTTTCCTCGATTTGGAAAGGACTTGTATTGTTTGTTGTCAGTATGAATTGTTATGGGAAATGAGAATTTCCACTTGTGGTATATAGGATACGCTCCTTCACATTTATATCTACATGAATTCAGCTTTTATTGTTTAGAGTTGGTCACCATGGTCTTGGTGGCATCCATAGCTAAATAGGTGTGAATTGTCGGTTAGGAATTTACAACCATATTAGTACATTGTTTGACGAAGAAGTTTGTTCCGTATACATGTATGATTATTTTCAGTGACTTAGTCACTGTTTAATGTTTTCGGAAAAACATGTATTGTTTTCCAAATCTTGCCTATGATTACTTAGAAGGTTAAATGTTAATTATTCCCACTTCGGTTTGTGATGAGATCAGGTTGCAGACTAAAGCTCCGAGAAGTTGACTTCGCTAGTTGATTAACTTCTGTTATATTTATTATGTTGTATATTTTATTTAAAAACCGAATGACTATTATATATGTATCATTTGAGAGAAGATCTTGTATATACATTTTTGAGCGGGGTTAGGCTTTGGGTTAAGTTCGGTATCGCATTTCTTAACTGTTTAATTTGGATTTTTAGTGACTCTATATTTATTTAATCTCTTGGTTTAGTCAGCTGCTAGCTTAGGAGGCGCTACAAAAGTTGGTATCAGAGCTTACTATTAGATATTATATGGGAGATAATAGGAATAGCCAGTGCCAGTTAGTGAACTAGATTGGTTTAGAACTGGGTTGGGCTTGTGAGATAAATCTTAATCACTAAAAGCTATCAATAATTAAAAGAATTATTTGATTGATTGATTTGTTGTTTGATTGTTTGTATGTAATGAAGTAAAATTTATAGGGTACACCAGTACTTTAGTTAATAGGAATTTGAGAATAATTAATTTAAAAAGTATGCACACATAAACAATCTAATGCTATAAAAATAGTGAGATTAGTATTATTGATAGAACTTGTAAATCACATGAGAATTTATTGAACACATTTTATGAAGAGCAAACAACCTATAATTGTAAGAATAATTTGAATAATAGTTCAATAATCAATGTTAATAACAAAAATATTATAACAACGATTATAATAGTAATAATGATTTTAATATAATAGGTTAGGTGTTTTTATTCAAAAAGGGGTGGGAGCTCAGCTTGTTGCTCGGCTTCCAACCAAGGGTGGTGTTATATGAATTACGAAAGTAATATTAAGTTTTAACTCATTATATAATAATGTTATCATTTATCGATTAGTACCATATTAAACTTAACTAAAATTTTAATAAGGATATATATAACGATAAAAATAATAATTATGAGTAAATAGTTTTGGAAAATTAATAACGCTTATCTAAGGTTAAATTTTGCAAATTAAACTAATTACGAGTCAAGGATAAATGTTTTCCGTCTAAACTAGATACTTAAAATGATAATATTAAATGTTAGACTTAGTTTAATAATATAATATATAAAATGAAAAGACTCAACTTGTTAGTAATCTTATACCAAAATTATCTTTAGTCTAACCAATGATTTAGTAAATTTTTAAAATGAAACAAATACACATGAAGTAGTAATAGTAGTATTCAGATGGTTGGTGTAATATTAGAATAAAAAGAAAAATAAACTAGTATATTAATAGGATACTTCTTCGTAAATGAATTCAACCATATTTTGAAATGGAAAATTAATATATAAACTTAAACTGTTAGAATTTAAATTAGTATTATATTGAGCATAGCTTAAATTAAAATTTTATTTACAAATATATATATATATAGTGATAAAATAATGATTGTGATTAAATAGCAATGGAAAATTATTAGTGCTTATATACAATTAAACTTTACAAAGTTAACTAATAACAAATTAGAATTATGTGTTTTGCGTTTAAACCAGATAGATAAATAAGACTTATTAAGTAGGAATAAAAGAACGTGAGGTCATATAAGACACATAATAAAGATTAAACATGTGAACGATTTATACCTAAATTATTTATACTTTAATAAATGATTCACAAAATCACTAAAATACACATGAAGTGGTATTTATAATACTTGAATTCTTAGAACAAAATTAAACTTAAAGGAGAATAAAATTGCATGTGAAATAGATACTTATTATTAATACCCAAAATCCAAAGACTATTAAGATATATTAAAAATGTTATGCAAACTCAAAATTTAAATTAATTATCCTAACGTCTGGTTAGGGTGATATACACGTGGCTAAATCCGTACGTGTCACACGTGTGTTTTATTTGAACGACCCACGATTAAATCTAGACATGTCAATATAACCAAAAAGACTAAAACCTAATTTTACTTATCTTCTCTTGTCGCGGGAAAATCGGAGAGAAAACTAGGGTTCGCCGCGATGGAGAAAAATTGGTGATTCTAGAGTGATTTCTGAGTGATTTCTTTTACCTAATCTTAGGATTTCGTTAGATCTACTAATGACACATTGGGTAACAGTTATTTTAAGTAATCGAAGCCAAAATCAAGCATAATCGTGACCAAATCGAGACACTGTAAGATGAGTTCTACACCCTTTTTCTATCTGATTTGTTTTTTGTTTTTACAATTATTGATTCTCGTTTCTATGTGATTTGTTGTTAGAAAATTAGGGTTTTTGTTAGATTTGAAGTATATCCATGATTGTTTATTGATTTTACTGTTAAAGAATGGATTTTTCTTTTGTTGTACATAAAGAACAAGTTGATGTTTTGTTTGAAGGGACAATATCCATCATATCTAGTTGTTTTCTAGTTCTTTTGTAAATTCAATTTAGTAGTTTGTCTGATGGTCCCCTTATCCTATTCTTTATTGTTTTTTGTTTTTGTCAGAAATGGTGGGTTCTCATGGAAATAAGTATTTCCCTACTAAAGATGGATATTTAGTTGATAGTAACAGGGCTAAGAAAGATACTGGATTAAATAAAAAGAGAGCAGATTGTGTGTTAGAGGAAGAATTGGATTGGTTATCTCAGCTCAATAAATTTGATGAGTATGGAAGATGCATTCAAGTGGATGATGCAGTAGTAGATAGAGACATTATTGAAGGTACTGAAGCTTTACATTCAACAGTGCCTATCAAAGTAAATGCAGATGTTGGTAAAGATGTAAATGCAGTTGATAGTAAAGTTGTTAATGCAGATGCCAGTAGGGGTGTAAATGTAAGGAAAAATGCTAGTAAAACTGTAAGTGTGGATGTCAGTAAGGCTGTAAATGTTGATGTAAGGAAAGGTGCTAGTATAGGTGCAAGGAAAGGTGCTTGTAGAGGTGAAAGGAAAGGTGCTTGTATAGGTGTAAGGAAAGGTTCAGTACATGAAGATGTGAATGGTAGTCAAGTACATGAATATGTGAATGCAGATGAAGCTGTAAATGGTAGTCAAGTACATGAAGGTGTAAATGCAGTTGGTGAAGTAACTGAAGTTGTAAATGAACAAGTGACAGGGTCAGTAAATGTGGATGTTTTTGAAGATGGGTTGAGTGAATTTGGTGGTCCTAGTCAAGTTGAGGGAATTACCCAGGTGGAGTTTCCACAGCCACACCATTCAGTTGTACCACCAGTTAGACCAGATATCAACAATTGTGAGCCTGAAGAAGGTTATCATTCTGACTTTGATGATGAACCTGAGGAAGAGAACTTTCCAGATATAGAAGAGCATGAAGATGATTTGCAAGAACAAATCAACAAAGTTATGAGGTCAACATCAGATTATAAGGAATATGTAAAAACCAGTGGAAGAGTGTATGAGGAAGAAGAATTAAATATGTGGAATACAGACACTACCATCTTAGACACATGTTGGATAGGACAGGAGTGGGCTACTTATCAACATTGTAAGGACTATATCAAAGATCAACAGATCTTCCAGAATTATGACATCAAGCAATTGAAGAACACTCATTTCAAACAATCATATGAGTGTGTGCACAAAGAATCCCAAGGGTGTGAGTGGTGGATATATTGCTCTAGATTTAACAAGGTCAGCTTTAAGTGTAAAAGTGGTTTTTTTGAGCACACTTGTAGCACTACCCATGGGATAATAAATCCTGTTGCAAAAGCAAGGTATTGTCTTATCACTAATAACTTTTAACTTTTTTTGAGCACACTTGTACCACTACCCATGGGAATAATAATTTTTTTTTGTATTACAGGTGGGCATATAGAATGATGTTGGAGAAGTATAAAGCTCATCCAAACTACAAACCAAAGGACTTCATTTCTGAAATCAAGTTGGCACATGGGGTGCAGATCTCATACATGACTGCATGGCATGCTAGACATCTCTGTATTGAGAGGGTGTTGGGAAATTTTGAAGAGAGTTACAGTTTCTTACCTGAATTCTGCAAACAACTTAGGTTAAAAAATCCAGGCAGTGTTGCCATTTGTAAAACTGATGAGAAAGGTAAGTTCGTGTACTGTTGTATAACATACAAGTGTAGTATAGATGGTTTTATAAATGGAGGTAGACCTTTATTAGGGTTAGATGGTACTCATTTGAATGGAAAGTATTTGGGGGTGCTATTAGCTATCACAGCTCTGGATGGAAACAATGGTCTATTTCCAATTGCTATCTTCTTGTGTAGATCTGAGAACAAGGAAATGTGGATAGAGTTTCTTAGAATTATGGCACCATATTTGAAGCAGCATAAAATGGCCTTAACCTTTATCTCTGATAGACAGAAAGGACTCAAAGCTGGTGTTGATGTCAACTTTAGTGATGTGAACCACTACCACAGGTTTTGTATGAGGCATATATGGAAGAACATGAAGAAGTATCATCCAGGACAACACTTGGAGAGTTTGGCTTGGAATGCAGCCAAATCATATACCAGTACTGAATTTGAAGGATATATGGACAGAATGGGTGAAGCAAAGGAGAGTGCAAGGGTGTATTTGGAGAAGGAAGAGATTGAGCATTGGGCTAGAAGCTACTTTGATTTCTCCTGCAAGTGTGAGCACATCACTAGCAATTTCTGTGAAGCATTCAATTCTTGGATTTTGGACATTAGGGGTCTTCCAGTATGCAAGTTGTTACAACAGTTTCACCTCATGATGATGAGATTGATGTTTGATAGGAAACAGCAAGGTGAAGAGTATCCTAATGGAGGTGTTGTGCCAAGGGCAGAGAGGATATACAAGGAAAACAGAGAGAAGGCAAAGTTCTACAACAGAATTCCCTCAACTGAACATGAATGGTCTGTTGTGGATGCACATGGAAACAAGTGGAATGTCCACTTGCAAGAGCATACATGTGATTGCAATTATTGGCAAGTGACAGGAATTCCTTGTCCACATGCTATACAAGCATCATTCTACAACAGGAATGCTGATTGGAAAAGGTAAGTTGGTTGCTTCCCTTATGTTTATTTACCTCTCATTATACTTTGTTTTTGAATAATGCTAACTACATATTATTTTCTTTTTGCAGGTTACTTCATCCTTATCATAGTGTTGCCAACTATAGGTTACAATATGAGGGTTTTGTTGGGACAATGCTAGATCAGAAAAGCTGGCCCAAGCCCCGGGTGAGATTTTACTGACAATATGCTTTGCAACAATGTAATTTTTTCTATTGTGGCTAATAGTGCATGTTGTTAATTTGTTATGGTAGCCTAATGATGATGGAGTGGTGGTTAAGGTCCTTGCACCACCTAATGCAAGGCTTCCTGGAAGACCCAGACTACAAAGGAGAAAGGATGCTGATGAAGGTGGTAGTAGTAAAGTCGCAAATGCAATGTGGAAAATGTGGGGTAATTGGTCATTATAGATCTACTTGTACAGGGTTAACAACTTGAACAAATTGCCGAGAGAGGAGAAGGTATGCTACTTTGCATTTTTTAATGTATTTTTTTTATATATTTGCAATATTGACTAACTGTTGTTTGTTTGCATGTGTAGTTTCTACTGACTTTGCAGGTCCACATAGGAGGAGGACAGCTGGTAGAGACTTTGAAAGAGCTATGCCTTCACCTCCTAGAGAACCAAGAACCACAGCTGCAGAAGATTTTGCAAGGACTGAACCATCAACATTTGGTCCAACTGTTGCTAGAGGTGCAAGAGGAGGCAGTATAGGTGGCAGGAGAGGAGGTAATAGAGGTGGCAGAAGAGGAGCCAGGTCATCTCAAACATCACCATCAATGCCAGCTCAACATACTTCTCCAATGCCAACTCAACATACATCTCCAATGCCAACTCAACATACTTCTCCAATGCCAGCTCAAACTGCATATCAAATGCCAGCTGAACACACTTATGTTGATGTACCAAGAGGTGGAAGGAGAGGAGGTAATAGAGGTGGCAGAAGTGGGTGTGGTAGAGGTGGAAATGCAGGTGGAAGAGCAGCGAGGGGTGCTGAGTATCTGTTATTTGGTGAAGAAGGTGTTAATTCTGGTGAACCAACCAATGTTCAGCCAGTTTGGAGGCCAACAGGCACAGGAAGTACAAGTTTAAGAGGAAGGAAAAGGGGAAGACCAACAAATGCTGAAAAGGGGAATTTGGTACATCGGAAGCACGGTCGAGTATTTGGTGTGGGATTGCTGATGGAAGGTGATACTCTCTACCCACCAAGAAGAGGAAATACACCACTTATTAGACCACCAAGAGTTGAGGTATAACTGGTTGATTTGTTAATAAGTTCAATTTCAGATTTTTATTTTTGTGTATTTAATGTGACAACATTCAACTTATGCAGGTGGAAGCACAGCCACAAATGCCACAAGCTACACAAACTAACCACCAACCAACTCTGTCAGAACACAAATTTAGTGAATAGAGCCGAAGGTGTTGAAAAAGTGACAATGAGACCTGGTGGATGCAAGACAATGGGTGGAGGTATATTTTCTAGCTTATCAAGGGGTGGACCATCAACTACACAACGCAACAAAAGAAAGAATCATGTTGACAATCAGCCTTCACCAGTTAGGAGGAGCACCAGAATTTGTGGTGGGATAGGTAAGAAGTTGAATGGTCTTAGCATTGACCTCACTGAGGATGATTGAATCCCACTCACTCTTGTATTAGCATTGATCACAGAATTTCAGTCACACTAAACTTAGTATCTATTATCATCTATTATAAACACTAGTTTTATTTCACCTCTTTTTGGACATGTTTAAATCATGTTGAATGCAGCTGTTTGACTATTAATGCAGTATTATGTTCTCTATTTATTCTTATACTACATTCATAGTTGTCTTTATATATTAAGAACACAACTTTTATTCATGGATTAGAGTACAACTACAGGACACTATAGATAACAGTACAAGACACTTGGAAACAATAGGAAAACATTACTAGACAAACATTACTAGATAAAAGTTGTTGTAAATAGTAAAGGCAGGAACATTAGGATGCTTTCATTCTATTTCTATAGTTCTTGCAACATTGCAAATGCTCCACATAGCTCACGGTCAGGTATGGCTCATTCATTGTATCAAAGTTGGCAACTTTTACCTAATTTCATTATGTTGTTGCAACTTTCGCAATGCAATAAATGCCTTTCCAAGGGCATGAATTAGCAAAGTGATCATTAGCATTGCAAAATTGTAACAAGTATTTTTCACCTTTACCTTGACTTAGTTGTAAATGCATTGCATATATTCATATCATTAGATTTCTTCTTCTTACTAGTAGGAGATGATTTCATTATCTGATCACATACCATAGCGACTTCATGTGATGCCATGTAATCCACAAGCCAATCAAACTTGTGGCATAAATTGCATTTCAAAAATCTGTGTTCGGATGCTCTTTAGTCTTGGATACTCGATGTGTCCGGTTCCTTTGCATTCTTCATGGGGCAAGGTAAGTTGGACCATATGCAGTTGGTTCTCGTATGTCCCAGACTGTGACAGAGCTCACAAGTTTCTTTTGCTGCATTCTTAGCATCATCAAGCCACACAAAACCAACACAAGTAGGAAATTGACACTTCAAGCATAACTTACCCTTGCTTAGAGGTAGTTCACTTTGTACCACCATTCTAATACCAATACACCCAGGTTCAGTGCATTTAGTATATCTCCATGGACATGATTTGGCTATATGACCTGCACTGTCACATTGTTGACATATCTACAAAGCAAAGAAAAACATAGTTAAAGCTCAGTGAAGCTACTAGTGGACTTAAAGTTGAAAAATTCTTATACTTACTCGATATTCAAGTCTGGAAGATGTTGCCATTGCGAGCTTCAAAAAGTGAATGTGAACTTGCAGGTGCAGGAGGTGTTTGATAGATATAAAATGGAATAGAAATGGTATGGAGGAGGTAGTTTTATAGGACTTTGTGTGCCTAACGGCTAATTTTTTTGAATTGTATGATTCTAAGGCGTTGGATCAGGTTATTCGCAACCGTTAGATCAACATGGCTAGATGACATGTTTCTCTAAAAGTCACGTGTGTGTCACATGCTAACGGTGATTTGACGGCGTGAAGTAATTAATATTTATTATTAATTTTAATTATTTAAGTAACAGAATGTTAAGTCAACGGTTTGACTTAACATTATTTAACTGGTCAAGGTACCAACCGATAATATTTGAAGTATTGGGTACCAAAGCTAGGTGTTGGACATTTGCTGGGTACCAAACGTTAAATATCCCATAAATGATTCACAAAATCACTAAAATACACATGAAGTGGTATTTATAATACTTGAATTCTTAGAACAAAATTAAACTTAAAGGAGAATAAAATTGCATGTGAAATAGATACTTATTATTAATACCCAAAATCCAAAGACTATTAAGATATATTAAAAATGTTATGCAAACTCAAAATTTAAATCATATTAAATTACTAACGCCAATATGTAAAAAGATATATTCTATTACCAATTCAATTTGAATAAATAAAATCTGTTATATCAATTTTTTCGTGAAAGAAAAATTATATTTACAAGATTAGAGCTTAATGAAATTAAACTAAGTATCATTACTAAATAATTATTTTGGTTGTATGTTAGTTACGCTAGTAATTAAATAAGAAAATTTGATAAAACAATAATGAAAATGATAATATAATTAAGACAATAATTTTTGATAAGATAAGTAATTAATAACATTATATTTTACTCATTGCTATAAAATTTAGAGTTATTGTAAATGTCATTTGAATAATAATTATTGGATAGTAACAGCAAAATATAATTTTTATTAATAGTACAACTTAATGATTATTTAACAATAAAATATATTTAAGAAAATAA
The DNA here is from genome assembly GCA_023529315.1 of Papaver bracteatum. NCBI lineage: Eukaryota > Viridiplantae > Streptophyta > Magnoliopsida > Ranunculales > Papaveraceae > Papaver > Papaver bracteatum. The sequence goes on along the minus strand of JAJJWX010001448.1, from coordinate 491,169 downwards.
AAGGATTATTTAACAATAAAATATATTTAAGAAAATAAAGTTAGATAAAAACAAATCGAGTATTAATAAATAAATTAAACTTAGCGTTATGATTAATTACAAATTAACTTTTATCAGTCTAAGTAATAAGAAATAAATGTTATAATAATGATGAAAGTATTAACACCAAATAATTATGGAAAAATTGTTAGCGGTTACTTATTATAACTAAATAAGCAAATAGATACATTGGAAATAATGATAGTAACATTTATATAGAATACGCTCCTTCACATTTATATCTACATGAATTCATCTTTTATTGTTTAGAGTTGGTCACCATGGTCTTGGTGGCATCCATAGCTAAATAGGTGTGAATTGCCGATTAGTGATTTACAACCATATTAGTACATTGTTTGACGAAGGAGTTTGTTCCGTATACATGTATGATTATTTTCAGTGACTTAGTCATTGTTTAATGTTTTCGGAAAAAGATGTATTGTTTTCCAAATCTTGCCTATGATTACTTAGAAGGTTAAATGTTAATTATTCCCACTTCAGTTTCTGTGACAGATCAGGGTTGCGCAGCTAAAGCTCCGAGAAGTTGACTTCGCTAGTTGATTATCTTCTGTTATATTTATTATGTTGTATATTTTATTTAAAAACCAAATGACTATTATATATATCATTTGAGAGAAGATCTTGTATATACATTTTTGAGCGGGGTTAGGCTTTGGGTTAAGTTCTGTATCGCATTTCTTAACTGTTTAATTTGGATTTTTAGTGCCTCTATATTTAGTTAATTTCTTGGTTTAGTCAGCTGCTAGCTTAGGAGGTGCTACACCACCATTCAATCTCTTACTCCACTTTCTCTTATTCACTGTGATGTTTGGGGGCCTTCTCCTGTTTCTTCTATTCTTGGATATCGATATTACATTGTTTTCATTGATGACTATAATAGATTTACTTGGGTCTATCCAATGCACCAAAAGTCTGATGTTGTTAGATGTTTCTCTCATTTTAAAAACCTCACTGAGAATCTATTTTCCACTAAAATCATTTCTTTACAAACAGATGGTGCATCTGAGTTAGTGAAAGGTCCCTTTAAATCTTTTCTTGTGTCTCATGGTATTCAACTTAGAATCTCTTGTCCTAAAATACCGGAACTGCTGAACGAAAGCATCGCCATATCACTAAAATGGGCAACTCACTTTTGTTCAAAGCCTCTTGTCCTAAATAATTTTGGTCTGATGCCTTTTCTACTGCTTCTTATCTCAGAAATATCACTCCCACTAAGCTCTTGAATTATAAAAGTCCCTTTGAAGTTTTCTTTAACTCTACTCCAAATTACTCTCTCTTAAAAGTGTTTGGTTCCATATGTTATCCCTTCTTAGGTCATTCTAGAGAAGATAAGCTTTCACCTAAATCTACAAAATGTGTGTTTATTGGATATAACTTACTTCATAAAAGCTATAAGTGCTTCAATCCTATTTCTAGAAAAACACATATTTCACGCCATGTTGTTTTTGATGAGTCTAACTTTTATTTCTCATCTTCTGATTCTTCTTCTTCTCTTGCTGAAGAATGCACTCTAGTTTCTACCTCATCTCATTTTAATTCTATTATTACTAGATCTTGTACTGGTATTTCAAAACCAAAGCAATTTCCTGATCATATTTCTCATACCTCGATTCTGTATCCAATCTTCTATGCCTTTACTTCTCTTCTTACTAGTAACCCTGAGCCCAAATCCTTTAAAGAGGCTGCTAAGAATCCTAACTAGTTAGTTTCTATGAAGGAAGACAAGACTACTTTGGATGAAAACAGAACATGGGATTTTGTTAAGCCTACACCTGATATGAACATTCTTGTAAATGGGAATACAGGGTTAAACTTAAAGAAAATGGCACTATAGATAGACTTAAGTCTAGACTAGTTGCAAAGGGGTATAATCAACTTGACAGTATAGACTATAAAGAGACATTCAGTCTTGTAGTTAAATCCACTACTATCAGGATTGTTCTGACATTAGCTGTCACCAACAATTGGCACATCAAGCAATTAGATGTGTCAAATGACTTTTTACATGGTGAGTTAAATGAAAATGTCTACATGCAACAACCACCAGGGTTTGTGGATCCACAATTTCCTGATCATGTGTGTCATCTAAAGAAAAGTCTCTAAGGATTGAAACAAGCACCATGACAATGGTTTGCCAAGTTTAGCACTTTTTTAGTTGTCTGCTGGTTTTGTTAAGTCTGTGAATGATCACTCTATGTTTCTTCTTCATTCTGCTTCAGATATCTTGGTTTTACTTCTTTATGTGGATGACATAATTTTGACTGGTAATTCTGAGTACTTGATGGATAAACTTATTGCTTCTCTAAAAAATGCTTTTGCTATGAAAGATTTGGGAAATATGAGTTTTTTTTCTGGGTATTGAAGCTGCGAGACATTCAGATTCTTTAGTTTAACATAGAATAAGTATACTCTAGAACTATTGGAAAGGGCCAACATGTTAGACTGTAAACCATGTGCTACTCCAGTAGATAAGACACATAGAGCTTCCATTCATGATGGTACATTATTGAAGGATCCTCTTGAATTTAGGACCATTGTAGGAGGCTTGCAGTATCTTACTCATACTAGACCTGACATCTGTTTTGGTGTTAACTATGTCAGTTAATTTATGCATGCACCTACAGATTGTCATCTTCTTCTTGTCAAAGGGGATTATCAAGTATTTAAAAGGGAGTATTGGTCAAGGTCTTGCCAGTCATTCTGGTGATGTAACTTTACTTAGAGCATATACTGATTCTGATTGGGCTGGATGCCCTGATACTGGAAGATATACTAGTAGATATGATGTATTCTTAGGTTCATTTCTGATCTCTTGGTCCTCTAAAAAGCAACCCAGGGTCTCCAAGTCATCTGTTAAGGCTGAGTATAAAGCATTATCTGTTGCCACTGCAGATCTTAAATGGGTTTCTTATGTACTGAATGATCTGCATGTTCCTCTTCAATTACCAGTTCAGCTGCATTGTGATAATACAAGTGTTATTGCTTTGTCAGCTAATCCTATTTTTCATGCCAGGACAAAACACATAGAAATTGAATACCACACTGTCAGGGAGATAGTAGATTCTGTATTTCTTGTTGTTAATCATGTTTCCAGTGAAGAGAAGATAGTTGATATATTCACAAAGGTCATGTGCTTTCCAGATCAATCCATATTGCTTCATTTCCTGTTGGATGTTCAAGCTGTTCAGTGATTTGCTTCTTTTGTTGTTCAAGATGCTTAGTGAAATTGCTTCGGTTACTTGGAACTATTACTTCAATTTTTTAGTTTTTAGTTTTTCTGCACACTGTTTCCTGATCTCAGGGTGTTGCTTTCTTGTTTTTTGTTTAGTTTTTCAAACTTCACAGTCTGCACCTGTATCAGTTTGCAGGGGCATGTTAGAAATATTATGTCAAGTCAAGTCTAGTTTGTTTGACTTGACTTGATGAGTCACACCAATACATATGTTCCAGTTGTACCTCTCTGTCTCTCTCATATTAATATTGTCCAAATCAGTCTGTAATTAGTTAATATGAAAATATCTGACAATAATTTCAATATCATTTTTCTTCATTTACTGTGCCATATTTTACAAAAGACACCTACTATTCTTGCATGCTAGCTAGAAAAGCACCTACATGGGACCCCGACCTTGCTTCACCTTCTGAACATAAAGAGAGCGTGTGGACAATTAATGGCACTCTGGATCAGACTTGTTGCGAGCTAGCTCCAGCCTTAAACAAAAACTAATCTTGTTACTCATATTTTTGGTTTGACTGCTCCAAGGGAGAAACCGATAGATCATACCTTAAAGGCTCATGTCATATGATTAGATTTCGTCCAAATGTATTAATTAATAAATAATAAATAATATGATTTCAGGTGAATTTCCTCTGTTGTGGTTAAAAGCTGAACAAAGCTCTCTCTTCTTAGAGCTTCTCGCCCCACCGTGAATATTTAGACCAACAGAAAATTTTCGATATTTCACACCACCAATCATCTTGCGCACATTTGGAAAAGCCTAAAAGTTGCAAGTAATCTTCATAAAAAAGCTGCAGAACTGTTTGCTTCTCTCAAAGGATGTACAAAACTAATAAGAAATATTAAACAAGATAGTAGTATTAGTATGGGAGCTTTTGCTTTAAAATCAATATCGCCCTTTCAATGGTTTCTTGATACTGGATGTAGCCGACATATGACAGGTGATCTCACGTGGTTTGTCTCTTCAAACGACTAAGAAGGACGTCCCGTGACATTTGGATATGGGAGTTGATGTTATATAAGAAAGAAGGGGACAATCAAACTTCCTGGCGTACCTGAAATCCATGATGTAGTATACATAAAAGGTATGACTGCAAACCTTCTTTCTATTAGTCAAATCTGTGATAAAATCCATAGAGTTATCTTCAATGCGAATGGATGTGACATTGTAGACAAAACTGGGAAAGTAATTTTTCTGGAAACTCGTGGTAAAAACAACTGTTATCTTCTGGATACTCGGTTTAGTAACTATTGCAATTTTACTAAGGTGGAATCTACACATCTTTGCCATGAGCGTTTTAGTCACATCATGGCAAAGATGTGTAGATTCCACCTTTTCCATGATGTGTAGATAACATCATGGCAAAGGCCAAAGGTATATATATGATATGTTTTGGAGTTGGCTCAATTTTTCTATATAGGTTACTGTATGCTTATAAAGGGAGGATTCAAAATAGACCAAAAAAGTAGCCTGTAAAGATGAATCAGGGCTTCATGTAATGTGTAAAGTACACTCACTAAAATTTGATATGATGTTGTGGTGTTGGAGACTCTTCTCTTCAGTATTGGTTCTAGTGACTCTTTCTTTTCTATTATTTGATAACTCATTTTGTGCTTCTCTTGCTTTTCCAAAAGACCTCTTTCTTTTTCGAAAAAGATCTCATAAAAATAACGGGGAAAATTATATGTAGCCCATTTTAGTTTTTTTGTATATGAAAAACCACCATTAAGATAGTAGATATGAACATCCCATAACTAATTAAAGTATATCACTAGATTACATAATTAACCTTCATTACAATAATTCCGGATTAGTTGCTTAACAAAAAAAAAGTAAAGCTTTGAAAATTCAGAATATCTAAGAATTGAAATTAATCCCTAAATTAACGTTTCTTGTTTTAAATTAAGCAACTGATTTAATTTATTTTAAACCACAAAAACGTTGAATTTTCCTAGAAAATAACTACTCCCTAAATTAACGTTTTTTCCTAAAATCAATCCCTAATATATCTCCCTAGTCTTCTTTCCTAATTTTAAGCCTTTTAATTTTCTCACTTTTAGTTTCTCGTTTTACAGTTTCTCTAACTCTTCTCACGGGAGAGAGAAAGAACCAATTTTTACTCAAGGCAAAGTGGAAACAAAAATTTTCACGATAAATTTTATAAGGTTAGAAATTAATGTGAGTGAAAAAAAAAATTTTCATTTAAAATCCATGTGAAAATTTTAATTTTACTCAAATTATTAGTGAAAAATGTAAATTTCACACCAAATACATATGAAAAGCGAATTTATCACTCACGGGAAAAAAGAAATTATCACACAAATTATAAGTGAAAAGAAAAATTATCACTCAAAAATGCAAGTGAAAATTTGTTTTATCACAAAGAATATGCGTATTTTAAAATCTTTTAAGTTCAAAATAAAATGGGTGAAATCGAACCCACACCTGCATGGCTAAAAAACCATGTGCTATAATGAAGAAGGAAGGATAAATTTGAAATGTTTAATCAATGGACACCACAGAGCTTGAGTTGATGATAGTAGTTTGCATGTTTTTGGAAAAATGTTACACTTGCTTTTTCTGATTAGCAGCAGGTAGAAACGATGAAGGAGAATGACCATAAGCAAATTTGGTATATTTTTATATACAAAGAGAATGAACTGATTTCCGGGGATACTATTGTTCAAGGATGTTTGAATTTTGGTAAGCACGAAGACACGCTACAACTGATTTACGGGATGTTAGACTTTGACTAAATTTTGAATGATCCTATAATTTAGTTGTTGAGTAAGGGCAAAAATGAATCACAATAAATATTGGTAAATATTTTATTTATGGAAAATATTTCTGGTGAACAAGACCGTAATAGGTGGATTATTTTTCTAAATTAACTAGTTTAGTCAAATTAAATAAAAAGGTTAAATTTGTCTTACACAAAATGTGAAAATCTAAACTGAATCCAAAACTACTAATATCAACCATAGATTTTGTATTTTGGGCTATAAATATAAACCATCTTAATGATGGGTTTTTGAAAAAGAAAGTAACCAAACTTGGGTTTCTCAGAAATTTCCATTAAAAATAACTATGATCTTACCATTAACAGGTTGTCACTAAGTTAAGCAAGTGATGGAGAACTATGTACACGGGCTCAGAAGTCTGCATGTTGTGATTGCAACACTAGGGAGGATAATACACATTGTGTTTGTCTTCTCGAAGACCAAGGTAACTTATTTTTTTTCGTTACACTAAGCAATCAAATGATATTTTTTTATCCATATATGAACATCCAACATTTTGGTTCAACTTTTAAATTAGTTTGGCCGTGTATGTAAATGTTTGGTGATTGTGTCTACTGTAGTTTTTGAAGTTGAGATAGGGTGCTAGATTAGATTTTGGATACATCAAATGGATATGCTTTTGAAGTTAAGTTACCGGCTCTTTTGTTAGTGGGTCCCGTATGGTCTTAGAAACCTATGAAGTAATTTTGTCGTGTATGCCAGTGCAGACTAAAACATTTATGTGAAAGGTCATCTTCCCTTATTCCCCAACCTATATTAATAATTTTCCCAAAAGGATACTGGTGTACAGTAATCGAAGATACAAAACAAAGCTAGGCTAAGTTTGCCCGTGTTAGTGTTGGTCAGGATTTGTCCGTGGGAAAGATAAATCAAGGGTTGTGGTTCTCCCTGCCACCCCCTACAACTCGCACGCGTGGTGTTAATTCCAATATTATGAATGAAAAATGAATACTCAAGTCAAGATATGGAATTTCAAAAATTATAACGGGGAGGTTCGAACTCATGACCTATTGTGTCATAAGAGTATCCTCTAACCAGTGTTCCACCTTGGTTGGAATTGATAGAAAAGATAAATCAACAGTGGTGGTTTGTTCAACTTAAATACCATAATTGTTTTATTAATTAGTGTGTCACTAATTTCACATAATAAATAATCTATTCATTATAAAGTGTTTTATTAATTAGTGTTTCACTAATTGCTCATGATAAGTGACTAATCATTTTTAATTATAAATGTTATTTTAATTAATTATAATATTTATTTCTATTAATAAGTAATTTTGATAAATAATATCAATAGACATTTTCTGCGATAATGAGTAGTAGAAGAGGTGGAGGCCGAAAGATTAGTGGTGGTTAAGGGTGGAGCCAAGCACAATTATATTTATTTTTGTTATTTTATCGTAAAATGGGATACAAAGTCCATTTTTCACATGTATCCAACTTGCCAAGAATTTTTTTCTCCCTCTCTCCTCAAAATCCTAGCTCCGCCCCTGGTTTGTGGTGGAAGAAGTAGTGGCGGTGAATGATGATGAGTAGTGATGGACAATATTAATTTTATGTTGTCGTTACAACATCGATAACATCGTAGTGTGGAAAATGTGGTTGGTTGTTTTTAACACTTTTGATAAAGGAAAGTACCATATATTTCAAGGATGATATCATACAAGACAATATTTTCATGATCGTAGTTGGATCACCCAAATGGTACCCCTGTTATCTTTGGTACTATATCGTATAAATCATAATTTTTTAATGTTAAAATAAAATTGATTGCAATACAAAAAAAGAATATATACACGGAAAAAATATAATGAAACTAATCAATTGACGAAATTTTGTTCAATCTAAAACTCATACATGTCATTTGTGATTGAAAATTAGAATTGCGTCCAACAACCTACATGGGATGGGTGGCAGTGATGGTGGCAGTGGTGGAGTCAAAAATTGACATTGAGGAGGCCTATTTTTAAAAAAAAAATAAACATGTAAACTTTGGTGGACTAAACCATAAATATATAAGGACACATTACTATTTATAAAATAAACTAAAAACATTATGTAGTTATTAAAAATTTAAGGGGTTAGAGGCAGGTTAGTCAACCCTTGGTTCCACCACTAGGTGGTGGTGGATAAAAAAAGTTGATTCATATGGTTTTATGGTGGTGGCGGGTATTGGTGAACAAAAACATATTATGCTAATTTCGTAACGCCACAAAATGTGTAACGTTATATTATAAAGTATAAAACGTGGTTGATCATTCTAATGTTAAAATAAACTCGACAAAACACATGTCCATTTAAAAAAATTGGTGCAATCAATTTCCATGTTATGTAATAACTAAACGAACGACACAAATCAAGATCAGAACATATGAAATTATTTATTATCGATTTGTTTATGTAAAGAGTGGTCAGGATTTGTCCTTGGCAAAGATAAATTTACCGTCGGGGTTTGTTCAACTTAACCATTTTTAAACGTTTTATTAATTAGTGTCTCATTGATTGTTCATAATGATTAATTAAATTTATATTATAAATGTCCCTTTAATAATCTAACATAAATACATAATTTTGTTAATAAATATAATTTTACTAAAAACTATATTAATTTAAATGGTGGTAGTGGAAGTAGGGTTAATTAGTATAAGCGGTGGCGGGTGTTTGTGAATGGTGGAGGTGGTAACATTACTGTTGGTGGAAGAATATTGGTGGAAGAAATAGTGGCGGTGGATGGTTTTTATTGTGGTGGGTGTTGGTAATAGTAGTGTATAATAATAGTTTTTTCTTTTTAGTGAGTTTTATTGACCATGTAAAAAATATTGTTCACAAAACATACAACATTGTATTGTAAAAGATGTAATTGGTTGTTTTTAGCACGATTGATAAGGACAAAAACCAAATATTTCGAGGATGATACCGGAACGTATAAGACAAGATGATCATGACTGTTCGATCACCCGTATTATATAAAGGCAATTTGTGTACCCGCGTAAGAGAACATTATCGCTCTCTCAAGTACTATTACATTCTTTTTCCAGAAAGACCATCAATGTCGAGTTGTTTCGCGGCAACTGCCTACAAACACAACAACTTTCACTCAATTCCCGATATAAAACCTTATTGACCGGCAAAATGTATTTGCATTTTAAAATATTTGTTTGAAAGTTATGTCTGTTCATCAAAATCATCATAAAAAACTGTAAATCATAAATCTAAATTTCGCCTCCGATGTTTATAGAATATTTTTTATATTTTAGATTCTCAAATCATGCGACCTCTTGATGAAAAATCAACAATATCAAATTATGGATCAATATGTATAGGTTTCATTCATTGGGTTAGAAGGTAGAGTAGACACGGATGGGTAGATCACACAAAGCAGAACATGACTGAGAATACTTCAATAATTTGATCAAGAGATAAGGTAAAAAATTTAAGATTAACTTTCTATAGGACTAATTAGATCGGCTTCGATAGGATATGACTAAAATATGGATTAAAAATAATTTTCACGTAAGACAATTGCAAAACATAGTTTGGCTAACTCTACCTATGTAAAGAGTGGTCAAGATTTGTCCTTCATCAATTGATATGTTATGTGAGAAGAAGGTGATATCTAAGATTGAGGTATAATTCAAATCTATTAGATTCATACCATTTACAACTGGATGCCTTGAAAAAAATTTGACATGTTGTTATTATTATTACAGGCAAGGGATACATTGACCACACTTGCGCAAATAGCTCACTTTGCAAATGATTGGTGTTGCATGTACTTTCTAGAATGCAACGAGGAATTTGAGGAAACAAGGCACCAGAAGCAGTGTCCGGAGTATTTTGGATATAGTAACTTAGACGCGATGTAATACTTAAGTTTTTTTTTTTTTTTAGTTTTTCCACAATCTATTTATTTAAGAAAAATGAACATTGCGAATACATAACATCAACAAAAATTAGACAGATTGTGTTTGACAATAAGGGCTACTGATGGCCAGAAACGACAAAAGAAAGGAATTGTTGTAGAAGAATTGTTGGGATATACACCGGATTACTTGATATGAATGAAAGAGGTATAACTATTTCGATTCTGAAATCACATAAAGTTCACAATAGAAGATGACATCAAGTTTAAAGTTAGTAACAAACATAATATGGCTAACTAAAATGGTGGATCAACATCATATACATAGGTTAGTTAGTAGATTAGTTTGGTTTTTATTATGTTATCTACTTATCTACACCATTTTGGTGGTTTTATCTACTCTTTTGAGGTTTATCTTCGCTTTAATGGCGATTCTTGGTTATTGTGTTGAGATTTAAGATCAATAGTGATGCTCTCCAACGACGAAACCTTCATCTTGGTTGTCTTCGGTGACGAAATCTACATCAGAATTTTCATCATCAACTTATCCGATGACGGAACCTCCATAGGTGATCTTTTTGATGACGAAAGCTTCATCAAAAAAATATTATTCTCTGCCTATTTGGAGGATCAACAACATGACCATGATAGATGAGTCAGCTGGAGCGAAATAGGAGCGTGTGGAGACTTTTATGGACGATATTGATGATTAGTTGATTTCACCGAGATGAGTGCTGTTGACGACATATTTCCAAAAAAATATTTAAACAACCATGTTCGTGTGGAGCATTATCTCATTATAAGCAATGAACCTAAATAAAAAAAAGTGTCTTGAACTTAAGATTATATTTCTTTCATTTGAGCAAATCTCCGGCGATAAAATATTAAAGGAAAAAACAAATAAAAAAAAAGAGGAAAATCCCAACTATTTTTATGACAAACACATATTAAATCATAAGGAGTTGATAAGTATTCGGGAAACAAATTATACGATATATTAAAAATGAACCAACATCATGGCACGTGCCGTTACGGCACGGGTTAAGAGCTAGTTATAACATAAAATATGGTTTGTGACAAGAAGAGGGGATAAACTTTTTCCTGAATACATGACGATTTACACAGTTAATAATCAAAAAAAAAAAAAATGAAGCAAAAATAGTATTGATCATCATTAATTTTAGACATGTCTGACAAATTTTATAAAGTTTGAAAATCTAGCTACAAGAAAATTTTCTACAAAATACAATTTATATGCTATTTAGCGAGATAACAGGTAGTATTGAATAGTTTTTTTTTGGAACGCGCAATTGGGAATAGTTTTATTAATTGAGGGATATAAATTACTTCCCCCAACCAGGGGTGGCTGATAAGGGGTAACTTTTGATTATGAAAATACCAAAATACCCTTTCCCTAATTAAAAACCTTTATGAAAAGATTGTTATGCCCTTTCCCCTAAAACAATAAAATCAAAAACCAAAACAATTTATCCCCATTTCCATTCACTGCCGGCATAGTTAAGTTAGGGTTCTGTTTTTTTTTCCATCTTCTTCATCGTTCTTCATCGACGATTAATCGTTAAATCAAAAGTTTTTTCGTCGATTAATCTACCTACCCGAATCATAACCATGGCTCCACGAAAGAAAGTAAAATCCAAACCGAAAACCAAATCGATTGCTCAACAGAAACACGAACAAAGAATTAGTTCGATTGCTGAAGAACAAGAAGAGGTCCATCCGGCGAACTCGGACGATCAAACTCTCGCAGTCATGGCTTCTTTGAGAAGGTTAGTGATTTTGAACTCATTTATGATTGTTTTAATCGATTTATAGGAATGGGTTTAGGTTAGAATCGCCAAACAAAGCTGAAACAGTAGAGGTACATAGAGTACCGGCATTCAGTCTTGGATGAATACCACGCCAGTTTCCAGTATCGGCATTCAATCTTGGATGAATACCACGCCGGTTTCAATTCCTGAATGTGAAATTGCAGTACCGGCATACAAATTGGGTTGAATACTATACCGGTTTTATGTACCAGCATTCCTTAATAATAATTCGTGTATGCCGGTAGTATACTTAAAACACATCGGAACATTATGAAGTTTGTCACCAGTACCGGCATTGAATCTAGGTTTCTTGTATGCCGGTATAGGAGAAATGACATAGATTTGATTGAATTCTTGTATGCCGGTAGTGAACTTTAAACATACAGAAACATATATGATATGTTGAGCAGTACCGGCACGCTCTTTCGCTTCCATTCTATGCCGGTACACTGTTACCGGCACTGCATTTATTAACTTTCAAAGTGCCGGTAGTTGTCTTTTATTTACCGGCATTCTCGATAGATAAGTTTGAATGCCGGTAGAACTCAATCGGCTCCGTCTGTTTAATAGTCTTAGTGTCGGTACTTAAACTTGAAATATGACTTGTCTTATGTTATAGGTCAAAAGCCAAGGAAGGAAAAAAAGGAAATAATAAAGATGCTCTCACTAAGAGAAAGATGAAGGACGGTCTTGATACTCCTCAGTCTCTGCCTCCACGAGGGAAAGATGTAGGTCGCAAGAAGCATTTGGGGTTTGAAACAAGAGGGGCAATTTGGAAGAGTGGTGGTGACCGTAGTGCACTTGTAATCCGTGAATGTACTGGAACAGTTGAGGAGGATGAGCATGATGAAGGTGAAAGTGAGGAGGAAGATGTTGTGTTTCCCCCAAGTCAATTAGCAAGCCAAAGCGAAGTTGGTGGGCCGAGTGAATTACCAACACAAGGAAAGGGCAAGGGCAAACACAAATTTAAAGGTTGTCACCTTCCTCACATCGATGACATGCTGCCCGACCTTGAACGTGGTAAAATTTGGGGTGAAGCTTCAGTACCTAAAGTACTATTTGGATATAAGCACTCTTGGGATCGTACTATCTATCAAACATATGTAAGCATTTTTTATTTTGTGCATATGCATTGTTTTGGATTTATTTGAAATCTCTTAATCGTATTATCTTCTAATTGTAGGATCATACTAAGGCTATCTGTGTATGCCGAAACCAAGACGCGGCTCATTGGGATTTATATATGGAGCATGATGATGTGCAAACAATAGTAAAGGATTCTGGTCTATATGCTTTGGTTGAAAATTATGTGAAGCCATATATTGTGATAGTCAATTGCTTCGTCGAAAGGTACCATGGTGAAGCTGATACAATGCACTTCCCGTGGGGAGAGATGACCTTGATCCCTAATGATGCTCAAAACATTCTAGGCTTGAACGTTATCGGCAAATCAATTGCAGAAGGAGTTGAGTGTCTTGACCTTGAATGGTCGAAGCTGCACGCTTTGACTAACAAGCTGTTTGGTTGGGACTTCATTGTTCCCAGTCTAGTAAGACGAAGACATTCAAGCTGACGATGCTTAAGAAGAGGTTTGAAAATACAAAGCAAAGAAGTTTGGAGGATGGATGAGATCCTGCACAGATTCGATATACAGCCGATGCATACCTGTTATACATCTTGGGCACTAGGGCATTCCCTGAAACTAATGGCAATAGGGTAAGTGCAAACTTTTTTCAGTACTTGGACCCATTGGAAGACGTTTATATCTATTCTTGGGGCACCGCGGTAATGACCCATCTGATGGCGGAGATGAGAAGGGCCTCTTTGGCTAAAACAAACCAATTTGTCGGGAATTTCACTCTACTCTAGGTAAAAATATTTTCTTAACTTATTTTCTTATGTATATTGTTCACATGTATATATTTATCATGAACTTAGAATAAAAATTTACTGCTTCACATTGAAATAGGTGTGGTGTTATGAACACTTCCCAACCTTGTTCAAGAATTTCCCTTTCTTGAAGACCATTGACCATCCCGAACCCGATGTTCCTAGAGCTAAGAAGTTCGAGTATAACATCATTCCAAAGCCCGGTAAAAATGGTCGACTGATCGAGATGAGATTGGCTCTCGAAGAAATTAGTACAGAAGACATTGTGTTTGACCCATATAAGGAGGATAGAGAAAACCGTCAACTTGTGAAGTTTGGTAACGTTGCATTTTACAATGGGCCGTTGTTCCACCCAAAAGGATATATCATGGCTGATCCATGCCGTGTGATGCACCAACATGGATATAAGCAACTATCACATTTTGAGTCGGCCTCTAATGATAATTATCCTCTTCACCTTTCTCTGTGCAATTCAACTCCCAACAAGTTGCATGTAGTGTATCATCCAGATCCGGAACCAACACACTGGATGGATCGGGAGCCACGTCGTTTGGTAGATATTAGTAAGTGGGAGATTGCGGAAAATGGTGATGAAGATGATAACGACTACATGGAAGATTACCTGGAATGGTCACATCCGTATGTCGTGCGCCCTCCCTCCGTCAAAGTTCCACCCCAGAAAAAATCTACTTTTGAAACTCCTACTCCTCCACCACCTATGACGGCCTAACTTCAAAAGACTGTTGGATTGCTAGTAAGTTTTATTAATTGCTTAGTTGTTTAATGTCAACATCATGTTATATATTAGTATATACTAATTATGTGTTTCATGTATTAAACTAGCGTCGTCGTCTTGGCAACTTGAAGAAGATGTTTGGTTGCAAGTACGATGAAGGAATGGTGCTATCCCTTGAAGAAATCAAGGAAGTCGAGCCAAAGCTTGATAGAATTGAAGAAACCGACCCAAGTGCAAAAGCTTTGTTTGGAGAAACGAGGAAGGTGCCCGCCAAAAAGAAACTAAAGACCAAGTGAATAGTGGGTGGTTTATGACCCTAAATGTGTTGAACATGTCTCGATTAAACTTGTTTTCGTTTGAATAATGGGTGGTTATTTTAATGTGTTAACTCTTTAGTTATTTGGTTTGCTTTCGGTTTATGCTACCTGGATTAAAAACACTTAAGCAGAATCCAGTTGTCTGGTTTATGTTGAAAATGTCTGGATTTCTAGTAAAAGATTAAAAACACTTATACCGGCATCCTATAAATTTATAATTCAATGCCGGCTTTAAAGTGCCGGCATTGAAATGGTCTCTAATTATATTCCGGAACAAGAAGTTAAAATTTTTCATGTTCCTGTATAGATTTTGACGACTACCGGCATGGTGATATTTTAAAATTCAACGCCGGTATTATAATTTTACAATTTCCTACATTGTTGACAGAAAACCGGCATAGGTATGTCGATTCAATCAATGCCGGTACGCTTCTAAAAATTTGTTTCAAATGCTCTATGATTTCATTCCTAAGTAATCTATTACATTGTGTTGGATACTTTAAATTAAAACATGATAAAAAACAATCAATGGATTGCACTTTGTTAGAGATAATATATTTCCATCCCTTTTCAACAATTGCGGAACCTTTGAGCCTTTCCCGAATCTGTTCAAAGACATCGTCTGGGATTAGGGTGTCAAGGATCATCTTCACTTGTTCTTCTTCTTTTTCAACATATTCCTTTCCCTTCATATAACACCCATCAAACCCATCGATAGGCTTGCATTGGCCCTTGTGGTTTTCTCTTGACTCTGCTAGTTCAACAGCTTTGTCAAACCATTGAAACTCATCGCACTTTGGGTGATTCAAACACCTTAGAAACATTCTTACATTTTCAGCATCATCAGTTTTTGCAATCCAAAACCCGGCGTGTCCGATCACAGCTTCTGCACTTTGAATAAATAAAAGGGCAGTCCATTGCTAGATGAGATGGTGACTTACAAATTTGACACTTGCAATGATGACTCTGTAACAAAAAATTAGATTAGTTATACATCATGGTAGTGAATATTGTATTGTTAGTAATGATTAATCTACTTACTTTGCAAATAGAGCTAAATGATGAATCTCCCATCGCAAGTGAAGCTTTAACCGTGCTTGATTTGTTGAGAGAAGGATTTTTGTTATTTTGTGTGTGGTTTGTATAGATTTTCGCCAAGGAATGGGGGTATTATATACAAATGATTCTCCAACGGTCTTATTTTAAAAAAAAAAACTAGCCATTTGTTTTTTGAATTTCACCAATACCGGCATATTCGATTATGAAGATTCAATGCCGGTATAACACTTGAGTGGAAGAAATGCCATTTCCTGCTCGGGTCCTAACACTTGAGCACACATATCATCAAACACCTCGTCGTGACCAACCAATTGCTCATAAAAGCTCATCTTCTTCAATAGTTGATCGGCCATCCTCATTCTAGCGTATCGGCATGGTGTCATTCCTTTACTAACATCCGTCTCGAAGATTCCTAGTTTTTCGGTCACGGCATGATATCCACAATTTCCATATCCATCAACATCATCAGTGTACACAATAAACTTGCGAATAACCTCAAGAAGTTGGTCTATGTAAGACTCTATCTTCGTATGATAAGTTCTAATGGTCCTACATGTTCTGGGATCCTTATACATCTTCATATTACCAACTTTCTACTTTATTATATCCAAACCATCATCTGCAATCCCTACACTCCAAATGTCTTTGGTATTAGACGGGAGAATATTCTTCCTTGGCCTACCCCTACCCCTTTTCCTTTGAACTTAGGAAACATCGACTATGGATGTAGCCTCGGAATGCTCACCTTGTTGTCCTTGGTAGCTTAATGTTGATACCTTAGGCGGCCTTCCCCTTTTCCTTTGAACCTAGGATACATCGACTATGGGTGTAGCCTCGGAATGCTCACCTTGTTGTCCTTGGTAGCTTAATGTTGGTACCTTCGGCGGCCTTCCCCTTTTCCTTAGAACGTCGGATACATGGACTATGGATGTAGCCTCGGAATGCTCACCTTGTTGTCCTTGGTAGCTTAATGTTGGTACCTTCGGAGGCCTTTCCCTTTTCCTTTGAACATCGGATACATCGACTATGGGTGTAGCCTCGGAATGCTCCCCTTGTTGTCCTTGGTAGCTTAATGTGGGTACCTTCGGTGGCCTTCCCCTTTTCCTTTGAACCTCGGATACATCGACTATGGGTGTTGCCTTGGAATGCTCACCTTGTTGTCCTTGGTAGCTTAATGTTGGTACATTCGGCGGCCTTCCCCTTTTCATTTGAACCTCGGATACATCGACTATGGGTGTAGCCTTGGAATGCTTACCTTGTTGTCCTTGGTAGCTTAATATGGGTACCTTCGGCGGCCTTCCCCTTTTCCTTTGAACCTCGGATACATCGACTATGGGTGTAGCTTCGGAACCCGTCGTTTGATGTTGGCTTGATATCGGTTCCTTCTTTGGCCTACCCCGTTTGTTTGGAACCGACGCTTCCGAGAATCTGGCTTCCGAAATCTCACTTGCGAATTGATTTCGTCTCTTAGTTTCCGCGAGTTCTTCTTCACGTCTAGTCATTTATTTCAATTCTTTCCTTTGTTTTCTCCTTGGAATTTTAGTTTGTGGTCTACCGTCCGAATCTCCCTTTCTTAGCTCTTCACTTGGTGCTATACATGACCGTGTAATTAGCCTTAGTTTGCTCAACAACACTTGTCGGCTAGCCGAGTTGGCTCGTGATTAAGATTCATAGAATTCCTTGGCCTCCTTTGTAACCCATGGTGATTTTCCGGGATCTTCCGTAGGGGGAAGGTAGAAAGTTAGTTGCTTCCAAAACGGATCAATAACATCAATAGGTATCACTTCTTCATACTTCACAAGCATATGACGACACAGAAGCCCCAATGAAGACATGTCGGGACAAATACACACATCACCCGGTTTTCCGTAATTTTTCTCATATTGCATTTGTCTCATCATATGTTTTATTGCCCAATGGGAGACGTTGAACTCTATTCCTTGGAGAAACTTATTATATTTAAGAAATTGAGTCATCCTTTCCATTGAGCTTTTCTCAAAAGCCTTCTTGATCCTATCGATATTAGCCTTAAAGTGTTACTCCATTGCCTCGGTGACCGTAACCACGTTTCCTTGCCCGGACTAGATGATATCTTTAAATCTCCCATGAGAGGACTCCGCTATACTAGTTGCTTCATTCCCGTAATATCTACAACAATGTGTCCACGCACGCACAAATTTTTCCTTGAACTTATCCAACCAATTATCCCGACAATATGAGACGGCACTTGGATACACTTCATTATATTTGGCAATAAACATATTCAATCTCTTTTCATACATGTCCACGGTAAGAGACCAATAAAATTTATTCCAATCCTTTAGAAATTCCAACCACCTTTTGTGATTCTCACCGTGTTCTTTGTCGACTCGCTCTTTAATGTTTCCTCTTTCATTTTCTTCTTCTTCGGGCGATAGTTTATCTTTGCGAACATCTTCCTCTAGTTGCGCAACCATTCTCTTCTTAATATCCACCTTAGAGGGTTCAAACAAAGCATGACAATGTTTTTTCACATTTTCACCTATATTATATGTACATAGGAAATTTTGAGCATCCGGATATACGTCGGATATGGCATTCATTAATGCGTCAAATTGATCAGTTATGATGACCCTCGGAAATCGATTTTCCGGGAACAATAATTTCAATTGTCGCCATGCCCAATGATAATTGTAATCCATCTCGTTTTCCATTAAACACCAAGCCAATGTGAATGTTACCTTGTCCGATGTTTTCCCCACGATGTTGAACAACGGCATGTTGTATTTATTTGTCTTGTAGGTGCAGTCCATCATAAGAACATCACAACACGTATGAGCCAATTGTGAAAGCAAAGGATGAGAAATGAATATTTGAAGGGGCTTCTCGTCCGGACCTCTTTTAATGATTCGCGTGTAGTTGTGATCCCAAACTATCTTCTCAAATTCTTGCATAACCTCCCTTTCCATTCCAACCTTCTAATGGTTGCTTGTGTGCTATAAATTGTACTTAGGGAAGAAACGTTTGTCTCATCCTTTTCCTTGAAGCCTCTGAGAATCACTCTTGGTTTGATACATGCTTTGGTCATTATATTTATATCCTCAAATTGATGAGGTTTTAGCTTCGCAACTAGGGAGTGACCAACAAAATCATTCGGATCCTGATGGTTATGACGCCAAAACAAACCGTACAATCCCATTCTTCTTCTTCTTTTCCTTTGTCTCTTAGATGGAATACAAGATTAAAGGGGCACTCATCCTTCCTCGTTTTAGTCTTGTATACCCTATTAGTCTTCTTTTCATATACATAACCCTTTCTCTTATGGCTATTCACCTTGTATTTTCCGTGCCGTTCACAAACCATCTCAAAACGAACATCTGAACCTTGGCTATTCCTCACTAAGACACACATGTTCTTAAGAGCCGTCTATTTTTCCCAACCAATAGCTTCATCTTGAGATTTTATTCCCTATATAAGGACAAAAAAGGAAGATTATAAGGTTAGTTACAAGCAATCCCAACATAAAATTGTAAAAACTAGGTGAAAGTATTGTTTGGTAACATACCCGAGGCATTTTATAGTATTCGGACGTATCCCGAAAGAGAGGTTTGAAAGTTGGAGCGATGTATGTCACAACCTAAGGCACAAATGAAAATAAAATTGAATTAGTTCCACATAATAATGTTCCGACAATGTATGTTTTTGAACAGCAATGCCATGATAAGGGATGCCGACATTGTAGAAAAGATAAAATGCTCACCGGTACCTTGTGCTGGAATCCACGATAATTTACATTAGATGCCGGTACAGAGGTTCAAAATATCATTAACTCCTGTATGATTTTCATGTAAAACCGGCATAGTATATATGTAAAGTTCCCTGCCGGTACATATTACCGCCATTCACAAAAGATTACAAACTACGCCGGTACTAAGTGCCGGCGTTTACGAAAAATAAATTAGAAAGCCGGTACTTAAGATCGAAAAACAAATACTCCTGTATGTTTTACTTGTGGTACCGGCATAGGAAGTTTGGAGTAAACCATGCCGGTATGGATATTCCATGGAATATTCGGTGGTAGGTAAAAAGTGTAAATGTATACCGGCATGGATATTTGGTATGAATACCATGCCGGCACTGTTTCAAAAATGGGGGATATACTGAACCGGCATGGAAAGGAGTATGAATAACACGCCGATACCACTAGTTCCGGCGTAGTATTCATACTACGAGTGTGCCGGCACTAACCGTTTTCAGAGAAAAAATGGCCTTTTGAAACAGAA
The DNA here is from genome assembly GCA_023529315.1 of Papaver bracteatum. NCBI lineage: Eukaryota > Viridiplantae > Streptophyta > Magnoliopsida > Ranunculales > Papaveraceae > Papaver > Papaver bracteatum. The sequence goes on along the minus strand of JAJJWX010001448.1, from coordinate 471,111 downwards.
AAAATGAAATTTTCGACCTCTTTGAAGCATTACCTGTGTGTTGGGGTTGCTTGTATGCTGGACATGTTTACTTTCTTGGGTTGGTTCTTCACAAAACACTTCATGCTCACGAAAATCATGATCCAAGGGTGTTGGTTCATCATATAACTCCAATTGTGAGTTGTTATCATTAACCGAAGATTGATGATATGATTGTTGTTGTAGTTGAGCTAAAGATTCTGCAGCTGCAAGTCTCTCATCACAATCATCTTCCATTTTCAAAAAAAAAAATTCACTCAATTTTTTTTCCCTCCTTCTACTCAACTAACCCACACAAATAAAAATAAAACTAAAAACACACTAATTTATCCCCCACATACTTAACATTTTACTAATTATAATTATCACTAATCCTAATGAGTGGGGGCTAGATTAGGAATTAAAAAAATAATTACATAGGGGTAACCCGGAATTGCTATTGGGACACCTATTTCGTCCTGTAACTATATCCCCCAATTAATAAAACTATCCCCAATTGCGCGTTCTTTTTTTTTTATATCCCCTTCTGTAAACTTAATGCAATATAAATGTGATAGTTACTGATAAAGGCTACCGGAGACGTTGATGTGATAATGGATAGAGATGTGGAGTAACTTGAATAACCGGATGCATAGTGGGCTTATATGCAAGTATGGTTTTCTTGAGGAGCTAATGAATATTTCCCTGTTAAAAAGTACACAAGTCCAGTTCGTTTAGTCTGTGGTGTTGTAGAACATTTTTTTTTTGTTATAGATGATTTGCTGGACAAAAGTGCGCCTCTTTGAACTTGGAGGACCATATAATTTAGAACCATCTTTTGGGCACTACCCAAAAAAAGTGGGGGACTACCCAACTTTAAATGTAGCGGGTATTAGAAGTAATATTTAGTCACCCCTTAAAAAAAATAAATTAATACCCACTTTACCCTTAACTAAAAACTTCATGATTCATGTGATGAATTTTTATTTTTTTTTAGCAATTATGATATGAGTGATCATGTGATCAAACCTACGAATCAGAACCCCCTTCACCTCCTTGTTTATATGTCAATACTTCAAATGATCCAAATATGAGTTATTTGTTAGAAGAAAAAAAAAAATTCCCCAAAGTGAAGAGAACCCACCAAATGATGGATTTTATCAGCCACAACCTGAAGATGAACATATGGGTACTCAGTTTTAGTTAATGTAGGTTGAATTGTGGGAAAAATTGGACAAACTCAAAAATTTTGGGTAAAAGTTCGGTTAGGTAATGGTAGTTCGGTTACCAGATTTAAAACATAGGTAATCGAACATTTCTGAAAGTGTAGTTCGGTTACCAGACCTTGTAGACGCAGGTAACCGAACTACATGTTAATGGTGGTTTGTTATAGTTCGGTTAGGAAATTCCAGAAGACATAACCGAACTTTTATTCTAGACTTTCCATGGAAGACTTCAGTTTAGTCGAGTTTTATAACTTGGTAACCGAACTTTAAGTTCGGCAATGTCGCAAACTACATGTATACCGAGTTTCTAACCGAACTAGTATGTTCGCTTTGGTCTAATTTTTGATTCTCATTACCGAACCTTTGCATATAAAATGTAAATATCTACTTCGGTAATCTCGCAATTGTTTTATTAAAATTACATAACCTAACTTTATGTTCGGTAGGGTCGACGAAATTTTTTACATTGCCGAACTTGTAAGTGTTTCTTGTAAATTTTTTACATTGTCGACCACAGCCTGGGGGGCTACGCCCCCCAGGACCCCCCTTGGATAGCGCAATTGAAAATATTCCAACAAAAAATTTACCTTGAAAGTGATATTCTTGCCGATAACTAATGTTTCAGTTGGATTATGCCCTTAAGTTTCCCTTTTATGCTCATATAGAACGCATAGAGAACAAGAGAAATGTGGAGCACTATAACTCAGATAACTTGAGCGTTCTTAAGACTTCATATAGGTACATTCCCTGCAGGATTGAAAAACAAACGATATGAACATTTGTCAAATAGACTTCATACTGGTTCGTCATCCAGTTCACTGCCCGTTTGAAACTATGTTAAATGACAAAGTCTTTTCCAGAGAACAGTTCGGTTCGGAAGAACAATTTACGATGTAACCGAACTAAACGTTCGGCTGGAAGAAAAAAAATAAATAAGTTGCGACGTAACCGAAAGTAAGTTCGGTTAGGAAAAAACAATTTTCTATTTAACCGAACTGTTCTCTTCTCTTCTCACACATGGAAAAATGTTTGATCAAACCTTGTAGACCTTGGCAAGTTGAGAATTTTTCACATGGTCCAGTTTTCTTAGTTGCCTCTCTATCATATGGTACGACGATACTCAACTTACAATGACATTTTCCCTCATATTTTGTTGCTCAAAGGTAGTTCGGTTAGGAAAGAAAAACTTATACGCAACCAAACTAAAGTTCGGTTATGTAAAAAATTTGTGACGTAACCGAACTTTTCTCTTAAAGAAAAACCTCCATTAAATGTTGAGTTCGGCTAGTTCGACAAAGTTTTTCGCATAATTCCTAACCGAACTTCTCTCTGCAACTTACATTTTCAACTCATTTTAATGATTACTTCTCATTTTTGCAACAAAAAACGAATGACAAATAATGGGTTTGTTATAATTTTGATTTTGATTTTGTTTTGTTAATGATTTAAATTAAGATGTATATATAGAGGCGGCTGTGGTGGTGGTTCAAGGTGGTCGGTGGTGGTGGTGGTGGTGGTGGTGCGGCGGGGTGATGGGAGGAGGTGGTTATAAATATAGGTGGTGAGGAGAGGAGGTGGTAATATATATATAGGTTAAGGGTAGGTTAGTCATTTCCACTTTATGAGACACCCCTTATAATGTTTGGTGGATATTTGAAGTAATGGGTAGTCCCCCACTTTTTTTGGGTAGTGCCCAAAAGATGGTTCATAATTTAGTAGGTTGTAATTCTTCTATTGGGATATTTACCAAATCATTGCCGGTACTCAGGCTCATTAAGGAGGGAATTACTCCGAAAAAATTACAATAAACCGGCTTCTTTTTCTTAAAACTACAATAAATTATTCTCATATTAAATTTGATTATTTTTAGTTAATTTATTATTCTGTGTTTTAAATTTTATTAATCGATTTTTTTTTTCAAAATTTGAATTTGAAAAATATTACCAGCATGAATACATACTTTTCTCTGCAAAACATCTAGGCCCGTACAACGCACTGGTGTAATAACTAGTATATTATAACTTTATCATCATCGGAAGGATTGGGGTAGAACAACACGTGGTTAAAGAGTCAACTAGGGTACCATATCTATCCAAGAGCAGGAGGGGATTTTAATAAGAAAAGGACTTTTGCAAAGGTTGAGAATCGGATCACATTTGAGAAGATTCCGATTCATCTTTTAACTTTTACAATCAATTAAATTTTGCTAGCTCCAACAAAAATTAATCTTCTTATTCGTTTGATCAGTCTTACATTCCGTCAGTCTTACATTATTGGTGGACAGTTTTTAGGCTTGCAACCTATTATAATCAGTTGACACAACTAGCTAGTTGCATGAACTTCGGTATCAAATGTAGCTAGGTCCATTTGGAAGATATGATGATACTGGTCGGTCTTGTTTTAATAAGGAGACGGACAGGGATGAGTGTAAACACAAATCAACCAGTACAGACAGCTCCAATATATTATAGTCTTCAATAAGATTTTTTTTGCATTAAACACTCGCAAGTGACTCGGTATAATGATAAAGATAACCCCATACACCTCCTCTAGGTGCATCGAGAAAAAAATATAAACCAGGAAAAGTATGGATTTTTGTAACACTCATTTCGTTAAGATCACAAGATATAACCTCCTTCCCACGTACGACCATCACCAGCTTTGACAACGATTCTGCTTTTTCGTCTTCCTCGAGGAAAACTATTGTTCTCCAGAAAAAGCTAAGATCAAGAAACGGACCATCTATCCCTGGATACATAGTGATAAGACTTTGCAGGTCAAGCTTGTGTAAGCGTTTCCACCCAGAATAATCATGCTTCATCTTCAAAACGTCGTAGTAAGTACAGCAAGAATTAACATGTTCTATAAGATACAAATGACCGCCACACTCTCCAAAATACATAACTTTCGACTGCTCATTAGCATTAGGCGAAGCTGGCAACGGCTTAACTAGTTCTTGATCGACATCAAAATACATTGAGGACTCGGCATTTACAAATTCTCCAGTCGCAATCCAGTGCAAACAACCATTCCAGTAGACACCAGACCTTGAGAAACTCATATCATGCCCAAAAAAGGTAGAATTGAGCTTCCTCCAGGAGTTTGTTTTAGATGAGTATATTTCAAGATAATACTTATTGTCGACTTCTTCATCCCAATAATTAGAAAGCATTGGTTGGAATCTCCAAATACAGATAACTTGATAGTCGATGGACTTCATTGGATCAAAAGCTAAACTGATACTACAAACCATGATGCGATAATCTTCTCGTTTTGGAACATCATCTCTGAAAGGTGATGGCGGAAGACATCTGCATCGTCTCGTGGTTGGATTGTAAATGTAAGTTTTATATGTACAAGGACTTGGAAAGTAATCATCATCAAAAATTTCAGTCCGTCTATTGCAACATAAAAGACCATTACAAGATTGACTGATTCGGACACCAAACTCCCCCACTGACCCATAGTCACCTGGCTCTGGACCGTTGCCAAATATCCGAGGGATTTTAATATCACCGCCATCAGTAAAAGTCACCACCTCCTCCTCTCCTTCATATCTTTGTTCATATTTACCACTACCATCAAGAAGAAGAAAATGGTAGAAATATTCGTAAGCATATTCTGTAGGAGTACTAGCGTTTCTTTCAAAGAACAATCCAGTGGTTTTCGGATCGAGTCGACGAAAGTGAGTAACAGCGAAATTTGGGTCAGAGATAAGAGAAAACCATTGTTTTGATACCAATTTGAATACAAGGAGTGATTTCACGGGTAGACATGTCAAAATAAGTGTTAACAGATCAATGTCACTAATTACTTTATCTATAACAGAAGAAGATGGGGATGAAGACTTGGAAACCTTAGAAATCCTCATCCTCAGATTTCAAAGCAGCTGCTATGCTTTGAAGGTTGTTCTAACAATATTTGCGGTGCTTAGGCCTATATTTATAGGCTTCATCGTGCATGGGCAATTTGGGAAGAGGTAGAAATATTTGTTTGGATGGGATTCTAATAATTAGGCTACCTATTAGAGTTTCCTAATGACGGGCAAATATCCAGGCCTCTTAGTCTTAAGAGGCCCAGTAGAAAAAACCGATAAGATCGCCAACTTCCCAAAATCCAGAATCCCAGATAAATATCATTATCAAGTATCAACAGAAAAACAACTTAATCAGGATGAATTGCACAATGTTATCAACCATAAACAACAACAAAGTAGAAAAGACCTAAAATAAAGCTCCGACTACCCAAAGATGTTGATCTCCTCTACTTGGCATAACTGATGGACATTGGGTTCAAAGGAGAAACTTTAAAGCCCTGAAGTGAAGTGCCTCCTTGGCAATTGGCGATTGCACAACATAATGTCCAGGTATCACCATTCAACTCCACTGTTTTCATTGGCCCTGCTTGGTATAATGAGGATTTTCGCAAATGTCAGATTTGCATGCCCATCAAACAGCTACATTATAAATCCAAATATTGTTGGAGACTTTCGTGGCCATTTGTAAATATCATGATAGTTTACTGGAAAAAAAAAGTGTGCGGATCCAAAGGACGAACTGTTTTGAAATGATTTCTCCAAATATAGGCTCATGTAGAAAAATATCGCATTCCTGTGATACAGTAATTGACTGGAAAAGATTATATAGCAGCTGCTCCATTAGTTTGTATATATTAGTTCATCAAGGCAATGGAGAACTTTTTGGTAGTGTTATTAGAGAAGACGAATACTATCCTAAAATGAGAACGCTCGAAGATTTTTTTTTTTTGTTGATAAATCCTTACCTAGTAGGTCTCTTAATTTCCCATTGAGAAGTAAACAGTTCACACATAAATCACTCCATACCTTCGTTACCATCTATCCTCGTTATAGCAGTCGGTAGCAAACGCATCTTTCATCTGTTTTAGCTCATGTGGAAAATCAGCTGGTTGAATCTCAGCTGGCCACTCATCACCAGGGGCAGCAATCATTTCTTCCTTGTTCTCGACTTTAGGTCTATGATTCTTTTTGGCCATTTTTGCCGGATAATACGCAGCTTGATTATCCTGTTGGGCTGGTCACTCCTTATGGCCCAACAGTCAGGTATCCCTTAGCTAATAAGGAGGAGCTAACTAGAAGCTTCCTAGTTAGGCAAGGAAAAGGAAACGAGATTTGTATAAATTTCTTGTTCGCCAAACAAGAAAGCCGAGAGCAAAAAACAGAGAAGGGTTTCGTTTTTGCGGCCGTGAAGATAAACGGGAAGAGGAAAGAGAAAACGGTGGAGCTACCATAGTTGTATCTTGGTAATGATTTGAGAGAGCTTGAAGAAGAAGGGTTTTCTAAAGAATGATCGGTTTGGTTGGTGAAGATTTATCCACCGCATCCTAACATCTTTTCAAAGGGGTAATTTTATGCTTTGTTCAAATCCTTGAAGTAAGTTTCTCATCTTCCTTGTTTTTTTATTGGTTGAATCTACCTAATTATTTGGTAAAGAATTAGTTATCCATCGTTAGTGATGTTAGCGGTGAGTGAGTAGAGGAAGAGGGCATTGTTATCCAAGTGCTATATACATCTTGAAGTTGTGTGAAACCCCAGTTTGGGAGATATCGTTGTATCCCATTATTTTTCATAGTGGAAGTTTGCCCTTAATCGTTGGTGCTATGTGATTGGTATTATTTTCGTCATATTTGGGTATTGCGTATTATTGCTTGTGTAGGTTCCATATTTTGCATAGCGTCCCGGATCAGTATTTCCCCCAACATATCATGCACATGAGCTATAAGCAAATCGCCCGAAACAATACCTGCTAATACGTGCATCATCACTAGTTCTACATTTAACATCACATTCACGGCAGTTACATATTTGCCCGGCGAAACATAGAACTTCAAACGAATTACACCATGAGCACTTGAGTGTAAAAAGATTTTCAATTTCTATCTTTTGAGAACATGGCGAAGCAGTTATCGGCTTTTTCTGCAAAGTAACTCCATATCCTCCATAGCCTTTCTCCTTACAATAATAAGCATACACATTAATCCAAGCAAAAAGTGTTTGACTATTTTTTATCACTTTCCAGGTATCAATCCAAACATCAAGTTGTGGCAAAAAAATAGGGGTTTTTCGGTATTTTTCCGCTCTAATGAATTTGACAAGTAATGTATAACCAACTAGATGAATGCAATATGGAGATTGCAGGTGATTAGAATGGAAGAAAAAGAATGAGAAAACTGATGAAAGTATAAAGGTTTGAAAGGAAAAGAAGATAGAATGCTCTGCAAAGAATAAGCATGTTTACACAAAGAATAAGCCTGTTTAAATAGGCTTAAACAAAGAATAAGCACGTTTATGCTCTGCAAAGAATAAGCATGTTTAAACAAAGAATAAGTCTGTTTAAACAAAGAATAAGCCTGTTTAGGAAAAGGAGTTGTATTAAATAACTTTATAATAATCATCTCTAAACGAAGAATAAGTCTGTTTATACAGGCATGAAGTATAGTTCTAAAAGAAGAAGAAAACATAAAAGTAGTCTAATATAGGAAACAGATAGACTTGAGAATCAAGTCATCTAGAATTTTAGAAGAAATGAAAAAGAAATGTAGAGTTATTCTACACATAAGTCCCCCCTTCTTGAAAAACTCGTCCTCGAGTTAATTAACTAGAATCAACATCACCATGGAACTTAAAAAATCCATGCACATTGTTAAGGGTGATAAGAAGGTGCATACGCCTACTTAGTGCATCAACTACTTGATTCATCATGCATATGATTTACCTTAGATGATGTTTGTAAAAAATTCAAAGCTTGATTGTCAGTGTTGACAACAAACTCACTATGCACCAAACAAGGATGCCAGTGTTTTAAAGCTTGAACAAGAGCATATAATTCAAGCTCATAAGTTGACCACTTATTTTTAGCTTCTGAATTATTTTCACTATAAAAAGCAACTAGATGACCACTTTGGGAAAATACAACTCCAATCCCAACAACAAAAGCATCACAATCAACTTCAAAAGGTTTAGTAAGGTCTGGCATTGTAAGAACCGGTGCACTACATAACTTTTCCTTGAGAAGATGAAAACATTTATCTGCTTCCTCCATCCAAAGAAATTTTTCTTATTTCAAACAATCAGTTACTCCAACAGCTATAGAACTAAAGTTTCAAATAAAACTCCTATAGAAAGATGTCAAACCATGAAAACTTCTAACATGTTTAATACATGTTGGAGTAGGCCACTCAGAAATGGATTTAATCTTTGAGTCATCCACTAAAATTCCTTGATCAGAAATAACATAACCCAAAAAAGTGAATGAAGTTGTTATGAAGGTACACTTTTTAAGGTTAACATGAGTGCATTATAAGCAAGAGCTTGAAATACTTGAGAAATATGAAAGAGATGTTCCTCTTCATTACGACTGTAAATCAAAATATCATCAAAATACCCGATGATGAATTTACTAAGCAAAGGTTGCAGTACCTGATTCGTTAATCTCATGAAAGTTTTGAGTGCATTAAATAATCCAAAAGGCATAACTAACCACTCATATAACCAATCACGAGTTTTGAAAGTTGTTTTCCACTCGTCACCCATTCTATTACTAATATGATGATAACCACTGCGAAGATCAATCTTAGAAAACACCTTAGACCCAACAAGCTTATAAATCAAATCATCCAATATTGGTATAGGAAATCTATAGGGAATAGTGATTCTGTTTAGATCTCTACAGTCAATACACATTCTCCATCCTCCATCTTTTTTATCAACAAGAGATGCTGGACTAGCACAAGGACTTTTACTCAATCTGATCAATTTTTTCCAATAAATTATTTACTTGTCCCTAGAAAATCTCATGTTCTTTAGGGATCAATCTGTATTGAGCATGATTTGGAAGAGATGCACCATGAATGAAATCAATTTGGTGATGTAAATATCTCAAAGGTGGTAAATAATTTGGAAGTTCATCAAGAAATAAATCATGGAACTGATTGATCAAAGGCTGCACTTTCCTATGGAATAACTATCATTGGCTTAGAATCTTCATGTGAATTAAGTGTATGTGTTTGTAGCTGTTTTACAGTGCTAGATACTAATGCACTTGTCTTTCCATGACTATGCTCTTTGTAAATTGTTGTCAATTTATAAGAAACTAAAATTTTCCTCTTACCATCCTTGAAAAAGGTATATGTATTCTCAAAACAATTGTGGACTGCACACATATCATATTTCCTAGTTCTTCTAAGTAGTAAATGTGCAGCAGTCATATTAATAACCTCACATAAAACTGAATCTTGATAACCCTTGAGAACAAACTCAACAAGACATTGGTGAGTAATTTTCTGATAATAAGAGCTATTGACCCAACCTACTGAATAAGGATGGGGATTTGGAGTAACTGGTAACCCCAGTTTCTGAACTACGTCAGCTGAAATATAGTTATCCATGCTTCCACTATCCATTATTAGATCACAAGTAACCCCCTTAATTAAGCACCTTGTTCTGAAAATACTATTTATTTGTGAAAAAGAAGGTTGGTAAAGCAATACCCATAAAATTTTCACTGTATAACTCATGAGCCTCTTCATTATTCTCTTCTTCATCCTCGGAATTCTCTAAGTCATTAGAAACATTATTAATCAAACCACTATAACTGTTTATATGTTATGGTTCTTCATTCACTAACCCATGGACTCTACGACACTCAGAAGAAGTATATCCAAGCAATTGGCATTTATTGCACTTTTCTCCTCTGAATTTGGCATAAGGGTTTTGTTTTTTCTGTTGAGGTGGAAAAGATGTTTGGATTTTACTGGAAAAACAAGTATTTGAATTGTTACTTAGATGAGAAGTAACAGTCTGAGGTTGTTGTACGGATTGAAATTCAACAAGACTAGGAAGGTGAATCATTATTTGGTACTAAAGAATTAGTAAAGTTGGTAGTTCGAAACTGTTGTTTACTAGAAATATCCTCTTGATAATTAGGATTTTCACCGTAATTATTGAGTGAAGAAGAAGATTTGAAGTTACCTTGATCTTTGGAAATCTGCCTTGAAGAAAACCTTTGAGAACGAAAAACACGACGTTCTATTTTGATAGCTTGTTGTATAGCTTCAACCATTGTAAAAACTGACTAAGTCATTCCTTCCTGAGTCATTCGATTCAAACCTTCAATAAATCTAGCTACAAGTTATTCCTCAGTTTCGTTGAGTTCATTACGTGCAACTAAGTTATAGAACTCATATACATATTATTGAACTAACCTTGCACCTTGCTGACAAGACTGAAGTTTTACTAAAAGTTGTTGTTTGTAATCTATTCGCAGAAATTTATTTCTCAAGAGATCTCTCATTCTTGTCCAAGAACGTACTGGTGGCTTACCGTAATTCTGACGATCTTCACAAAGTTTAACCCACCAAGAAACATCACCTCATTTTATCTTGTAAACTAGAAGCTTAACTTTAGAATGTTCAGGTACCTCCATGAATTCAAAAAAGGCCTCAACTTCATAAAACCAATCTTGCAACTCCTCAATCTTGAACCTTCTACTGAAAGTGGGAATATCATCTTTAAGCTTATATTCTAGTAAATATCCATAAGGGTTTTGATTTAACTGAAGGTGTTTATCTTCTGCCCAATTCTTTTCTAAATTATCTTCTATATTATCTTCTTTGGTACTGTTAAATTGAGGATTTGCAAACTTCTTATAAGAGGGATGGATTGATGAGCGTCGTTTACTCAACAAAATAATTAACAAGTAATAAAGTGGTAGTAAGGATCGTTCCCATGAGGAGTAATGCAATTGATATGTTATCTAAATCAGCGAGAATATAAAAGAAGAATAAAAAGGATAATAAGATAAATATGATGAAGAAATCCTTCGTTGTTACTAACCGTTAACTTAACATTGTACCCGTTTATCTCTTGTTAGAATCAATTGTCACCAACCGTAGAATAGAAGGTAAGCTTAGTTATCCCCAAAACTCCTTGTATCACCGGATACATAAGCGCTCGACTACCGGATTCTATTCAAAAGAACCCCCTTGAGGTTCGGTTACAAGATGTAATTCCCTGCACGCATTAAGATTTATGAATTTGGGTTTGATCCCATCAGTTAAACTCGATACGCTCGACCCACTTACTGGTGTTGTATTTACTCGCAATTGCTCCACAGAATCCCTCCGCAAGGTCTTGTGATTTCTACTTATGTAGGAGGTAAGTGATAATTATGGATTGACTCAACTATCTACTAGCATTATAATTGTAAGGACCCTCAAGCTCGTCAACGCTGTTAGACCGGTAATAACTCGATTAGTTTAACACGAATGTTAATTAATAGAAATTAATCTAACAACGATCTAGATATGAAATTAGTATCATCGAATTGCTCTCGAAATGTTGTGCGGAATAGACTACTCAAACGTGTCAGTTGGATATCAGAGGAAGAAGATATCATCAAAATAATATGAAGAGTAGATTTGTATTTCTCTTATAAAATGCTTGGCTGCCCTTATATTTTGGACGGGTGCCTTTATAATTTTCGTGGGCCTTATCCCCAGCCGGATCGAGAGGAGCTCATTCTATTTCTTTGCTTCTTCTTCCTTCCCTCTCTTTTGTTCTTCTCCTGTGTGGGTAGTTGTGAGCTTTGAGAGAGAATTGATTGATGATAATCACTTGATGATATTGATAGATGATGCAGAAGATAGTATGGTCGATAGGTATGAAGCAGAGAAGTTGGGGTTCGAATCTAGGGTTTCTCTGTGAATCGATGAAGGTGAGGATGTTAATGAGATTAAGATCCAAAGATGAAGAATACAGTTGCGGGTAGATGAAGAAGCAAAGGTTGAGTTTTAATTACAGTTTTGGTGTTGTTTTGGAGATGAATCAAAGAATTAGGGTTTGGAGATTTAGGTTTGGTTTTGATTGGATTCGATTAGAATTTGAGTTGTTAATAGTTGTGAGAGTTACGGGTTGATGTTCGATTGAAGTTGCAGAGTCGTTATGGTGATATGAATTCAAAGTTAGGGTTTTGTAAGAAGTTCAAGGAAGAATTAAAGGATGAAATTGATATAAATATGATTGAATTAATGATGGGTTTGCTCTCAATTGAAGTTTAGTCGGATGTATTGAGTTTAATTTTAGTTTCCGGGGAAGACTGAATCATAGAGGTAGGGTTTCATAAGAAAATCTCAGAGAAGATTGGAAGGATGAAACTGATGTTTTAGGAAGGTGATTTGAAATTGAGAAAAGATGATTAATACCAGAGAGTAATTTAGGTTAGTGGTGTTGTTTTAAAGATTGATTCAAACTCAGAGGAGATTAGAATTAGGATTTTGAAGCTGGGATTGATTGAAGCTCATGACTGAAGCTGTTAATAGAATTAAGGTTGATTGTGTTTATAAGAAGGAGGTGGAATTATTATAAGTGGTGAACTGGCTGGTGCTTGAGTAAATGAGTTGAGGTAATTGTTCTTTTCTTTGAATTATGTTAAGTTATGCAGTTCTGTTGTTGCATTTGTGGAAGTCTCTATAGACAATGAATTAAGATGGATTTGATGAGTAAGGAATGAAATTATGAATGTTTATGGTGTATCTTGAATTATAGAGAATGAAGATGATGCAAGGATTGATTAATTAGTTGTGTGTTGATGGAATTGTTACTGACTAGTGAATGGTTGAAGATAACTACATGGAGATACATGGCCAGTATTTTGGAGTTAGAATGAATGTGGTTATGATGAATATATGAATGTGTAGGTGGTGGTTCTATTTTATGAACATAATTATTATTGCAGTGGTGTGTTATTGTTGAAGTAAATGGAGCTGTAGGTGTTGGTGTTCACTGGTGCTGGGGTGGCATGTTACTGATTATGAGAATTAGTAGTAATGGTGATTCTGAAGTTTGAATATGACTCTTAAATGAAGTCTGGTGCTATTGTTGTTGTATGTGCTGAAGTTGGAGGTGATACTGAATTGAGATTGGATGAGTTAAATGGAGTTATAGTTGAAGCTAAGTGAATTTGTGGAGTAGATGTAATTGTATTAAACTGAAGTAAGTTGTAATGCTGTTATGGCAGTGATCTTAGTGGAATCATGCAATGCAGATCAAGGTAAAGCTTAGATTATTGTTGTATTGAAATTATAAAAGTGTATTTGAATGAATTGTTTAGTGTTGAACTGATTTCAGTTGAAGTAGTAATTAGCTTGGCTGCAACTGATGGACTATTTGTAGATTGAGTGTAGCTTGGAACTCCAATTGCAGGTAGGGATAGCCTTTGTTTGTAAATTGAATTTGAAGTTTGTTTACTATATTTGAATTGAAGTCTTAAATGTTAGAGAAGAATGATATGTTGTAGGATTTGAAACTGTAGTAGCTTAGGCTTTGTGTTGGTTTGTCAGTCAGATGTCTGACTAGATTATTTAGCTGACTCAGGATTCGATTGAGTCGAATCGGTATTAACTCACTGAATTCCTATCTTGACCTGAGTTGACTCAGTGACCGATTTAGACCTTAGAATTTGACCATTGACCCCTGGGCTTTGACCTGACCTTGACTCTGTTGACTATTAGTTGACTCCTTTGACCAAACGTTGACCAGTTAGACCAGGCTTTAGATTAATGGGCCAGAGTAGAGGACTTGGGCTTAGGATTATTAGTTGGATTTGTATAATTCTTGTGTGAGCCATTTTGGCTAGAATCTTAGAGTTCTTGTGTGATTAACAATTCGTTATTAACAACGTTCGATTCAAATGACGAACCAGTGGATCATGGATCTCGAGGTAGGCGTGGCCTGTCATCAAAAGGTGTAGGAATGCATTTGACTCTTTTGTAATCATTATTGTTTCTTTTATAAAAGTTTATGTTTAATAAACTCATGCATTGTATGTCCGTGCATTCCATGCTTTATTTAAAATGCATTATGATAATTCTGTTAATATTGTGAATCTTTCCACGATTTGGAAAGGACTTGTAATGTGTTGTTGTCAATATGAATTGTTATGGGAAATGAGAATTTCCACTTGTGGTATATAGGACACGCTCCTTCACATTTATATCTACATGAATTCAGCTTTTATTGTTTAGAGTTGGTCACCATGGTCTTGGTGGCATCCATAGATAAATAGGTGTGAATTTCCGGTTAGGAATTTACAACCATATTAGTACATTGTTTGACGAAGGAGTTTGTTCCGTATACATGTATGATTATTTTCAGTGACTTAGTCACTATTTAATTTCTCGGAAAAACATTTATTGTTTTCCAACTCTTGCCTATGATTACTTAGAAGTTAAATGTTAATTATTCCCACTTCAGTTTCTGTGACAGATCAGAGTTGCGCAGCGAAAGCTTCACGGGTTGACTTCGCTAGATGATTAACTTCTGTTATGTTTATTATGTTGTATATTTTATTTAAAAACTAAATGACTATTATATATGTAACATTTGAGAGAAGATCTTGTATATATACTTCTGAGCGGGGTTAGCTTTGGGTTAAGTTTTGTATCGCATTTCTTAATTGAATGCTTAAGTGCATGTTTTAGGTTTTAGTGCCTCATTATTTAGTTAATTTATTGGATTAGTCAGCTGCTAGCTTAGGGGGCGCTACAAGAATGATTAATAAACTAATCTAGTTGGCCACCCAAACCAATCTAAGAATCAATCATAAACCTTCGATATAGTATAAACAATCCACAATGATTAACTTTAAAACTTGAAATAAACTTGTAAAAAATTGAGCTTCACAATTAGAACTTTGAATTCATCCTTTAGAATAAAAAGAATATACAAAAGAGATAGTTCTCCCCCCTTATGGGGAGAAAAACGATGAAAAGAAGATATCTCAAATTGTATCTAAGCTTCCCTATATATAGAGTTTTGTAACCTCTTCTTTAAGAAAACTAGGAAACATACATGGAGGTAGTCAAACAAGATTTATATGGACTTTCGTAGATTTGTAATTTGAGTGACTCCCAGAGATTCTCTGAAAATCTTGAGACTTCTAGTGATTCTCTGAGAGTATTTTAGAGAGTCTTTGTGACTTATAGAGACAAAAAAAAATGAGATTTGCAAAGACTTTCTATGATTTGTAGAGACAAAAAATGTATAATATCCCATAAAATATTAAAACGTCTACCAATATTTTATTATCCATGTTACAATGTTTATAACATTACCATGAATATCTAAGCAAATATGTGTCCATTGTACCATATATCTCTTCATATCTAATTACTATCTTCCAAATCATTTGTTGCATGGTGGAATATACTCATCATTCACGGCATTCTCTTGTAGACGGAGGCTCCATTTGGATCCATGATAATTTCTTCACATCTAAATAAGTTGAATAAGATTCACGGTGATTTCTAGGTTGGATAATTTGATGACAACTAGGTTTGATAAGCATGAAACAGTGACACTTGTTCGTTGGATATCCATGAAAAAAAAGAAGAAAAAAAACATCTAATAATTGGGCCGAATGTAATCCTACATAATTCGGTTAAAGGGGAGCAATGTTATCTTGACTCTCATGTTCACCAAGTTTTTTTTTTGAAATTTTCAAGTCTCCCAAAATATCACCTCTTGTGAAGAGATTTCAACCATGCCTATTTTCATAAAAAAGTCTCCCCAAATCTCTAAAAACAACAAATCAGTGACTTTCAATTCTTATTCGAATAACAATGGTGTTAAAGTAACTCCTACAAATTCCTAATCCAATAACATGGAGTTTTAGAGAATTTAAATGACTTAAGAAAAGTCTCTAACTAATAACAAGAGACATTGGGAGACTCTCTAAAAATCCTTATGGACTAACAGTAGATTTGGGAACTCCCCAGAAGTCCTCTGAAATCTCGTTTGACTACCCCCTTGCTAGTTGTGTCCCGTGCATCACACCCCGCTCTAGGTAGGACGTCAAACTTGCCTAAACACCAATATCCCACGTCCAAAGTCTGGTCGTGTAAAGAATTTCAGCTACAGATAATGGGCTTTCGCAAATGCATGTTAAGTTCAGCCCACAAGGTTATCATCCAAGCCCAACTGTCGTTCTTGGCTTGTCAGTTTTATGAAACTGACAGCCTAACTCTCCTTTGCTTTTCTTCCCTCGTATGCTCTGGTCGTGAGTTTCTCTCCAAACAACTCTCAGCGCCATCAATCCACGTTAGCAGCTCCATTAATGGCGGCAGACTCGTCTCTTTTCTTAATCGTTATCCAGCTTCGTCTCCACCACAACATCCATTAGTCACCGAGAATGAGCACTCCCATACAATCACCATCACGAGCTCGTTCAACTGCATCTTCAAACTCGAGCTCAACTCTTTCTTCTATAGTGGCAATAATCAAACTCCGGAAGCAGCATCAACCACTCTATGTTCGTAACACAAACTCCGTCCCTGCCAGTCACAGTTAACGTATTCTGCATCACAGACTCGGCATAACTCTATTTCTATGCATATTCTCGAGTGAAAACTTTCCCATCACCACTGCCTGCTTATAAAGCCACAGAAGCGCTCCATCATTCAACCATTCCTCCAATCTGCATACACCGCAATCAACATCACAGCTCAACCCCGATTTCAAAGTAGCACCATTCATCTTATCCGTATCCACAGATCAGCTCCATGTTCATTACTGCCAGCAACAGTGCCGATCATCATCCCATGTCACAGCAACCAACTTCCCTGTCCTTCAAACCACGAATAGCAGCACCATCAAAGCCAAGCTCTTAACTTCTTCATCGCTGCCATCAAAAGCAGCTCCACCAAACCTCATTATCGATAATCAATGGCAGAAACACATACTACCGATCATTGTAACCCCTTGTGTAAAAACCCTTGGCTTAACCAGCAGTGGTGAAGCCTGGTGGAACTGAGCTAGTCGCAGTGGTTCAGACATCAGCTCGAACATTTTATAGGCGTCTTGCTCACTGGTGATCGCTGGGTACTACTTGTATACTGGAGATCACATATCAACTCATTCCCTGCGCATAATTCAAATTTCATACACACCCAATCAATCCAAACCATTCAGAACTCTAAATCACTATCATATATTCATACAAGCAGTGGCAGCAACATCAGTTACTGACAGTGAAACTCCATCTTCTTTCCTGATTTTCTCAGCAATTAACAGACCCTCAAACAAAACCAAAACCGCCACGAGTTCAATCCATTCAAAACCCAAAATCAACTTCAATTCGAACCCAATTCAGCTCCAGATTCGAGCTAAAACCACCGTGAAATCCAGCCATCTTCCCTGCCAGAAACTGTCGATTCAACAGCACAACTTCTTCCCTAAAACGCCAGCAAATTCACTCTGTTTTCCTTCTTCTCTCGATTTCAGACCGGACTTGCCCTTCGATCCATGACCGGCAGCAACGAAATAGTGCTCTATTCACGACCTGAGATGAAGAATTCGAACTCCCTTCACAGCACATACGTGCATATAACCCTTGAGGTGAAGTCCACTAACAAATACAGGCCTATATTCTCCATGGCTAATGTTAAGCCCATGTACATAAATTTCATATGGTCGGTGCCTGTAAATGCCCTCAATAAGTATCTATGTTAGTTGTGGTACCACCACCAAGGTCTTTTCGTTTTTTTGAATCACTGCATTAGCTGATACGAGCTTCTATCGTCCGATATGCCTACGCGACTATCCGTAGTAGATTTCATGCAGTGACAATTCTACCTCTTTTGTGGCCAATTGGATGATTTTTTGTTCTTTTCGGGAATAAGCTCCAAAATTCCCATAAAATATAAAAGAAAGCTAATAACACAAGTTTGCAAGAAAACTAGCTAAGAAAGCATAACCAATCGATACTTAGAGAGGTGTTTTTGAGCACCTATCATGGATGTATCTTCAAAATTGTTTGTTCTTGTTAAAAAATAATTGAAACTCTTCAGAGGTATGAGAATCATAGGCAAAGTTATGTTTTTTTCTATCCTTTAAGACATATTTGGACCTTGATGGCTTTCCCTCTCCCTGTGATTTGTTTCCAACATCAGATTCATCTTCAGCTTCAATTCTTCCATTACCATCAGAATTTATTTTAATATTCATCCTCTTTATACTTTTTTGTATATCTTGTAGGATAATGGTGATGATTGCAGAAGTTGTATCATGTTGATCCAACTTCTCTGTAATTTTTGTAATCTCATCTCTAGTAACTTAGTCTCCCATAGAACTAAGACTAAAGAATTTTTTTTTTTTAGGATTTGATTTTGCTGAAGCGGTTTAAGGATCTATCTTTAGATAAAAATATAAAAACGTTAACTGTGGTACCTATTAATGTAGAACCAACTATATGAATGCAATACGGTGATTGCATGTGATGAGAGGAGAAGAAAAGGATGAGAAAACAGATGAAAGTATAAAGGTTTGAAAGGAAAAGAAGATAGAATGCTCTGAAACATAATTGTATTAAATAACTTGATAATGATCATCTCTAAACTAAAAATAATCCTGTTTAAATAGGCATTAAGTAGAGTTCTAAAAGAAGAACAAAACATAAAAGTAGTCTAAAACAGGAAACATATATACTTGAGAGTCAAGTCATCTAAAAATTATAGAAGAAACGAAAAAGGAATGTTGATATGTTCTACATCACAAGATCTTCTGAATCCGAGTCAGGTATATAGGTTTCCAAGAGTCCTCTTTCTCAACTTCTTGTCCTTTATCTCCGTTGTCGATCTCTTTCAGGTTTCCAAGAGTCCTCTTTCATTGCCATTGTAATATTGTAATATTGTGATATTGTAATTGCAAATTCGCTCGCAATTTTACGTGAGTGGACACTTCATCAACCAGCTCATTAGAAGATGTAATGCAAAAGCATTTATGGTGAATTTTAAAAAATCCATGGACTATTGGATTCGTGCATTCCGTTCATGAGGGGATGGGAGGTCATGGTTAGTATATATGGTAAAAACTGTACAACTTCTTGTCCTTTATCTCCGTTGTCGATCTCTTCATAACCGTAATCTTCTTCTGAGTAATAAGAGTTGATAGAACTCATAGAGGAGGCATCTTCTTCTCTTTTTTTTTTTTAAACATTCTTCTCTGATAACTGATAAGAGCTTGTCGAGATTTCCATTGGCATTGGCATCAACATCATAAGAAGATGTGGAAGACATAAGACAATCTAATTAAATATTTGCAGAATCTACATCCATTATGCCTATCCCGAACCCCTGATATTTATTCTCTTAGTTACAAATAGGGGTGAGAAAAGTGCTCCAACCACTGAACCCAGCCAAATTCGCTCGCAATTTTACGTGAGTGGACGCCCAACCAGCTCATTAGAAGATGTGGCATGGTGAATTTTTAAAAAATCCATGGACTATTGGATTCGTGCATTCCGTTCATGAGGGGATGGGAGGTCATGGTTAGTATATAGGTAAATGTACTTTAATTTAAACTTTATTGGACTACCCATTAACTAATAGTTTTGGCTGGAGTAGCCACTAAACCGGGTCGGGTTTAGTGGGCTAAACAAGAAAAATCTCTAATTTGGCCACCTTGGTGTTTTTTAACTAGTTTTGATCAATAAATAACTTCTTTGGCAGCAAAAAAAAAAAGTCGGTATCGCTGATACTACCGTATAATATCTGTACCTATGAGAACCGATATGATGCCGATATTCGATACGGCGAATCTTGATAGAACCATAAGGACGGGTCCACAACATGCTAATTGTGTCACAAGGGGGCAAACTAACTCTACCTTCCATGCTAATTTCTGCAATATTACGGCATTGGGGGATCGAACCTGGGACCTTCTAGAACACATGAAACTTTGGGGAATGGGTATGACCAGCTGAGTTAGGTGTCCGTTCTTAAACTATTATTATTTTAAACTATTAGTGTAATGTTATGGTAACCCATGGGAAACCCATCCCTACGGGGATTCCCCATACCTGTCCCCGCCCCATTCTTACGGGGAACGGGTAGGAGATGGGTTTTGATTTTTTAAACGGGGCAGGGGATGGGATTCAAGGTCCCCGCCCCATGCCCGCCCCATTGCCATCCCTAAAGGACGGGTCCTCAACATGTCCAGTTTCATATGAGACCCGGTCAAAGATTGAGTTGCAAAGACCACCTTGACAATTGTGTACCGTGTGGCTGCAAGGACCAATGAGTAAATTACTCGATTTCTATAAACCCCAATTCAAATAAACCCTTGAATTTCATTTTCATTCAGAAAACTTCTCCCTCTCAGTCTCTCTCTACTCTGCAATTTTCAATTCTTCAAGGTAAACCCTAAAAAATCTTCTCAAACGCTAATTTTCGCTTGCATTTATCATCAACAGGTCACTTACTGGTTGAGAAAGCATGGCTAGTGAAACAGACTCGAATAATTTGACTAATTTTCCTCATTCTTCAGAAACGATTCGCGCTTCTCCATCTGTTCAGGTCCCTGCCAAGGAGGTACTTTCCTCTTCTTCTTCTGATATAATCAGTAATTTCTACTTGATTTTCAATTTATTATGAGAATTTTATTTTGGAAAACCCTAAGCTAATTGTTTTATCTATTTACAGAGAAACATAGATCAATTAATTGAATTATCAGAGAAGCTCAGATCTAAAACTGTACCAACTGTTGTTGGAGTTCTTGGAAAATCTAATGCAGATGCCAGGTTTGTTGTTTCTTTTCCATTTTTATTTTGATTTTTCGGGGCGGGTGATTTTGGTGGATTCTTATGATGGGAACTGACTTGATTTGTAAATTGTGTTACACAGTGAATACAGTGAATGGTTAACTGCCGAATGCGATCCCAGATTTTTGGTGGTAAAGGTGACATTTGAAACTCTTTTATGGATTTTGCTTCACTTTATTTTTTTTTTGTTGAAATCTGATTGTGGCTTTAGGTTTGGAAATATTTATTCTAGAACTTGAAATATTGTATTCATATACGTAATACGAACTAAGTTTATCTTGTTTAGATGTATTAAAATTGGTAGCTTAGGTGACTAACTGGAAATTCGGGTTCAGATTGGCTCGATTTGCTTGTCCACGTCTGGTTCTTAGTTACTCAGGAAAAGATTTTACCCTCTCCCCCGGGACTTTTTTTTTCTATCACTCCTTCAGTCCTTTGAAAGAAAATTGTACTTTGAAATTCTAGATCCTTCGAGCATCTTGGATGAGTAATGTTATCAACTTGATTTTACTATGCGAGATTTGGAACTTCGGTTGCTTCTGAAATGTGAAGGAGAAACTGTATGGACCATTATAGATTATGGATGAATTAGGGTGTGTGGATGGATAACGAGTATAGTTCTCAGATGTTTGACATAGACTCTAAGGTAAAGTGATTATTTGTAGTGTTAAAGGTCCCTAGGTTCAACGATCTTTACCTCTACCAACATGTTTTTATAAGGGAAAGGATGATTGATACTTGACCTATTTGGCAATTATATTCCTTCCTTTATTAGTTTTATGTTTCTCAGTATAATTATCTTTTTGTGTTTTTGTAGACAAAATTGAAGGATCTGGGTGAGTGTGTGCAGCAGGTGGTTTTTCTGCCCCCGTATGTACTATACATATTATTTTAGTTAATAAATTTTGGATCATTTCCTGGAACTGTTCAGTTTTTTTTTGTTGATGCAATTTTTAGATCACATTTTAAGTTTTAACTGAAGTACCTATTGTTGCATAGTTCTCAATCCTGCTAAATATCTTTAACACTGGATGGGTTGTTTGGGATAGGTAGAATCTGAGAATATAAGTGCAAAACAGCAAGTACGTGATTATAAAACTAAATTGGACGCAATGAATGATCTTCTTTCTAAGGCTGGTGAGTTATTACCTCATTTTGTTAACCATTTTATCATTTCACTTTGGAAATTTGGTCTCCGTGAGCTACCACATGGTAGTTTGCACTTGAATCTGGAATACAGTGATTCGTAACATGAAATATCCGACCTATTAACAGTATTAGAAGCTTTTGCATTTTGCTTTATTGCTGCAAAAAAATTCTTAACCTGAGTTCGTTTTTTTCGATTTCCCAATGCTGTAGAAGCGGAGAGAACCAAATTGAAACAAGAACTAGTTGCTGCTGAAGGGAGAGAAAAGGAATTGCAAGAGCAGCTAATGAAAGAAATCAGCCTTCGCAAGAATGCCGAGTTGTCAGCAGCTTCAGCTAAAGAGCAAGCAAGCAAGCTCGGGGAAAAACTAGAAAGTATGAGGGGTCCACCTAGAAGAAAATATGAGGGTAATTTATAAGAAGTTAGAGATGCACTTCAGACAAATTAGCTTGTAAGTATTTGTTTGTTTCGTAGACATGGATATGGATCTTTGGTAGACTTGCTTAACATATATGTTTTATCTTTATTTGGTTCGATCTTTCATGTAAATTGAGTTTGAACTAGATTATTTCATGGGGGACTTCAATTAGAACCCAGGAATTGATTACATGCCTCGTGTTCCTTTCCGGGAAAAATTGGAGAACCTTTTATGTATCTTTTGAGGGTATGCAGGACCTAGAAGAGTGGAATGTGTTTGCATTCTCATGCTTATTTTTATTCTGATTATATTATAACGTTTTACTCTAAATGCATTTCCTTCTGATTGTATAACACTACCTCTTTTAATCTGATTGGTATGGCCAAGTAAATCCCTTGAAATCTTCAGCATTTTTGCATTTTGGTACCTTATATCTGTTTAGTGTGTCTGTTGCCTTATGTCCCTGATTGTTCCATCTCAGCTGATGACATGGCATGCTGAGTCATCACTTTTGTCAGATGTTTTTATTTGACTGATTGAGATCCTGAGATCCTGATTCAGGGAAATATATTGGTTCTTTCTCGCAAGAACCAAAAATTTTGTTGCTGAATTGCGACAAGGAGAGAAGTGATCTGAATTCCTACACTGTATTTTGACGGGAAAATTAAGGGAGACCCAAAAAAAAAAATATTCTTATTGTCAGGTCCACAATTAATTTTGGATACCGTGACACCCATAATATTTCTGTCACACCCATAATTATCCAAAATTATTAAAATATGTCTGCATGATGGTTTATGCATCCGCATGACGTGTTATGCATACTGTTTTTTCAGGGATAACTCGTTATGCATCCTAATTTTTCAGGGGTATAATTGGCAACACAACTTGGATATAACATATCTAAAAATCCGCGCTTAAGAATTTTACAAATTTTATATCGTTGGAAATCTTTTTAAGAGAGCTACGCAACGAGTACAAACAACAATATCAAATTTTTGTTTTTCACGAAAATATCGGAGGTGATCATCGTATTAGGGAAAATTTTCGAAAACTGACTGCATATTCATTATGCAGTCTCCAAAAAAGATGCATAAGACATTATGCAGATGCATAACAAATTATGCAACCATTTTTTCGACTGCATAACAAGTTATGTAGCTATTGTGTTGGTTGATTTTAGTGCGTACATAAAAAATTGATGCATAATGCAACCATATTTTCGGATGCATAACAAGTTACGCATCAATTTTTCGATGCATAAAAGATTTTGCAACAATTTTCTCGATGCATAATGCATTATGCAATCATATTTCCGGATGCATAACAGGTTATGCATCCATTTTCACGACTGCATAACATGTTATGCAGATATTATTGTAGGTGCATGACAAGTTATGCAGTCTTTTTTTTTGTTGGTTTCAATACTAAGAAAAAAGTAGATGCATAACGTGTTATGCAAACGTTTTCTGGATTGCATAACAAGTTATGCATCCATTTGCTGGACTGCATGTTATGCAACAACTTTTGTAGATGCATAATAGATTATGCAACCATTTTTATAGCTGCATAAAAGATTATTCAACCATTATCACTAAACAACAACACCAACACAAATATTACCAAATACATATAGCATTCAAACTCATTCTCCCCCTCTAAAAAAATCCGACAGAGTCTCCTCTATTTCTTCGACAAATCCAGGCCACCATCATAGTCTGCTAGAAGAAAAAAAAATCAAAAAATCAATTCCTAGTCTGCATCAGGCTTTGCCAGTGAGTGATAATATCAATTCCTATGCGAACGTTGTTGTACATACGAAGAAAGCATAGAACGAACTAGACTACTAGCAGCATAAGAAACAGAAAACAAAATATATCTCACAAATATGACTGCAAGGTTTTCTGCTGTAGACTCAAATTCTTTACCTCCGTCATCAAATTTGAATACTTGTTTTACTGGATCAAAAGCATTCAAGATAACTTTGAAACACTTTTGTTTTCTTCACAGATCATCCTGGTCAAGTCTTTCTTCATGAAATGGTTGATAGAAATTCCAGAATGGACAGTTTTTCAAGGCTTGCAAATGTTTTGGAAATCTTTTAATTTTTGCTATAACATTCTCTGCGATCTCCACTACTGATTCTAAAGTTGACCTGAAATCTATCTTTGCCATTTTACTTTTACTTTTTAGATTTTGACACCTTATGCTGGATCTCTTTTCCATTGATGCAAACTAAAATTGTTATCTGAAGATTTCAAAAGAGATGGAGTCTATTAGCAAACGGAAATTGGAGCTTATAGGTTGCTGAATTTGGGAAGAAATACCAACTGAAGCAATTAGATCTTTAAATCATCCTACACAAATTAAGATACCAAATGTCATATTTTGAAACAAACAAACCTTATAAATTCTACCCAATAATAACCCAAAAGAGAGTAAAAAGTGCAGAACTCGTACCTTCGAGAATCATCACCTCCTGCAATTAAATCTTCTTCATGACTCATCAAGTATTGCTTACCCCAACTCCATTCACGGCTGTGAGTTTACCCGAACAGCTAGCCTTGCTGCCGCCAATGAATCCCACTCAAGATCAAATCGATTTCCATCTGTCTATTTGATTTCCTTATCAGCCGTATCTCTGCTGCCACAACACATCAATATACATGCCTCAGAACCCCACAGATCCATGGTCGTTGCTTCCACAGCCATCTATTTGATTTCCTTATTAACCAAAATTTCTTTGAATCAAAGTTTTAAGAATGAAATCAGACTCTTATCGAAGAAAAATCAATGTTTTTATGAAAAATTTGCCAAAATTTTCGTTTAAAAACCACCAGATCTGAAAGATCAAACTAAAGAGAAGAGTTAAGAAAAGGATTCATTCTTTTTAAAACCAATTGCTGATGTAGATAGGGCTGCACAAGGTACGGGACGGTACGGGACGGTACGGGGTTTTGCCTAGCTCAGTACCTGTACCTCCTTATGGCCGGTACCTGTATATTTTACCTGTACCTGTATCCGTGCATGACGGGACGGTACCTGTACCTGTTTAACTCGGTACGGGACGGGACGGTACCTGTACCTATTTAACTCGGTACGGTACAGGACGGTACCGGTTCTTCACCTGCAAAAAAAAAAAAAAAATGACCTTGATAATCTTAATATTTTAAACTAAACCGAACCTGCAAAAGACGAGTTAGCTTGCTGTCCCGATAAGGAACATGTGCGCCATCTTTCCTCTTCTTTTCGTCCCCAAGGGCACTGATCACATTACCAAGTGCAAGAAGTCCCCTATTAATATGAACTCCTATTTAACAAATCAAAAAAGAAATTCCATTAGATCATTATTATGTCCTAGTAACACTTGTGAACATGATCATTGTCCAAAGAAATCTCTCACTTCTTCTTTTAAAATCTTCACATTAAAACAAGCTCATTACTTAATATGATAAGATTAAGATAGCAGCAACGAAATTAATTGAATAGAAAACTTGGCACGAGAGGTCGCAACCACAAGAATCTTGTACAACATTATCTAAAAACCACTTGACCAATATTACAAGCCAGGGCACGAATTAAAATTCCAATAGAAATCATGTTTCACGCAAGGCAAGAAATGAGCAACAGTAGTCATTCCATTGGATTGGTAATAGCTTCAATCGACTCTCCAACTAGAATGGTCGATGATTCAACATATGAGCTCCCAGTTCACTGGTAAAGAAAGAAAGAAAGAAAAAGGAGTATAGAAACCTCAATGAAGGAAACATGTAACTGAAATTCAATTTCATGCTTCCACATTTCGATCTTGCTAAAGAGTGCATTCATAACTTAAGGATTTAACCCTCATATATATCAACGGTTAGAGATCCTCGGTACTACGGGACGGGACGAGAATAGCCTAGAACCGTTACTCGTACCTACCCTAAGCACGGTACCGGCTTTTGGTACTTGTACCTGTCCCGACTGACTACGGTTCCGGTACGGTTCCATGGGACGGGACGGTACCTGTGCAACCCTAGATGTAGATCATCTCCTTCATTGTTTATATACAATAAAAACTCCATATATTAATAATCTTGGGACTTCAAAAAATTATTAATATATGGAGTTTATTAATATAGGCAGGTGTACCAAAATCACTGATTTTTTTGCTAATTAAAGTATGTAAATGACAATGGATATAAATGTCTTCCATAATCATCCAAATGAGCAACAAGTTGTATATACTTTATCCAAGTAGAAATCATCGATGAAATTAGAGAAGAAGCAAAGAGGGATAATCCTGATGATGATAGCACAGAAATACTAAAAATTTCATGCCAATAATCTTCAAACATGCACGACAAGTTGGAAATATTTTGACTTCAACAAGAAGATGCCCATAGTAATGAGGTCTTGCGCATCCGTAAATCAAAAGATACCATAACAAGCCAAAAAGTTAATACATCATTTTCCCAAACAACTATAGATATTTCTCAAATAACTTTAGATAAGTATTTTATTTCATCTTACGTTTCGATGTAACAAGATCTATAAGTTTCCAATGATGACGATTATATTAATATATGGAGGTAAATTCCTAATGGTGGGACTAGAAAAATCTATTAATATTAAAATGTGGAGGTTATTACTATTATAACTGGCCCAAGTTGGGACTATAATTTGTTATTAATGTATAGAGTTTATTAATATATGGAGTATCAATATGTGGAGTTTTTACTGTAACTTCATCAATAAAATCTATTCACTTAACTCATCTCACATAATCACTTGCAGATGAAGAACATGGAAAGAGAAGAGAGTGAGAAGAAAGAAGAATACTTTTCACGAAGAAAATAATTTTCCAAAAAATGGGTTTGCTGATAATTTTTTACGAAGAAATGGGTGCGCCCGTAAACTTTTTTGAGTGTGGGTTTTACAGTGGGAAAGATGCAAAGAATGGGTCTCCATGTAGTTTTCACTATTTTGACGGGCAAATATCCAGGCCTCTTAGTATTAAGAGGCCCAGTAAAGAAAACTAACAGGCCCAGTAAACAAAACCGATAAGATCGTCCACTTCCCAAAATCCTGATAAATGTATCATTAATTATCAATAAGTTGAAGAACTCAATGTCAATATATTTTGCTAAAAAGTTACTAGCTGAAAGAAACTTAATCAGGAAGAATTACACAATGTTATCAACCATAAACAACAACAAAGAAGAGGAAAACAAAAGTTCTGACTAGACAAAGCTGTTGATCTACTACTTGGCATAACTTATAGCCATTGGGTTATGAGGAGAAACTTTGAAGCCCTGAAGTGCCTGCATGGCAATTGAAGAGTGCACGTCGTCTCCAAACTCTACAAATGCAATACCAGGCTTTGCGTCGGTCATTCGAATTTCCTTAAAGCCAGGGTATTGTTCGAAAAGCAATTGCAGCATCTGGTTTGTTGTTTCATGAGGGAGATTCTGGACGAACAGTATGTTGTTTGGAGCTGCATTAGAATCTTGCTCGGCAGATTTTCCTGGGCGGAAAGGAGCCTGCAAATGTTGAAACAAAAATGATTTCCCATAAGCATATATGTAGGCTGAGTTGCTCACACAGAAATTTTTTAATGTTCAGAACCAATTAGTAACAGAGAAGTGGCAAAATAAACCTTAAACTCAATGCTATTCCGCATCATTATCTTAAAAAGTGAGAGAACTTACAGTGGATCCACCATTATTCTGAGCAGCTGCGCTTGCACCATTAGTTCTAGCACCAGCTTCTGGCGTATCTTCAGCCTTTCGTTTTTTATCAGCTGCCAAAACAGATTTCATTTGAAATATTTATTAAAATAGAACAGACATTCAAGTTTATTTATTTTTTAAGTATCGGGAGATTTTAATATCAACATGGATGACCAAAACCTATGCCCAAATGGTATTACAGTGACAAAAAGATCACTGATCGATAATGCTGTGGCCTAGAGGTAGGGCAACCTAAATACAAAAAATTTCACCAAATGACGGAACGAAAGTGGCACTTACTTTTTTCTTCGTTCTTCTTTTTCTTCTCTTCTTCAGTTTTAACACAGTCCGACTTTGTTTTTGCATATTGTACCCTCTGAAACAAGTAAATCATGTATTGTGATCAACTTACAATGTAAAATGCGAAAGCCGAGTGCCTCTCTGTGAACACAGTCTAAGCAGCTCACAAGCAAAACTAATTGTCACCATAGGATATAATTATCTGTAAATGACCTCAGAGTTCCTTGAATAGAATCTTGAGCTATACTGTATACTTCTAATCTATGGTATATCCTGTCTACTACAATTGTATGCCAATGAACTTTCTGTTATATGATGGCAGATGCTAAGATGATGAAACTTAAAAGTAGGAATAACTAAATTTGAGAATACTCATAAATCTACAAGAATCTGGTGAAATATGTCTTTAGCGGGACAATACAAATCACAGTTGCCACAGAGATATTGACATCTACTACCTTCTGGGGAGATACTCATCACATGAGTTGTAAGATTGCAAGATTTTAACTGGGGAAATTCCATAATGCAAGTCCCGATTCAACACAAAAACAAAAACAATTGCATAAACAGAATAAAAGTCGACACAAGAACAATGAGACGCAAAGACTCACCATAGGTTTATCGTAAAACGAGAATTTTTGCATGTGGCGCACTGCATTACTAGCAGCTGTAACTTCACTAAACACAACCCATGCTTGACCACGAAGCTTTTCCGTCTTTAACGCAACAATATCTAAAATCCTTCCATGCTGAGAAAATACAGCATAAAGAGATCTTTTCAACTCTGCCAAACCAGAAAACAAAACATGAGTTAATCATCTATCTATGCATCCAAACCATTTTATACATATACAAAATCTAAGCCTAAAACTAAGCGCAATACTTTCATATCCCTTAAAGTTACATACAGAAGAACCTAATATCCTGCCGAAAACATTCATAGAATCACCCATAGCACTCAAAGGAGTCAAATCAGCCGAATTGAAACCCTACAAATCATCATTCTGATAACGCTACAGAACATATGTTTACCAGTTGATCCAGAATTTCATCCAACATCTAGCTTCGAAAAATAACCATCATCCATTCGTGCTAAACCATCACTTTGTTAATTGACATAATTGTCTTGGCAAGGCTAACAAAACTAACTGGTAACCATTCAATAAGTTAACGGATTCATATATCGAATTATCTGCTTAGTCTTTTAGGCAAAATACACATTCTAGTTTGTGACTCTTTAACTTTACTGAAAAGCCCGAGTATCGTGATTTCTATACATGAAGTCTTCTACCTATGAAACATTACTGTCCTATCAAGTATAATTACAAGTGCACACTGTTCTGCCTTCAACCCGCCACCACTACCACCCGTCACCAGAACAACCTAAAAACCCACCTCTGAAAACATAAATTTGCGTACTATGAACAAATTAACACTCAAATTGTTCACCAATACAGTCTATACTCATGTTCTAACCAAATCAAAGCTCATGAATCAAGACCTTGTAAACTCAATTAGGTTTACAATTTCACCAAATCGAAACCCCTAAACCCTAAACTAAGTTATATACATATAATCATGCTAAAAAACACTTGGGTATCTTAATAATCAGCTTAGAAACGGAGATATTTGTGGAAAAAACCCTAAGTGTAAAAGATTGAATAATTTTTTTTAGGGTTTATGAGAAGAGTGTTTATTACCTTCTTTCTTAACCTTTTCGTTAAGGTTCTTAACATAGATTGTTTGATTTGGAGGTATATCTCCTGAAAGCATGGCTGCTGGCGGGGGTGGTGGTGGTGGTGGTGCAGACGATTGGGGATTTACAGAGAGAGATGAAGGCGAAGGCGAAGACGAAGAGAATTGAGTTCGGGAAAAAGAGGGGGATATTATAATGGGCTTGTATTGGGCTTTTTGATAATTTAGCATATCCACAAGAGAACCGTCAAGTTCCCCATCTTATACGGAGTATGTAGGGGTGAGCATTTTAACCGGAACCGCGGATTTCACCCGCATCCGTCCGCAAAATTGCGGATTTGACCCAAACCGCAAGACGTATGGGCCGGACACGGGTGAGATTCTCAAATCCGCACATTTTTGCGGTTTGGTTGCAGTTGGATATTTAAATCCGCGGATTCACCCGCACCGCAGGACAGAATAGAAATTTGATAGAAATACTAGGGATAATATAGGAAGTATGAGTTTGATATATAAACATCTTATCTTTGTGAAACCTAAAATTATTTCACTTCACGCTTGACCTTCTTCTCTCTGCCTATGAGGGGTTCTTCATTTCTCTACTTTGAGAAAAATCTCAAAGTAACATAAGTGAATCTCATTTTCTTCGTCCAAAGCTGATTCAAAGAAAAATCATTATGTGAGTTCGAGATGATTAAATCGATCGACGAAGGTGTGAATGAAATTCCTGAGCTGTAAAGATGATTAAATGGTTTCATGCTTTAATTTTTTACATCAAATCAGTTGCATCTCGACCTTATCTCCCATCAAGTAATCTTCCATCATAATAATGCAACCCAGGACCGGTAAGTTTATTTGTCTGTTTAATTTTGGATTCAATTGTAAACTCTAGTTTATTTGTCTGTTTATACTAATACTTCGTTTCATTGGTACTTGTAGAGGAAGCACAATAAAGGTCGATTAAAAAAGATGATCAATTTCAGTGATTTGTTGAATGCATACGAAGTGTTCGTCGGATTTTTTTTATTAAGATTGGTTGGTTAGAATGCACTTTTGGCCCTCTTGAGCTTGCGATATTATGTTATTGGCTGCGAAACTTTGATTCTATGTTAGGACGCATTTGAGATTGAATTCAGAGAAGATATCTTGTTGATTTGAGTATGATATGGTATTTGTAGCTAGTGTTTGTTCAATAATCTTTTTTATCTCCAAAAATATTGTTGATTTGAGTTTCAATTTGATTGAATTCAGAGAAGAAATGGGAATTTTTTAATTAATTTTTTTTCGATTGAATCCTCGGATTATCCGCAACCGGCCCGTACAATCCGCTGATCCGCAGAGGTCAAATCCGCGGGTGATTGGGCCGGTCACGGTTCCATTTCTCAAATCCGCAACTTTGACGGTTTGGTTGCGGGTGACCCCTAATCTGCAACCGTCCGTCCGTTGCTCACCCCTAGAGTATGAGATCAAAAAAGCTAATATACGGAACAAAAAAGCTAAAGCTGATCCCGATCTTTGGATCACTCAAACGGTATCTATGTTAATCTCGGTAACCAAGTACATGAATGTATACAGATTGCTTTCTATAACAACGTGTTTGGTTAAAAGTTTCTTGGTAATCCAATTTCGGGGGAATGTGACCAATTCCTTGAACCAAACAACACAAATCGACTCTATGTAATTGATTTAATAGTGCAATGAATTGGATTCCAGGATAAAAACAGAAGTAATTGGATTACACAACCAAACGTTAATTTTTTGGATTTGAATTCAATTCCAAGAATTGGATTACCCCATAATTGCATTCATAGGAATCCAATTCTTTCAACCAAACGAGGTGTAAATGCTAAATTTGCATTCTTCATAAAAGACATCATCTCTTATTTGTTTAGTATAGTTTATAACTTCCAATTATAATGATTGGTTGTTATTTTTGTTAGAGCACTGCTCGGTTGAACTCGCAAGCGTTGCTATCTCAATTGCTTGTTTGTCAAGTTTAGGTGATCAAAACTATAAGTGTTCATCGATTGAAGACGAAGATCTACCGAGGAGATCTTGGAGGAACTTTATCAACAAAAGGAATGTGGAGACTAAAACTTATCTATCACTCAGAAGTCTATTCTATTATGTCTCATAATGAGACTAAGTCGTATAACTATATAGACTTTTATATAATACACATTTGATATTTCAAGCTGAGTTTAACTCGGTTATCTATTTCTCGAAATATGTGTTTGAAGATTTTTGCTTTAGCTAAGTTCATCATTATTCTTGATGAGTTTAGTTGAAAACAATTTATTTGTTGGAAACTAAATAATAAGTCAAAAGATGATCATGTGAAAATTGCCTTGAAACATCTTATATGATTTGTGTGACACAGTCATTTGATGTCGACTCAGAATGTTTCTTATTGATCATTAGATCACTTAAAAATTACTTATAAGCTAATAGTTGTGTGAGACAGATATTTCCGTCTTCTAAGGATGTTTCAATGATTGAAATGGGAGTTTAGAAAAATTAACCATTGTCTGGATATAACGCAGTATGCATACCAGTATGCAAACTGTTTTGGTATGATTCAGGTCCGGGAACCAAGTTTGCATGCCAGTATGCGAACAGTTTTAACTGTTAAAGTCAGGGAACGAAGTTTGCATACCAATATGCGGTTTTACCTGAGTTAGGTCCGGGAAGACAGTATGCATACGGTTTGCGAACTGTCATACAAGACCAAAGTCTGGAACTAAAGTTTGTGTACCCGTTTGCAAACTTAGTTGGTTAAGTTCTAAAATCGGTTAAGTATGATTCCATTCTTATGAACAAATACATTTATAAATTATGGAATGCAATATTTGCAAACCGTGGCTAAATGTTCATGAATTTATTCTCATGAATCAATCCGATTTTGATTCAATTGTTTCTTATATACTTCTATGATATGTATACAATTGAACAACTCTATGAGTAACATAATTAGATTCATTTGATTACCATTCATGTTTGATTGATCATCATATTTGATCTAGAAGTGTTAGATGAATGTGGTTAATAAAAAAGTGTTCATATGGATAGCTTCGGTTAACTATTGTTGAGACAACTCAATATACACATTTAGGTACGGTTACCCATATCTAAACGAAGGTATATTTTATTTATGTGTAACAAGCTAAGACCATCTAACGCTGGAGAGATATTTCTTTGGTTTTAAGCAAACTTATCTTGAATCTTAAATCAGTTTTCCATATAACGGTGAATATTGATTGCTTTTCTAAGCTAACTTAGAATGCAAATCCTGATTTGAAAACCTATATAAGGGAGAGCTCTAGCAACTGGAAAAGCTAATCCCTACACTTCTGTGTGATACTAGTTGCTACTAGAGTCGATTCTCCTTTAACCTAGGTTTTTCTAAAACCATTATAGGTTAACGACTTGAAGATTTCATTTGGGATTCGTGAAGCCAGACCCAACTATTTTTTCTGTAGTTGCGTGTTCCGATCTTACTTGTTCTATCGTATTGAGTATTATCTTCTCTAAGATTTGCTCAAGATTTATCTCTGTTAGGTAAGATATAAAAAATAATCACAAAGCTCTTCGTCTCATTCTTTGTGATTCCACAATAACTTCTTCTACTACCACTAGTCCAAAATGCGGAATTTAGGACAGACCAAAACTGTCGAAAATACAGTTATAAGACTAATACCATCTGTCCTATTTTCGGTGTCCTATTTATAATAGGACGGTTTGTTTTTGTATAAAATAAACAACAAATTTGTTCTGTCTAAAAATTACGACTAAACACAAATGTCGAAATTTTATAATCAGAGATTCAGGTGAATCTGATTCAGGTGAGTCAGTTCCAGACGAATTAGGCGAGTAAGTTCCAGGTAAATCTGATTCAGGCGAGTCAGCTTCAGGCAAGTCTGATTCGGGCGAGTCAGTTTCAGCTGAATCTGATTCTGGTGACTCAGCATTTTCTGATTCAGTCTATAAGAATATATTTTTCTGTTTACTATTTTTGGATCAATACTACACACAAGAACACATACGAGATTTGCAAGCAAACCCAACCAATTCTATTAAACTTTGAATTCAGTCAACAACTTAAAAAACCCAAGCATCTCTAAATTCAACAACTACATGTTCAAAACAACAAAGAAGGGAAAAGTAAGAAATAAAGTGTGATTTAACATCCAACTGAACGAGTCACGTATTTCTTTGGCCATTCAATTGTATCACCGAGATCAATATCTCAAAGTTTTTCATCTCCAACACATAGTTCCATATGTTCATCGATAATTTCAAGAATAACGACTTCATAATTCTCGTCATCAAGTGCAACTACCTTCTTCCTTAAATTCCCCAAGACGCATCCAGTTGGTTGATTCTGTCAATCAGTAGTATAGGACCAAATTGTTAGATGGAGCGAAATTTATACAAAGAAAATATAGAAATCCATAAAACAATATAGAATTTTTTTGGCTGTATCAACAAACAGACATGATTCTTTGACAAGATGGAACCAAAAGATCAATTATCAAGATCTCTGAATCATCATATAGACTAATACAATAAGTCGAGAACCTGCTATTCTACTTATAAAAATGTCACCAGGAATGAACAATTAACAAGCACGTCATACCTATAGTGGAGAAGCAGTGGAGGGTTGAGAAGTATTGTTATCCTGCCTTCCTGCCATGAAAACGTTAAATCTTTCCTCCAAAGCATTCATATGAGTTTGAAGACCTTGATTCTTCAATTTATCAATACGTAATTATTCCCTACAAGCTGCAGAAGCAAGTATTTCTATCTTCGATACCTCGCCACCCATCCCACGTACATAGCCCTTTCCATCATGTCCAAAGACCTATTAGAAAGGTAATAACAATTTTAGCAGAACGCACCAAAATCCAAATACTTCTGAAGATACAATATCATGGTAAATTTCACTTCCACCGACAGATGAAACATCATCAGAATCCAAATGTGCTTTTGTGCTGCTGAGTTAGGATCGCGTTCATATATTTCTCTAACCTCTTCCTACATAATGCATGACATAATTTCATTGCTAAGTTAAAATTATATAACCAATTAATTATAACTGAAGCTCAATAAATCGACAAAACTTACCACTTTCTTTGCTGCAACATGTTTAGGATGTAACGGATCATCTGGGATATCCTTGTAGACATGTGTAGCCAAATACAATACAGGTCTATCCACCTTACCATCTGGGTTCTCCTTTTTCTGTTTCGATAACATCAAAAACAAGAATTTTCATAGTCCACCTTACTAATAGTGGACAGTAATTTCATTCTATACTAGCACATGGATCATTGTAATAAAAAACAAGTAATACAATAAAGTTACCATCTTATGTTCCACTCTTGGAATGCCTTTTCTACTAGTACTATGTGGTGTTATTACATTGGACTTTGAAACCTTCCCTCTTTCCATAGCTTCTTCAAATTTCTTGGATAGATATATTTCAATAAAGTCAGGCCAATCTTCTTTTTTTACTCCTTTAGGCACCTTATTTTTCAATTCAGCAACAGTTCCATTTTTCAGAAACTCATCACATAATGCATAAAGGGTGGCCTTTTTATATTTCCATGATTTGTTTGCTTTCATCAAAATCCTTTTTTAGCAAATACATGTACGTTTTAACTAGACTGCACAGGTACTTGTCAAATATTATAAGTCACATACAAAAAAAAATGCACAGAGTTAAGAAAGAGAAAACAAATCCACTCACTCGAATACGATTCCAGATCTCTTCCTTCATATTCTTGGAAACTTGTTTCCAATCCTTTTTCCCAGGGGGGATGACTGACCTAGCAATAATTCCTAGTATGGTTGCAAATTTCTCTGACCCAATGTCCACGGTAGTCCATACTCATTATATTTCATTGGAATGAGATCATTTGCATTACAGTTAAGTCTTGTTTCGTTTGTTACATGGTCACTATGGGATGAAAAATGAACATTATTATACTCTTCGGATTGGGAACCATCTAAGTCATTATCCTGTGGTGATCCATAACTGTGAGAGCCGTTACTTGGAGACTAGGAATTATCATCCATGATTCACTACAAAGTAAAGCGAAGAAACAATTATTAAAAATACAAACTGATGAATCGACATACATAAGGGATTATATAAGACTTAGGTTCTGGAACCATTTAAATCACAAACAATGGATATATAAATTCTGCCAGAGTTCAGTTTACCTTGCCTTTGCCTTTGTTCCTTAGTGTCTTATTTAGCCTTGTTCCTGTAACAAAGCAAACTTGGTTACTATTCGAATGACATACAACATAAAAGGATCCAGCCAATATTACTACGATAACTAAATTATGACATATCAAACCAAGATTTTGCTACAACAGATGAAGTAATGAGCAAAAACAACAGAATACTGTGTACTGTTAACACAAACTGCAAGCTGTTTTGTAGACTTGTTGGTAGTACCGGGACATGGTAAATCCCATAAGACAAATGGTTAAAAGACTATACTTTTGTTTCCTGATGTATTCATTGTTGGAAATTATTTTGGGGTTAATGGATAATGGGTATTAGAAAAAGGGCTCACAAATACTCAACTGTGGTTTATGGAAATGTAATTTCTATTGCTCTCAAAAAACTTCTAGTGTACATGACCTTACTTTACTTACAAACTCACCAACAGAGCGCTTCCTATTACCTGTGACACTCCCACGTCCTTTTTGTACCTTCTTCATGTTACTTAATAGTTGGGCACCTGTCACACGCTTTCGAGCAGTTCTATTTTCCTCTTTTAATACGAACTTCCCAAATTCTATCCATACATTATTCATCTTGCTTAACAGTTGTTGACCCATCAAACGCCTTGGAGCAGTTTGGTGTTCCTCTGAGCCGTTAAACTGTGGTGTTTTTTTCCTATAAGGGTGGTCTACATCTCTTAAGAATCTTCTATGACCCATGTAAGCAAATTTACCCCCGTTCTTAAGCCATTTTGAATCTGTTTGTTCACCACATGCCGGACAACCGAATTTTCCTGCAGTTCTACAACCAGAAACGTGTCCATATGCTGGAAAGTCATGCATGCACCACATTAATATTGCTTTCAAAGTAAATTTACTCTTCGTATGAGAATCATACGTTAAAACCCCTACAGACCATAACTCTTTCAATTCATCAATTAACGGATGAAAATAAACATCAATGTCATGGCCTGGTTCACTTGGACCAGGAATCAATAGTGTTAACATGGTAAATTCTTTAGACATGCATAAATATGGAGGAAGGTTAAAGGGAACAAGCATAACATGCCAACAACTGTGCGGGTCGTTCATTCCGAAAGGGTTAAATCCATCAGTTGCTAGTCCTAGACGCACATTTCTCCTCTCATCAGAAATCTCAGGCCACTTGCAATTTATAGACTTCCAGCAAGAAGAATCCACCGGTTGTCGCATATGTGTTGTACTATCAACTACATTAGCATGCCATATTATAAGCTCCGCTATCCATGGTATTCTAAACATGCGCTGCAATCTTTACGTAACTGGGAAGTATCTTAGTTTTTTTCTAGGCACTTTTTTACCCATTGGTTTGATCTCATCAGCATGCATCCATCTAATTTCACCACAATTCTGACACTCATTTGCATCAGCATGATTTTTTCGATAAAGTATGCAGTCATTAATGCAAGCATGAATTATTTCACATTTCATACGAAAAGGATTAATCATAGCCTTAGCTTTATTGGTTGACTGAGGTAATGTGTTCCCAACCGGTAAGACAGTTTTCATAAATTCCAATAATTCTGTCAAAAATGCATCACTACATTTGTATCTTGCTTTCATACTTAGCAGCTCAACTGTTGCCGATAATTTCGTATGTTGACCATCACAAGAAGGATATAGGGGCTGTAGTGAATCATCTAACATCTTCTCGTACTTGACATCAATACCCAGATCATCTTCAACAGAAATACCATCCTCCTGAGTCCTGAATAACATCACGTCCATGCGCTAAGTCATTGGTCATATCCACCGTTCTCCCACCAAAATTTTCACCATGAACATTACTAGCAGATAAATTAGGCAGTCCACGACTAACACTGAAAACATTGCTTGCAGTTGCAGGAGGTGCAAGAGGTTCTCCGCGATGTATCCAAATGCGGTACGATTTATCAACTCCATTTTTAAGTAAATGCACATGTACTTCCTCTAAAGGTATATGCTCATGCTTATAATTCTGACATTTTTGGCAAGGACAGTAATACACACTATTTTCCCCTACATTATCCTTTGTGAACTTAATAAAAGATGCAACGCCTTCTCTAAATTCAGGTGACGAACGAGGTGCATGCATCCATTCTTTGTTTGGAGGCATACTAGACATCTACAACGCATATTTTTTCATTCAAACACAATATTTTACAAAGGGATAACTGAAATTAATCGAATGGTAATAAGATTACCTGAATTAATTCGGAAGATTAAAATAACAATGATAAAATTCGACCGCAGCACAAGCACCTATAAAAATTTAAAAGATAATAAAGAGATAAGAAGAAAGATAAAGAAAGATATAATAAAGAGATAATAGAAAGTTCAGAAAAATAACAAAATGCAAACAACTCCGCAAGCAGTACGCTTCGAAACATCACGAAAGTTCAGGAAGCATCGTGCACTTGTTAACACTTAGACTAGAACCCTTTCAATCACATATTTATCACAACAGTGAACTGAGACGCAACTGATAATACTTAATACTTGAAAACCTTGAGATAATGGATAAACTCCATTGAAAAGTAAACATAAAACTGAACAACCGTCACACCTAAAGCATAATACGAAGACTTCTGATCAAATTCATGGGTATTAAAACTAAGGGTTATGTAAAACGAGGGAATCACACCCTACTACAGGAATACTAGATACCCCTATTTTTCATCGTCAGCTGGTGAACCTACAAAATAGTGAACCCACTAATAAAAGTTAAAAACAAAATAGTTTAGTACTATTTTAAACACATAATACAATGCAACCAGGGACGGAGCCAGGATTTTTCCAAAAGAGGGGCGAAGCCAAAATAATTTAACACAAACAAATACAACAACAATAGAATGCTACTTAACTTATAATAATTTTGAAAATGTTACACGACGTGTTTTATGTCTCGAAATCGATAATAGAATCTATTGTAAATTTCCTATCAATTTCACAACCAAATGGTCTCTAAAGAATTCGTTATTCATTTTGTTGCAAAGACTAGTTTTAATAATTGCTATCGTCTAAAAGACTTCTTTGTAGCAAAAGAAATGTGTAGGATAGCACTTTGTGTACCTCCTTTTCTTAACTTCAAAAATAGAAGTTCGATATTACGTTAGTGATTAGCGGTCTCTTAATTGGTTTTCGTAATAAGCAACTAGGTTCCAATTACGTATCAAAAGAAAATGAAAATAGACAAGAACATGCGTATGGATTCTTAAATTAGGGGGGGACGATATTGATTTTTCTTCCTAAACATAAGGAAATTTACCATACTTAATCAAGATTTGCAAAAATTTAGGGGAGGCGGGAGCCACCTCTACATTACATACGGCTCCGTCCCTGAATGCAACTAACAACAACTTCTAAACAAAATATGACATACAGGATCAGGAACATAGGAAACCTTAGGGAATGAAAAACAATAAAGTGGTGTACATACTATGGTCAAGAATAGCTTCAAATCAACAAACCAAAATTTAATTTTAAAATCCTACTGAGACGTATCTAGCTAGTCCCCTAATTAATCACATTAAAAAAACTTCTCTAAGTCATTAGCTTGACTTGACAGAGCTCAATGGTACATTGATTTCCATCCAACAATGACAAAATTAAAGAAATAGACATTCATCTAAAAAGAAAAATCTAAGATACACACACATATTGTCTGACGAGAACAAAATACACCCAATTTTATAACAACTTACCCAAAAACCAAAAAGATTATAACATGAACAAATCACAACAGTTGATCGTTAATTGGAGCCACCACAAAATGCACGCACAAGCTTAATTTTATTTTGGATTGTATTTATAGAGGAAGATACAAAGTCCCGTCTACAGCAAATAAAAGTCCTAATCTTAATCAACTACCGAAATATAAACCAATTTATACTCAAATAAAACTCCTAAATCAAAATTTCACACGACTAGGATTGTTTGGAAATAAAAAAACTTAGTGTTGGTATCCAATCAGATTACTGACATATAATCGTAAAGATTACTGACCTAGATTCGATTCTATTTGTGTTGGTATCCCATTATATTAGGATTCTTTGTGGCAAAAGAATTCTCCCTCAATTGGAACTTCGCACGATCTGGTAATTTTATTTTGAAGAAGGAGAAAAATTCGAAGGGAAGAGAACCCAGAAGAGAGAAAAGAGAAGTAGCCGGTTGGGTAGCTGACATTTAGCTCGGTTTTTATTTTTATTATTTTTTTCCAAAATTTCTTAATTGTTTAATGCGTGAAAAACAAAAGATCGCGTCTGGCGGGAGTCGAACCCTGGTCTATTGCATGGAAGGCAACTACTATTTTTTATTTTTATTATTAATAATGTTATTTTATCTTCTGGGGTGGAAAGGAAACGTACGAGGGTAAATAGCAACTAAATAAAATGACACATTTTTAGTGTTATATATCAGATCCAAAATATCCGACACATCAGAACTGTACAATATTTAACGACATCCAGGAACTGTCCTTTTTCGCGAAAACCAAGTGTCCTAAAAACCTGATTTTGGACTAGTGTACCATATAGTTAAGTTATTGTGAGGAGATTGATATTTCTAGGATATTCTTCGGCAATATAAGACCAGATTATCAATTAGTTCCCGTTCACCTTGATTTATCAAAAGACGGAATAAAACTTCAAAGGTACTTCTGTAGGAGATAGATGTATCTATCAGAATATACTTTTCTGTGGGAGACAGATTTGTTTATAAAGTATTCAACTTTGGGTCGTAGCAACTCTTAGTTGTGGGTGAGATCATCTAAGGGAATCAAGTGTGTAGAGTCCTGCTTGGATTCAGAGACGTAAAGAACGCTCACGACTATACCTTAATCGGTGTGAGACTTGATTAGGGATTAACTACATTCCAATCCGAAGTTAACTTGTGGTAGGCTAGTATCTATAGCGGCTTAATACAGTATGGAGTTCAAATCTGGACTAGGTCCCGGGATTTTTCTGCATTTGTGTTTTCCTCGTTAACAAAACTTCTGGTGTTAGTGTTATTTATTTTCCGCATTATATTTGTTTATATAATTGAAATATCACAGGTTGTGGATAGTTCAATGAATTGGTTAATCTGACCTTTGGTCGTTGAGTATAAATTGATTGACACTTGGAAAATGGTATTTGGTATCGTCCAAGTCATTTCCCATACCAATCGGGCTTACATATTTCTATCTGTTTGATTGTGGATTGTATTGCGAAATTGAGATATAACTATTTTATATGTTTCTTGATCAGAATTATATTAGAGTTAACCTATACAGATTGACGAACAAAATATTGGATGTGGTTGTTGTACTCCCGATTTTTCAATTTTGTGTATGGATGCATAAGACAACAAAATCCTCATTTTTTCATATACATTCGTAAAATTAGGTAAATGGTACATAACAATTTAATTGGATGTTTAGGTCTTCTAAATGCACG
The DNA here is from genome assembly GCA_023529315.1 of Papaver bracteatum. Classification (NCBI taxonomy): domain Eukaryota; kingdom Viridiplantae; phylum Streptophyta; class Magnoliopsida; order Ranunculales; family Papaveraceae; genus Papaver; species Papaver bracteatum. The sequence goes on along the minus strand of JAJJWX010001448.1, from coordinate 429,293 downwards.
TCTGACAGAAGTACAAGAAGAATGATAGAGAATTATACTGTTATTTAGAGGTTATTTTGCATGTGGGAGAGTGAATTAGTTAGGAATGTTAGGGACTTCATTGACTATTGTAATAATTTAGTACCGGTCCCAGGTTCGATGCTCATGAATTTATTGGCTTTACCCTATGAAACAATCTTTAATGACAACAAAATTCACTAGCATGAAGCCAGGTATTAGGAATTCATGTGAGAAATAACAACAAAATTCACTAGCATGAAGCCAGGTATTAGGAATTCATTGAAAGCAGGTATTTGGACTTCATTGACTATTTGGTATCCTTGCCTAAGAGTGGGACAAAAATAACAACAGTAACAAACATTCCAGTTCTTCTAACACGAATCAAAGACTATCAATGATTAAAATACCCTATTTCAACCCCAAATACTTATTTAAGATGATAAAACATGACCCATTTGGGTTCCTTCTTGATCAACAAGCACATATGGTGACAATGTGAAGAATATCCTTACTAAGATATCAATCAAATAGAGTTTTTTGAGAAAAATACCGTTGCACAAACGACAATAATAACTTCAACAACATGAACAAGATATGCCAACCTCACCATTGATAACATGGTCATTTGTTTTTTCTGAACAGTTTAAGTTCCAATACCACAACATACCTTTTTTTCTCGCTTCTTCTACAAAACCATTTTTTCTCTTTAACTATCCAAAACTACTCTTTTATTTTTTTGCATCTTCAAATCCAAATACTTTGTATCTTCAAATATGGATACTCTGATTTTTCTAGTAGATTTGGTTTTCTATAATCAGTAGATTTGAATTTCAATAAGGCAAATTATTGTTGCGCTGACCCGACTCTCCACCAATATTGAACCCGCTTAGCCGTTGGGGTTATCCGGTAGTGTGAGGTTTTCATCGGGTATCGTTATGGTCATCCATCAACAACTTCCCAGGAGGTCACCAATCCCTGGATTACTTCCGCCCGAGCACGCTTAACTGCTAATTTCCCTGCCAACTCTGGAGCAAATTGTGTTAAAAAGGCCCCGGTGTTATGAAAAGACAAACCATTACTAATATCCCATTCGGTAAACCATTGAGTTTAGATTTCTAGTTCCTTATTTTCTTTATAAATATTATCCATGGTTACTTCAAGCCATTTGGTATTTTATTGCGTTGTTATAGCGATTTATCATAGCCTTCGGGTAGTTGTGATGGAATCAAAGATATGGATTTGTTAAAACAGATTGTTTCACCAAATATTGTCTTAAAAATACTATGTTGGATGAATATTCCGGTAATCTCTCAGCCATTAGGGCAAATTCATATATCAGAGATTTTCTTTGGGAATAAATCTTGGATAATCTCAAGCTTCTTACAAAAGATTCAATTATTTCTGTGGAAGCTTATTCAGGTTAATGATGGAAGAATTTTGAGATACCTGATTATTGATTTTGATACAACTTCTTTAATGGTTGAAGAAATATGAAAAACTCAATTAGTTAAAGATCTAATAAATCTCATTGATGTGATAATTGAATGAAATGCAGATATTATTGAGCAACCCATTTTCAGAAAAGATCAAAAGTTTCCTTGGACATTTAAGGACTCAGTTAGATTCCTCCATGTTTCTCAGTTTCATATAGATAAAAAAAAATCATATTGTAGATTGATGGCATCAGTGTGCAGTGTATAATGATGTAACAAAAGGGTGTGTCTTTCGACCACCTCTTCCATGTAACATCTAAATCTCAGTTTGAATAAGGTATTTTAATAGATAATTCTCAGTGTTTTTCTTAAGCCCCTCATTGCATTAGAAAAGGGTACCATAACATACCACTAATAGCCTTATGTTTGTTAACAATACCCCGGGACCGTTGGACACTCCAATTCAACTTCTTTTGATCCTTCGCGATCTTTTTGGTTTAGTTTTTAATTTGTAGTGTTAATCTTTGGTCGGTGTAAGTTGTAATTTATTTGGTAGTGTAAAACTTTTACAGTTGTAGTGTACCTACTCTTTAGTGTAAAACTTTTGCTCGGAGTCTTGGTCCCGTTTTGAGCATTGCTTAACCTTCTTTAAGTTTTATCCAGTTTAAGAAAGTGTCTAGGTGTTTAACGTAGATTGTTGGAGCCTATTTTATTTCGTTGTAACTACTATTGTAACTAGAAGTGTAAAATGTGCCAGCCCGGCACACCCAACACACGAAGTCACGTGATTCACGTGCCATGTGTCGTGCTGTGCTGTGCCAACGATTTAAACGTGATGTGCTTTACTAGTCAAAAGCTAGGCACAATACAGCCCACGGGCACAACACGCGAATAAACATGCAGTTCTGTGCTGTGCTGGCTCATGAGCCTATATCAGTATTGCTGATGATAATGCTTAGGTTTTATTTTGTCTAGCTTTTGTTTGTTTGTTGGTCCCGACTGCTGTAGCAGTCCTCTAGTATTAAGTGATTAAGTGAAAATGAAGTTTTTTTATAGATAGGTGTTATTTGCTCTTTGAATTTCATACGATACTTGATTTTGTTTGGCTATACTTTTATTGAGTATGTTTTGTGTGTGCTCATAAATATTTTGGTGCAGGATATTACACTTCATAGAAACCAAATCTGTCAAGCGATAGGATGATTATTTTATGTAGAAACCAGATCTTCAAGATACAACAGCCTTAGTCTCATTTTATCTATTTATGAGGTAATGCTGTTCATGACGCTGAACAATAAAACTAGGATGGGTCATGGAAATTGTATATATTGGACAGTCATTCCTCCTGCTTTTCAAAGAAAGCCATCTCCAGGCCTCCAACTGAAAAAGGCTTCTGTCAGGTGTTCGTCGTACTGCCACTTAATAATGTATTTTTAGAATACATCTCCAGGCCTCCAACTGAAAAAAATAATGTATTTTTTTTTTTGAAGCGTTCACTTAATATGATGTCATGTTTTTGTTTTTGTATTTTTAGAATTTGTTTTGGTGTAATCATTTTTTTTTATCTTAGGAAAAAAAATATACCTTTTGTGTTTGAAATTTAGTGTTTTATTCATAAAAACTTCCTTGTTCATGGATGCTATTTAATAACTTTCCCCTTTAGTATATGTAAAGTTAAGATTCATCCCAGGCCCATTAAATTGGAATTTTTAACCGCAGAAGATTATGGCGAAATAATAATGACATAGATCTTTTAATTTGGAAATAAAATATTTACTAACCGCAAAATTTACGGCAAAATATATGTCAATTAACTAAATGATAAGAACGGTAATTAGGGTAATTAATTAAATAATAATGATAGTAATGGAACGGATCTTTCAATTTGGAAATAAAATATTATTAACGGCAAAAATTACGGTAACAAATACGGTAATTGATTAAATGATAAAAATGGTAATTGAGCAGCTCAAAATTGATGTTAGTAGCTTTAACTAATAAGCTGCTAGAGATACTGGTAGCTCTAAAATTTAGGCCACTAAAACTTGGTGGCACATAGATTTTTGCAAGCAAGGTTAGCTACTACCAATACGTGTGTGCTATTGAGAAACTACACAAAAAAAATATTAGTGGCTTAAATGATTACGCATGTAAACCACCTACTACAAAATCTAGTGGTTTTATATTGTTGGCTACTAGATAAACCTCTAAATGCAATATCTGTTAAACCACTAAAAGATTATAGTTTCTTTAATGTTTTTGCTAATAACTTTACAACTACACAAATTAGTGGCTTTACTTATTAGGTGACGACTGTTTGTCAACTACTCAGACTAGTAGCTTTAGACATGGTGATCAACTAACCATTGCGCACTTGTTGCCTTAAACATAAGACAACACCCTCTTACGCCACTAAGGCTGGGCAACTAACATTAGTTGCATAAATTGATTGGAAACTACAGATTTGAATAGGCCACTACCATTGGTCAAGTAGCCTTTGGTCGGTTTTTTTGTAGTGCCATTTAGCCAAGGCCGAGTTGATCGAAGCTATCTGTAACTTTTTTCTATTCCCCGATTTTTCTTCCGTGCTGTTTCTAGGAAAATATGTGCGAATAGTACATAAAGGGAGGAGCATAAGCTGTACCCAATTGGAAATGTCACCTGGACGTTGGATAACCTTCTGCAAGGTTACATTCAAAGTCCTAGCAAAGAGAAGTTTACACTTTGCTGGTATGCTGGAAACTGTCGTAACCTGCCTCTGCATCATCTCGTCCAACAATTCCAAAGTAAGAACTGGCATTGTAGAACATGAGGTCGAAACAGTAACAACAGTAGGGTCGGTAGGACAAGGTAAGCCATGTATAAGGAAATCCACCCCAACTCCATTGAAAGGACTAAGGATAAATTCTTCTTTATTGGCTTTACAGTGCTTCCTCCATGCATACAGGTGCATACAATCTGTACAAATCCACATTTGCAGTTGCTGCAAAACGTCCTCCCAGGCTCTGTAAACTCCAAAGTTGTTGCTCAAAATCTGACGGCATCTAGCTTTACTCTCTGCGTTGGGGAAATGCCTATCTTGCAGGTGTTTGATCAAAGAGTTTCGAACGTAACCCCTACCATTCACTCCATTCTTACAGCTATCATGTCCACGAAAGGGGCATTGGAAGATTTTGCGGCTAATTCGAAGGTCCATATTTTATGAAAATCATGTAAACGCGGTGTAAGAAAATCTCAAACTTATCGACCAATATAGAGCATCAGACCGAAACAATTCCATTAAAAATTAACGGTCACAAAATGTAAAGGGGCTAATTTTGATTTCGGCTAATCAGAAACGAGGGTTCCGTTGACCGGCCAATGAAAGGGAAAATTAGCGCAACTCTCGACGTAGTGTGAGAGATGTGATTGGGTGTTTAGATTGTTAATTTCAGACATCTTTATCCTTATCAATAAAATATTTCTTTATACAATCAACTTCACCTTAATTACCATTCTATATACCCGGAATACATTAGATGACAAAACAAGATTATTGGTTTTTAATGGAGAAATTAATGACATTAACGGTTTTTATTTTTTTGATACAGCCAAAACGCTATAAATTGGTGAACTTCTGTGGGAACAAAACCAACTGCAAACAATCATGTGTTTCTTTATAAATGGTAGTACTCTTGTATCTGCAAGATTTTTTCTTGTAGTATTAACAATATTGTTTTGCCATTCTTCAGAAGCAGATGGATTCAGTTTCGGTCATAATCCGGAAATAACAGTAGTCCTGATGAACGAATTATCTCCAAATACAACTCTTATCTACCATTGCAAATCTGCAGATGATGATCTTGGTGAACGCAGCCTGGCTTTTAATACCACTTGGGAATGGTCGTTTCATAACAATCTCTTTCGTACAACACTCTATTGGTGTAACTTTCGGTGGGACGATAAAGGTAAGCGTAGACAAGAAGGATTTCAAATTTACAAAGCTAAAAGGGATTCCAAGAGATGCATTCAATTTTGCAGAAATGATGTTCGATCAGACGGTATATATGGTTTCAACGAAGGGGCAGAGCCTTATTTGTTATACAAATGGCCATAATATCAAATGTTCTCTAATGTGAAAGAGATGATTAAATAATAAAAGGACTTTATTTGCTGCTAATTTAGTATTTTATCTCATGGATTATAACAATGAAATGATGATATTATACGCATGTTGATTAATAAATCTAAGATATTTTACTTGTTGAGCATCTCTTGTAATTTTTTATTTTCTTTTCTCTTTCCTCTTTTTTCTCTCAAAACAGGAACGAAAGGAAACCCCTAAAACACTAACGCCTCCCCTGCTCAGATCAACCTTCACCCAAGCTCTTTCTCACCCTGTTCTACCTATTTTGCTTATTTTTAGCAATTTTCATTTGAAATAGGTGGTTTATGCGTTGTTTTCCCTGTTTATCTGATTGTCTCTTTTGGATTGGTGTTTGTTTGGAGTTGGAATGGTTGCAATCTTTGACAACGGGAAAATCAGTTCATCTCACCATCTTTAGAGTCAATTTTTGAGCAAGACAAAGTGCCAAAATCATATAGAGAAACGGCATCTCCTATACCTAATTTGCGGCAGCAAGGGGGGTTCTTCCCTTCTCTTAGTTCTTGGCTATGTTTTTATGTTTACATAGTTTACGTTTACAGATCTAGGGTTTCATTTCTATTTCCATGGGTTTTTTGCTTGATTTACTGTCCTAGATCTTGAGATCTTTCTGTTAGATTTGGCCGTATGGGTTGTTGTTGGTGGTATTGTTACTACAGTAAAAATTCCGTATATTAATAAACTCTATATATTAATAAAAAAAATTGGTCCCAACTTGTAAAATCATATAGAGGCAAAGCATATCATCATCTTTAGCCCTAATCATAGAGAAAAACATAGTGCCAACCACAGTTTATGAGTCGTCTTCTACTACACCAAAAAGCCCAAGATTTGTACTCTTCTCTGTTTGTGGGACGATTGAGAGAATCTCATCATCTCTTGTTTTAGATTTAGTTTGTATTGTTATTAAATTTTCTCTTGTTTTAGTTTTACTTGATTTAGGTTTAGAAAGGAACACTAAGACAACAACAACAACTCAGTCAAGATCACCAGTCAGTTCATATTCTACATCAATTGTTAACACATCTCTAATGTAGAGTCAGCCCGATACATAGTTGGGTCTTGGTTACCTTGATTGAACTAGGCAATCTAAATATTAAAAACTCTAGCTCATGTTATTTACATGATCCGAAGAAAATTGAGTTGAGTTTTTCTTTGTGCTTTGACACATCCTAGTTTTTGTTTCAAAATTAGTTTGACCCTATATGTTTGGTCCTCTCTTTTGGGAAGAGAAAATTTTCTGAAATTGTTTTTAGATCAGAAGGGATAGATTTTATAGGCAAGATTTGGTGGAGATATTACAACATGTATGACAATTTTATGATGTTCAACAATATCTATATGGTTTCCGATTACCTATATCGATTTTCTAAATATACTAGATTTTATGCCCGTGCTACGCAACGGGCGGGCTCGAAAATCATCTTCGTCCCGACGCATGTTTAGGATTTTTGATTTGTTGGGAAAGTGCATGCTCAATATTTGGTGTAGCTCGGCTTTGCCTCTCCCTGTTCTGTCCCAATGCATACTTGGCTAGGCTTCGCCGTGCCCCATCCTGATGCATGCCAGGTTGATTGAGTCTGCCATTTATATCAATCCTGGCACACATCTAAACGTTCACCTTCATGCAATCCCATAATCCAACACCAAACTCTTCATCTCAGCTAACATAACTCCTTTTATGTTCAACTGCAATGCCAAGCACATCATAGCATCAACACTAACAGCTAATATTCCTCCCAAGTCCCAATTTCACCACTGAAATATTTTCTCATCTTCCTCAATCATTCTGTTTTCATATCACCATCCGAAGCTCCGTTTCCTGTCTGGAGAAACTTATATCACATCAGCATACTCAAACTGGTACTAAGTTTACAGATCGAATGCGAATGAATGGAACAAAGACATATTAATAACATGAAATAGATAATGGAAGTGAAACAAACCATTACTAAACCTGTGATGATACATAAAAGCTAATGGCCAAAAACAAAGATGGTACTATACATGTCAGCGGCTAGCATCTGAGGCATTATATAGCCATTTTACGGCATCGTTCGTATTGATGGGAACAACTTCAAACACAAAATCATTGCTCATACAAAAGTGACAATCATAGACTGTAAGCATCTATCTATCAAACCAAAATACATCTCTTTTTCCTAATCAATATCAATGTCGTTTATTACCTCTATTTCTATATAACCTGATAACCACCAAGATTTTATTCTACTGGTAGTTCCCGTTAATAATGAGCTAATTTGGAATTTTATTCAAATACAAAAAAAAAAGTCTAGTACATGCAGTTCCTATTTTCATAAGAATAAAATAGGTAGGTTTTCATGGTGGTTTTTAGCTTAGGGTTAAAATCGTAAAACACTAAACCCTAGCAGACAGTAATGTCACAACATTTAAAGCAACAAGTATTTACTAGGAACATTTACTGAAATCTTTAATGTGTCTCTAAAATAATTACCCGGGTATATTTTTCAAATTAGGGTTACGACGAGCTAAACCCTAATTCCCACGTGAGCCAATGACAAATCATGCCAGCCACACCGACCAAGCCAAATCATGCCAACCATGCTAGCCGCACCTCTGTGCCGATGGCAAGTCATGCCAGCCACACTAACCGCGCCAAAGCATGCCAACCTTGCTAGCTGCATCACTGTGCCAATGACAAATCATGCCATCCACACTAACCGCGCCAAAGAATGCCAACAATGCTAGCCGCACCTTTGTGCCAATGGAAAATCATGTCATCCACACTAACCATTCCAAAGCATGCCAACCATGCTAGCCACCTCTGTGCCAATGGAAAATCATGTCATCCACACTAACCGCGCCAAGGCATGCCATCCATGCTAGCCGCACCTATGTGCCAATGGCAAATCATGCCAGCCATACTAACCGCGCCAAAGGCATGCCAACCATGCTAGACGCACCTATGTGCCAATGGAAAATCATGCCAGCCACACTAACCGCGCCAAGGTATGCCAACCATGCTAGCCGCACCTATGTGCCAATGACAAATCATGCCATCCACGCCGACCACTCCATGCAAAACACGTCTCGCCATGGCCCCTCATGCCGCGCCACCATGCTGGCCTTCCCCATGCGGCTACCAAAGTGAAGGCGTGCAACAATAAACGGTTGCCCTTCAATCCCAGGAGCAAATCATGGCCGTCCAAAGTCCCCTCACGACCTTTGGCCCAAAACCCTAGCTTGGTCACGCACCTAGCCAAAGCTAGCCACGCCGACCGCGCCATGCCAAACACATCTCTCCATGGCCCCTCATGCCGCGCCACCATTCTGGCCTTCCCCATGCGGCTACCAAAGTGAAGGCATGCAACAATCAACGGTTTCCCTTCAATCCCAGGAGCAAATCCTGGACGTCCAAAATACCCTCACGACCTTTGACCCAAAACCCTAGCTTGGTCACGCACCTAGCCAACGCTAGCCACGCGGACCGCGCCATGCCAAACACGTCTCTCCATGGCCCCTCATGCCGCGCCACCATGCTGGCCTTCCCCATGAGGCTGCCAAAGTAAAGTCTTGCAACAATCAACTGTTCCCCTTCAATCCCAGGAGCAAATCCTTGCCGTCCAAAGTCCCCGCACGACCTTTGGCCCAAAACCCTAGCTTGGTCACGCGCCTGGCCAAATCTAGTCATGCTATGTGCCCATGGCTACCCCTTGGCTCTACATGCCAAGACAAACCAAACCTAGCCCAAGCTAGTCATGCCATGCGCCCATGGATACCCATTGGCTCCACATGCCAAGACAAACCAAACCTAGCCAAGCTAGCCGCGCCATGCCAAACGCACTTTTCCTTGGCCCTAGCCATGCTAGTCAAGTCATGCCACCAAGTGACATTGCCTTGGCCCTAGCCATGTCATACGCTCATGGATACCCCTTGGCCCCACTTGCCAAACCAAACCAAACCTAGCCAAGCTAGTCGCGCCATGCCAAACACACTTTGCCATGTCCCTAGACATGCTAGTCATGTCATGCCAAGCCAAGAGCCCTCGCCTTGGCCCGAGACATGCCATACGCCCATGGAGAACCCTTGGCCCCTCATGCCAAGTCTAAACACACCCTAGCCATGCCACCCTGTTGGACCTCACTACACGGCTACCAAAGCGAAGGCATGCAACGATCAACGGTTTCCCCTCCTCTCAAGATGGAATATCTCGACCGTCGAAGGTCACTAGGCTATCAAGTTCCTCGAGCTTGACTTTCCCAAGCCACAACAGCGTGTTACATGTTCTCCAAAAGCATTCGAGACATCAACACAAACTGGGGGATCTTTTTTTGGTATTGGTTTGGTGGTCTACAGCGTGAGGCGTACACTATGCCCTTCATAAGGAAGTGTCATAAGGGTGAGGCGCCTAGTCAATAAGGGAGTTATGTGGGAAACGTTCATGGGACATAAAGCCGTGAGTTAAAAATCTTATGGAACATCAATTCCATAACATAAACAGTTTCATGCGTTAACCACTTTAAGGAACATCAAGTCCATGCATACGGTTACCACCTCCTCCCATTTACTTCCCACTCCTTAATGAGACCAGGGTACGTTTCTACCTCGACTTGTATAAATAGGTCTCACCTATTTCCATTTGAACAAGAAGTTCATTCGTACAAGACAACACTCATAAATACTTACTTATCTCTCCTTGTGATCTATCCTACCTTTTATGATAACAAGTCGTAGAAACCCAACTGCTCTTCCAGAATCAACTATTCTTGTCTCACAACTCTCCTTGCGTCCCTCCCAAAAACCAACCCATTCTCCTCCTCTTTGTGACCGAAGCAAGTCTGGAACGACCATTTCTTGGTTTAGGCCGGACTTATACAGATTGATCTCTCGAATCTAAAGTACTCCCTTGCAGTACATTGTTTAGGGTTTAAACAGTTTCTCACCTTCACACCCGCAATTACCAAAATCAGTAGAAACTATTTTTACCTATAAACAATTGGCGACCACAGCGGGAGTATTGATCTATCAGTTACAATATCAACTCTAACTCCTGATTTCATTTCCCGAACGTTAATCCAAATATGGTGGAACTCAGGTCTGGAGGGGCTGCCGAGAATACCAGCACAGAGCACGTCCCTGATGTTAACGTCTTTCCCAATAACGTCGTTACATCACCTACTGACTACCGTAACTCCAAATGCACCCCCTCAATCTTGAAACTGCTAATCACCGGGGACAAAGTCGCCGCCGCCTCTAATGTCTCTGCACAACCCTCTAATCACGACAACGAAAGCACCTCTTCGGCCGTTACACCACCAGTCACCAGGGCCAGAGCTGCCGCAACGGCCCCTAATGTCTCATCTATCATGGCACTTCTAACCACAACTAAGGTTCTAACTACCCCACCGACGGGACGACAGACTGGAGGGACTAGGGGAAGCCGTCCTTATGTCACCATCGCTGATTTTATGGAATGACAGGAAATGCCCGCCAGAGCCCAGATAGATATGGTTTCAACACAGAAAGAAGTAGTCGTATTTCTCATGGCCCTGACAGAGCGGCTACCACGCGAGTCGCGCCCGCCAGAGCTGTTTAGGAATGTATCCAACACCCCCGGCGCTAGCACCTCGGCAGAACACGTCTCCACAAACGAGGAGATTCACGCTAGAATCCCCTCGGAAAGAAATCAGTTGTCCAACTTCGTCACACGAGAAGATCTGGAGCAACTTCTTCGCAACCGAGTCAAGAACGATGAAATGGACATGCATCAGCACCAACCAATTACCCATCCGAGATATAAAGGATCTCTCTGCCAAGAGGGTACTCCTCTCCTTAATTCACCCTGTACGATGGTACCGGGAATGCACATGATCATGTCTCCCGTTTCTTGGAATCCCTAGGTGAACATGAATATAATCACATTCTTCGTCTAAGGGAGTTCTCAAAATCACTTACCGGAAGGGCGTATACATGGCACAACAACCTCCCGCCGAACAGTATTCCCAACTGGAGTAGCATGGTCACCGCGTTTTACAGGAAATACTTCTTCGTGTCCGAACAAGTTACTTTCTCAGACCTCGAAAGAATGTACCAGTGGGATAAGGAACATATGAATGATTTCGTCAAAAGGTCTAGGGTTCAAGCACTAGACTGTCATGACCCAAACGTGACCGAGCAACAACTGGTGAATGCATGCATTAATGGCATATCTCCTATTTACCGTGCCTTGTTAGAGAACTTGCGTTTCTAGAATTTCTCAGAACTACATGAATCTTCCAGACGATCTGCAACGACAGCACCAGCATTACTGTATAGGGCTAGACCGACTCGAGCCGAAGACATGCGCGAAACTCGTGGGAATAGACGTCTCACCAGCAAACAATTCAATGCTGGCCCCTCCTCTGTAAACATAGTAAATGAGAGAGGGAAAAGGAAGGCCCCAGCTGTAGATCATCAGCCTAAACGTGAAGCACTAGCACAACGGGCAACCCCTCCACAGAAGGCCTCCCCTAAAGATACCATACATCGACACGAAACTGAAGGGAATTCCCAAGATTTCCCATTTCCCATCGAGGAGGTGATTGATCTCCTAGAAGCGTGGGTCCAAGATGATATTATCAGATTTCCACCTCCCAGGCGCCCACCGACCGAGGACCCGGCATCCCTTCCCCTATTCCGTCATGGGGACGCGGCGCGATCACTGGCATGGACGCCGTCAAGAAATGTGAATGGGGTGCTGGGCCATTTGAACACTTTGCAAAAAGATTGGAAACTTCCATCGAAACCAATGAAGCCAAGACTCAAACGGTTGCACGACGTCCGAACCCGTTTTCAATCGAAGATGTAGTGGTTAAGGTAAACTAGTTTCAGGTTAGGAAGATGACGGTAAAAATGGCTATTCAGACTGATTCGCCTAATGGAAGAGGAGACGAGCTGTATCTAGTGGCGGACATCCTTTTAGGATGATATTGCAAGGTCATCAACGTAGACACACCTGAAGGCGTGATAATTCACTCGCGATGGCTCAAGGCCTCCAATCCCTAAATAGTTGTACTTCCCAGTCACTCTCCCTTTAGTATTTCCTTTAACCATTCATATTAGTAGTTGTATTCCCCCAAGATGAATACACCATTTGTATTCTCCCCGGGAGTTTCCTCTTCCGTTCAAAAAAAAAAAAAAGAGCAAAAATACGTCTCCTTTCAAACAAGTTCCCCCAGATATCAGAGAAGCCATCATACCACAACCAGAAATACCTCAATAAAAATATATATATATATATATAAAGCAAAATGTTGACCGATGAAGAAGAAGGTAAAGATGAGTTTACAAAAAAAGAAAACAAACATCAGGGGAACTAAGCAGCTAATAGGAATAACAAAAAGGGAGGAACTAGCCCTCGAAGGGTGGAGAACAAGCCCCCTTGTTCAAGGATATCTTCAAGCACTTCCCCCAGTAATCCCTCAGGTAACAGAGATTCCATTCAATGGTGTTAATTAGCAATAGAAACCTCAACATCCCATCCCGAAGCAACCACAGCAGTATCAGTTCCCGCTCCGACGACCGGTCCAGCATACGCCACCATGACCCCTCCAATATCACCAACAACACCTTTGGCATCGACTTGAAATGCTACTTCCTTTCCGTCAGATGCTCCCTCGAGGGTTTTCTCATTGACACTTCAGAGAATATTTTTTGATTCATCCGCATCAAAATCGAGGACCATTGCGCCTTCCTCCAAAATCTTCACATGCTCTATTTTCTACTGCTTCGACCTAGGAACAGTTCGATTCGCCCTATAACTGGACCAAGGAAGGGTTTTGACGCACTGGAACTTCTCAACACGCCAAGGGTCTTCCTTATTCTCTCGTCCCCCCTTCCTGTTCACCGAATCCAAGAAAATCCGAACACGCGCCTGCACTTCATGTAGATAGATGGAACGGAGGTCTTTGACGATCTCTCCAGCTTCATGGAACAGAAATTAGATTCTAGATAATGCCTCCTCATGAGAAGAAGAGCGGTTTCCGCCAATCCTTAAGTCCTTCTCCGAAGGATCAAAGACATGGCTATCCCTAGAGGATCTCATCATACACTACAAAGAACAAGGAAAATGGTCAAGTTCCATCCTATCTATACACACATAAGAAATAGGATAAAAAAACGGGAAACGCGAGGCGATACCAGTAAAGGGGATGGACGAAGAAAAATTACATGAATGTAGAGTTCAAGATCATCTGTTATGTACAGCAAGGTGATGCAACCTCAAAAAAGGAAAGTTTTTATACTTGCCATGGGTTAAGGCATAATATCCGGTCCCAATTAAACCTCATGCCTGGATGTGAGAAATAATTATGGTTGGTGAGAAAGTGTGGAAGAACGTGCTCAATGCCCACTAGATCGTGTGTTCCTTTACCACCACCAACGCCAAGCTTCAGAAGCAAAGTTGGAAACATAACCAAAGCATAAAGAGTAATGCTTTTCCTCTTGTGGGCGTAATGTTTTGGTTTGAAGAGAAAAGAATCTTCTGGTCAAGTCAAATAAGGAAAGAGGAAACCAAGCCCGTGAAGATAAATCACCAGGTAGTCCGTGCCATGTCTCATCCTCACCTCTACTGGCCATCTGTGCACGCCTCACCCCACAGAGCCGCGCCCTGCTATGGCCACACCAAGACATGCCACCTGCTCTACTGATGTGACCCTATCATCCACGCGCGTTCATCTTACCAAGACCACGCCACCTCTTAGCCCCCCTCGAGCCAAGCTGACCACTTGTTCCGCCTCTCAGACCGCACCCCCTTTGCTTTGGAGATATACGACCAGACCAAGCCGGTAACTTTCGCCTCACCACTCCATGGTCTGCATTACCAGTACAACCTATGCAGGTCCGCGAGCCAAAAACTCTCTTTACCACTCAAAAAGGTTAGTCGGATTCTCCTAACCATATTTTCAATGATTTATGCCTCGATTCCGTCTTTGTCTATCACCATCATATGCTTTCCTCGCAACAAGGAACCTGTTCCGAGCTAAGCATATGACTTAATGTTGATGTTGGTTTTTAGCTTAGGGTTATGATGAGCACGAAAGTGCAACGCATTTTCAACGCATTTTCTCCCATAAATACATTAGCTAGGACTCATTTTATCACTAATAATCTTGTTTGTAGGTTTTATTATCAAATAAACCCTTATGGAGAAAGTTGCTCGAAAAGTTGATTTTGGCACCAGAAAGAAAATTGTTATTCGGACTCACAATTTTGGATAAGGGGTAACCTATTACTATGGGGCACTCCACCGGCTAAGGGGCTCCCTGATTTTCTATATACACCCCCCCGTTATGGGTACCCTTTAAACTGTTACGGGGCACCCTTCTTCATCACCAAGAACAACATGTTTTGGGGGCAAAAACTAATATGTTTCTACGAATATATTTGGGATTAATTTGAGGAGATTTTGTGGGGATTTATTCTTGGATATGGATAGATATCATCCTGTTTTGAGTAAACAGGGGTGGTAATTGCAGTTAATTCGAGAAAGGAAGGAAATTATCACCGGTTAGAAGAAATAGAGGATGAAGATATTTCGTAGATTCTATTGAGTTATTGAGAAGATTTTCATGGGATTTGAACAAATATTATGTGCTCACTATGTACACACGTCTTTTAAGTGTTTTGAAGAAGCAAACTCGGTTATTTTCGGTAGTTATCCAAAATAGGGCAAGGAAGATATTCTCGGGTTTAATTAATTTGATTCTCTGAGTTAATAGAAAGTTACGTATGATGATATTCTCTTAAGATTTTTCTGTCGGATGGGAAGTTTTGGGATGAATCAAACAACTCAGAATCGCGTGAGAATAAATAAAATATTCCCGAGTTTAATGTCATTACTGTGAGAAGATTATGAGCATTTACTCGAAATATTTCTTGACTGTTGTGTATATAAATGATTCCTGGGAGTCAGAGAAGAGGATCGAGAGTTAGGCAGCCGGGATCCTGTACCGAGCAACAATAGTTTTTATTATTTTATTTTTTCTTTTTGCAATAATGATTAGCTAAACCCCATCACTGGGTCGACGGAGGAATCCGGATTATATACATGGGTAAAATTATTTTATTCTCTATATGACTTTAGCATTATTTTGAATTGATTTATGATTCGATAAAATTAGTTGTGATTCAATTAGATAGGTTATGCTTTGTTTAGATAATCTATGCTTAGGGGATACAATTAATGTTTTGAGGATCTACTTTGGCAGAACAAGAGTCGATGTTTTATTTATTTACTGAGCGATAATTATTGAGAATAAATAATTGAACCGCGTGTTGTGGATTCGATGGAATCTTAGACCCAGTGACTCTCTCTTTTATTATTTTCATCAACCTTTAAATTTAATCTTCGCAAATATGAGAGAACGAATCTTAATTACTACTACGAAAACTTTGAAAAATCATAAATCATTTTGGCGTCGTTGCGACGCGGATTTGTTTTTATATTAATTTTTAGGTTTATTTTTTTTATAATTTTTTTTTCCTTTTTATGCGTTTCTTTTTCTATTTCTTTTCAGGATGATGACTTCTTCTGAGGAGACGTCACCTACAATGACGCTAGCGGAATATATGCGTAGAAAGTCAAATTATCAGGAAACCTCATCTGAGATGATGCTTGCTGAATATATGCGTAGGAAATGGTATGGAGTTTCTGCTCCACATGAGGTAAGTGAAGAATCACATCAAACTATATATGAGAAGTATTAAAAACACACACCACCTAGTTTTGAACAAAGATTGAGAGTTCTTGAATGTCAAAGATTATTTGTTGATGATGATGAATCTGATAGTGACTCTCTGTTCCAAACAGAACATATAGATGAACCTGTAGATGATTGTGTGGATGATTCGCCTAATTCACTAGTATAAAAAGTTGCATTTGACACATTGGATCACCGTGTCCATAGGCTTTCGGCCATGGATTTTTTTCACTCCAAAAATGTGATATTAGGTGCCATGACAAAAGGATACCTTTATGGCTACATAAAATTTGTGTGACTAATAGACATGATTTACCATGGCCATATCCCTATAACCGTGTCCATATGGTACCCTGTTTTTTTAAGCAGTTGAGCATTGCCAGGGCCATAAGTTCCTTATAACCACACAACTTATGTTTAATGTGGCCAGTGTTTACTTTAAAGCTACATGGATTTATTTGAACCATGGCCTTTGCTACTAATCAGACACGCAAAAGTCATTTTATCATGGATAATTCGTGACCTACAATCACATTGAAATTGTAACACCATGGTAATAGACTGTCTTAAGACACAATACATGATTTCGATGTGGCAATACATGACTTGTAGTGTCGTTCAATCTATAGTACTGTGGCCATACATATTTTCAGACACGTGATAAACATTTTACATGGCCAATTAGTAAATTACGGACACTAAGAATTTGTAGCACCGTGGCTAAAATTTTTCCAAAGACACGCAAAATGTTTTCAATGTGGCTATTGTTCACCTTTTGGACAAAGGGGATCAGATAAAACATGACGCTACATACCTTAAAGTCACACAAAACAACTTTAATGTGGCAAATGTTTAACTTTTAGCCACATGTTTAGTTTTCATCCACTCGAAAATTAGAATTTTCATAGCTCTATTTATTCGTTGGCCACGGTTCTAAATATAAAAGGTGGTCGTAGTTTATATTCAACCGCGGGAAGGCAGTATTGGTCACTTATATCGATTCTTTAGGGACCATTTAGATTATTAATCATGATACAAATTAATCACACTATCAAAAATGATCCAAAATACTTTTTATTAACGATTCCAGGACATTTACCCATACAAAAATAATTATGCTAAAAAAGTATGTCGGAAGTCCCAGAAAACTTGTAGGGAAAGTCGCCGGGGAAGTTGTTCAGGTGACCAGAAAACGTATCTCAGGTTATTGGTCAAACTAACAGTCAACTGTAAGAAGCGACGGATGACTAACAGTTACTAACGGCGTCTATGTCAGGGTCTGAGTTACTGAGTTGAGACTTGACTAGTCCTAGGCCAGGCCAGGCCAGTTTCACAGACATTATAGTGCATTATCCTTCCATGTAGCTTCTACCAGCTCAACTGCAACAACTTCACTACATCATCCACTGTCATTCCATCCCATAACCACCAACTTGCCTGTAGATCTTGAACCTTCTTAAAACACCACAGCGAGCATTCAATTTCAGGCCAACCAACAACCCACTCATTCATTTCATTCATGCAAGTCCACTAGCTCCAGTTCCTACAACTTCTTCTTGTCTATCCACATCAACTTCATAAAAAAACCAATGCAGCTCACCACTTACTGTCACAGCTAATGCAATGCATTTATAAAATACCAGACCACCTACTGATCATTACTATAGCTTCAATCACCAGTAACAGCTGCTCAGTGGCACCACTGAAGTAACAACTCCACCTAAAATCTCTCACCGACTCAATCCTGGCAGCGACACAACAACCCCTCAGCTCAGCTGCACAAACAACACTGGAAATCCCATGTACAACTCAAATGTAGAAGTAGAAATTAAGCTTAAACATGGTAAAAACATTATTAAGAATAAATTGAATGTCAGTACTAGAGAACTAAATATGACAGCTACATATAATTCCTACTTAGCCTAGAATTATTCGTTACTGCGCAGAAATATTATTCGTTAGAAACTATCAAAAATATCTATTTTGTTTTTCATTTCCTCAAATTACTGCACAGAACAATACATTATCTGCAATTTTAGAAATTAGAACATGGATTCACATTTGATAGATCAAGACATAGTTCAAAAAGATTAAAAAAACAATCTAACAAACAAAATTCTAAGTTCAAAGCCTCGCCTGCTTTCAATTATAGAAGTACAATACTCAAATGTAAAGGAAAAAGGCTAGCGATTTTCAACCTCTCCCCGTTTTCTCAATTTCCACTTAGATAACTCACTTCCAACACCTCGGAAAAAGGGCATGCCCTATTACTTATGACAATACTTTTAGATGTTTAATGTAATAAAAAGACGATAAAAGCCTAATGTTTCTGAGCAACACACAATATGCATGGATTAGTCTCCCAAGTTATGCTATGGCTTTTCTAGTTAACTAATTCCTAGGAGGCCAAATACATGACCAAATTGCAAAAGAAACAGGGAATATCAATGTGACGAGGTCTTTGGAGTTATAAGATACGACACTGCTACTAGAGCCTCTTCCATGAACCTCAACCCAAACAACATTCATTTAGCTTGTTAAGAAAAAATATAATTAAATTCAAAAAGAAGCAACGCTTACCAGAATGTCAAACTACAGCATGAGAATCACGCTCTTGTTTAACATTTGAGTGAGGTGCCTTAGTACTTCTTCTCTGCTTCGGAATTGGAAAAAGGCTTTCTGCAAAAGACTTCGATATCTTCTCTGTCCTAGGGTCCCAGAGCTTCACAATAAAATCACTCGTTCCCCGTTATTCAAAGAATCTACCAGAAAGAAATGTGAAATTGGACAGGAATCAAATGAGTTCCGTGGCAGCCCTGCATATAACATCATAGACGTAGTTCAGTAAGCGATGAAGGCACAAAGTTACATAAAATTTGTTCATTGATTTCAATAGAAAATTGAACACTTGAGTAGATACGTAAAACTAAAGTTTATGATATATGATGGAAACATTAGATGTAAATCTGGAAATTCATCTGTGATGGCACATACTGCAGGGTCCATACCTAATGTATTTTTAACTTTGATCTGTATCTCAACTATCATTCCTCATTTTCAATGAATTGCAAGTGAAGGCATTTTTGTCCGTCACAGTGACTCATAAAAATCCCCTATATTGTCTCCTCTTCCACCCAATCCACAGCTGTAAAAATAACACATCCATGGAAGAAGGCAAAGATGATTACAATTCTATTGATACACAAAGTGTGTAATCTTTATATACAAACAACATCATGGAAGAAATGAATCATAAGGTAAAAAGAAAATCCAACATGCGATATATCATTACTAAGGAGTAATAAGCAAGGAATCAACCCAAGCCCTGAAATCTGTTCACACCTTGAACAATTATAAATCTCGATGTCCACTAAATATGGGAGGCTCATCAACCATGAGGGGAGCTTCTTACATAGGAAATTTTTAACAGATAACTCTCTCAAATTAATATGAGGTTCGAGTCCTTCTATCACCTCTTCTTCGTTCACCACGTCTTCTCAATATGGTTCTCATCAGAAGGGATTATCCTGGCATCACTGGCTTCAGAGAACTCAAAATTGAGATAAACCCTTTTACTGGATCCAACTCAAAACCCGAATCCAGTCTGGGTTTTGAATGAATCTAATCAAAACATTAAAAAAAAATCGTTTCAGTAAAGATCTAATCCAAAAAAAGAACTAGAATAAAGATTACAAGATCAAAACAAGCATGAAACAATAATGGAGTGAAGAGATGGATCCGAAAGACTTACCAAAAAGGGGTTTTTGTGTAACACTGAAACCCTCACAAATCGAATCCCTAGATTTTATGTTCTTGGCTATAAAAACAATCAAATTGAGAGAAACCCCCAATTTAGTTCCAACCCTCACTCCTGAAATTCTTCCTCATCATAATGTCTTCACCTAACCCATGTTTAATTCTCAATTTGTAACTCAATTAAAGATTCACAGAGAAAACCTAGTTCTCGATTCATGATAGTGGCTCAATCTTCTTCTTCATAATTAGCAAAAACACCAACTCCTTTTATACGATTTAATTTTACTCAAGCCATACCTCAATTTTACTTCTCGATCTTCAACAGAAGAAGAGCAGAGAAAAAGAAAGCAGAGAGATTAAGAAAAGGAGAAAATGAGTTTCAAAGTAGAAGGTATAGAGAGAGAAAAGGGGGAGTTAAAGAGAGAGATGGAGAGAAGATGATGAAGAAGAGGGATTGGAAGCTGTGGTGATGAAGAGCCGCGGTCACCTGTGGAGAGGTGTTCTTCAGCGGCGGTGATTGAGAAAAGAGATAGGAATTGGGTCGAGTGGCTGAGGGTTTGACATTCTTCGAAGAAAAAAAAAATCCTAATTAAAATAATGGACGGTTGAGATTGTATATGGGATACTCACACGGATTAGGAAAAGATCTTGACGGCTCAGATTGTATTTAGGATGTTCATACGGATTGAGAAAAATGTGTTTCTTTGTGTGCTAATACGAGCTCATGTATTCGGTTTTATTATCAACATTCGACAAGAAAAAAATCCAAAAAAAATATTAATAAATTAAGGACATTGTTATCGACATTTTGATATAAAAAAATCCAAAAAATGTATAAGAATGAAGATGAAAAATAAGAAATGAATTCGATAATTGGTGTGTTTCTTTGTGCTTTTGTGCTTCCGGTTTATATTTAAACTAGTTACATTTGTCATGTAGTAATTTCGACTAGTCATACAAGTCATGAAGTAGCTTTAGTTCACATTAGTAGCATGATACATCATCGAAATCGATAAATATGAAGCTCAGTGTCAATTCAAACTTCAAATGTGGTATTACGACATACACACTATGAACCAAGAAGCTCTGAGAGGGTTCCGACTTCAAACTTAGCATGATACATCATCAAAATCGATAAATATGAAGATCAATGTTGATTCGAACTTGAAACCTGGTATAATGGCATACAATCTATGAACCACGAAGCTCTTAGAGGGTTCTGACTTCAAACTTATCATGATACATCATCGAAATTGATGAATATGAAGCTTAGTGTCGATTCGAACTTCAAATGTGGTATAACAACATACAAACTATGAACCAAGAAGCTCTGAGAGGGTTATGAATTCAAACTTAGCATGATACATCATCAAAATCGATAAGTATGAAGCTCAATGTCGATTCGAATTTCAAACATGGTATAATGACAAACAATCCCACAAAGCTCTGAAAGGGTTATAACTTAAAACTTAGCATGATACATCATCGAAATTGATGATAATGAAGCTTAGTGTCGATTTGAACTTCAAATGTGGTATAACAACATACAAACTATGAACCAAGAAGCTCTGAAAGGGTTCTGACTTCAAACTTAGCACGATACATCGTCGAATTTTACTACTCTAAGTCAAAAACTTTGTAAAAACGAAGAATCCATCCAATTACAGGTAAGATTCCTTCGAAATATTCTACGAAACCTTAAACAAACCCTATTTCTGCATATTGTATGCAAACCAGGATCAGGATGGGGGGGGGGGGTTCGAAATATTCTCACTATGCACATACACTCACCTGTAGCCAAGAGTATCTCACATTATCAAGGTTATTGAATTTGTTTTGTGATGTTGAACAATATTCAGCAGCTTATTGACCTTGACCGTACACAGTATATGGTGTTAACCAGTCACTTCTAATGACCTTGACCGTACATAACTAATTTTTATCGGCTTGTTGGATAGCAACTGCATATGACATATATATATACATGATGCACGCACCCAATGAACCAAACACTTTGGATGCATAAACATCTTCGTGCTATATGATAATCCAAAAAAATTGAAATTCATGTAGCTATATGTTTATCTTTGGACATGTTGGACAACTGTGTCTATTTCTTAATAATCCCAGTGGATAATATATTTGATTTTGCCTCGGAAAATTAAAGTGTCTAATGAACCGGATATTTTGGACACATAAAAGAATTAAAGTGGCCAAATAATTTTGTTTTCCGCCTCGGCTGAATAGGCGTGTCTGTTTCCACCCTACGCATTAGACACGCACACAATTCGTTAACGTGACCATATACCCATCTATGGCTACAGTTCATGGGTTTATACTTAAAACCATGGACAAATAGTATCATATGGCTACACTAAAGTGATCAACGTGGCCACAACAACAATCTATTCCTGTAGCCACGGAAAAATATTTTGGTGTGGCTAGGCTTTTGATATGAAAATGTGTCCTATGTGACAGTTTGTACTAGTGATTCCATAGATGAATCTACCTCACAAGATTATTCACCCGACTTAGAGGTTGTTTCTAGACCCCTAGACATCCAAAAGTTGCATAATTTAGGGTTAGAATTGTGTGCTTCTAAAGTGTTGTTGGATTACTTTGCGTCTAAGTACCCAGAGGACTTGCCTATTCCTGATATCCTGCATTAATCAATTGATATTTCCCCAGTCTCAATAGAATCCCCATACTTTGTTATTTACGCAATTCCATGTGCAGTAAAAACTTGGTTTAGGGGTAAATCTTGGTTTCTGACAGTTTCAGTGTCCCCATTTTTTCATAAAATAATTGTGAAGCCGTCGTCTGTAAATATTGTATTTTGGGTCGATCCCCAAGTTTTCAGGTTATTAGTTTATGGGGATCCGTTTTTGTACATTCCAGTAGATATAATTATTTATTTTTGTTTATTCTATTTTTATTTTTCAATTTCCCATCTTAATTTTTACGTTGGATGACTCAATTACATTGAGGACAATGTAATATTTAAGTGTGGGGGAGTGTGTATTAACTTTTAATTTTAATTTTTTCAGGAATTTTCTTATGAAAAAAAAATTGCATTTGCATTTTATGACCAGCTGTGTAGCGGGTCTTTTTTTTTTCTTGCATGTTATGACCAGATGTGTAGTGGGTCTCTAAAAAAAAAAAATAAATTTGTGTGTCTTGTGTATGTGGCATTTGTCATGACCAGTTGTGTAGCGGGTCTAACTTTCTCTTATTTTATGACCAGCTGTGTAGCGGGTCAATTTTCTGGTTTGCTCGAGGACTAGAAAAATGTTAGTGTGGGGGAATTTGATGAGCACGAAAGTGCGACGCATTTTCTCCCATAAATACATTAGCTAGGAATCATTTTATCACTAATAATCTTGTTTGTAGGTGTTTTTATCAAATAATCTCTTATGGAGAAAGTTGCTTGAAAAGTTGATTTTGGCACCAGAAAGAAAATTGTTATTCGGACTCACAATCTGGGATAAGGGGTAACCTATTACTATGGGGCACTCCACTGGCTAAGGGCTCCCTGATTTTCTATATACATCCCCCCGTTATGGGCACCCTTCAAACTGTTACGGGGCACCCTTCTTCATCACCAAGAACAACAGGTTTTGGCGGGAAAAACTAATATGTTTCTACGAATATATTTGGGATTAATTTGAGGAGATGTTGTGGGGATTTATTCTTGGATATGGATAGATATCATCCTGTTTTGAGTAAACAGGGGTGGTAATTTTAGTTAATTCGAGAAAGGAAGGAAATTATCACCGGTTAGAAGAAATAGAGGATGAAGATATTTCGTAGATTCTATTGAGTTATTGAGAAGATTTTGTTGCATATTTTCATGGGATTTGAACAAATATTATGTGCTCACTATGTACACACGTCTTTTAAGTATTTTGAAGAAGCAAACTCGGTTATTTTCGGTAGTTATCCAAAACAGGGCAAGGAAGATATTCTCGGGTTTAATTAATTTGATTCTCTGAGTTAATAGAAAGTTACGTATGATGATATTCTCTTAAGATTTTTCTGTCGGATGGGAAGTTTTGGGATTAATCAAACAACTCAGAATCGCGTGAGAATAAAGAAAATATTCCCGATTTTAATGCCATTACTGTGAGCAGATTATGAGCATTTATTCGAAATATTTCTTGACTGTTGGATATATAAATGATTCCTGGGAGTCAGAGAAGAGGATCGAGAGTTAGGGAGTCGGGAGCCTGTACCGAGCAACAATGGTTTTTATTATTTTATTTTTTCTTTCTGCAATAATTAGTATCTAAACCCCATCATTGGGTCGACGGAGGAATCCCAATTATATACATGGGTAAAATTATTTTATTCTCTACATGACTTTAGCATTATTTTGAATTGATTTATGATTCGATAAAATTAGTTGTGATTCAATTAGATAGGTTATGCTTTGTTTAGATAATCTATGCTTAGGGGATACAATTAATGTTTTGAGGATCTACTTTGGAAAAACAAGAGTTGATGTTTTATTTATTTACTGAGCGATAATTATTGAGAATAAATAATTGAACCTCGTGTTGTGGAATCGATGGAATCTTAGACCCAGTGACTCTCTCTTTTATTATTTTCATCAACCTTTAAATTTAATCTTTGCAAATCTGAAAGAACGAATCTTAATTACTACTACGAAAACTTTGAAAAATCATAAATCAAGTTAAAATCGTAAAACACTAAACCCTAGCAGACAGTAATGTCACAACATTTAAAGCAACAAGCATTTACTAGGCACATTTAATGAAATATTTAATGTGTCTCTAATATAATTACCCGGGTATATTTTTCAAATTAGGGTTACGACGAGATAAACCCTAATTCCCACGTGTGCCAATGGAAAATCATGCCAGCCACACCGACCGCGCCAAAGCATGCCAACCATGCTAGCCGCACCTCTTTGCCGATGTAAAGTCATGCCAGCCACACTAACCGCGCCAAAGCATGCCAACCATGCTAGCCACAACTCTGTGCCAATGGAAAATCATGACATCCCCACTAACCGCGCCAAAGCATGCCAAACATGCTAGCCGCACCTCTGTGCCAATGGCAAATCATGTCAGCCACACTAA
Source organism: Papaver bracteatum (assembly GCA_023529315.1). NCBI lineage: Eukaryota > Viridiplantae > Streptophyta > Magnoliopsida > Ranunculales > Papaveraceae > Papaver > Papaver bracteatum. The sequence continues at coordinate 404,137 of JAJJWX010001448.1, read as the reverse complement.
CTGCGTCAAAGCATGCCAACCATGAAATCCGCACCTCTGTGCCAATGGAAAATCATGCCAGCCACACTAACCGCGCCAAGGCATTCCATCCATGCTAGCCGCACCTCTGTGCCAATGGCAAATCATGCCAGCCACACTAACCGCGCCAAAGGAATGCCAACCATGCTAGTCGGATCTCTGTACAAATAGCAAATCATTCCAGCCATGCACACTAACCGCACCAAGGCATGCAAACCATTATAGCCGCACCTCTGTGCCAATGGAAAATCATGCCATCCACGCCGACCACGCCAAAGTCATGCCAACCATGCTAGACGCACCTTTGTGCCAATGGAAAATCATGCCAGCCACACTAACCACGCCAAGGCATTCCAACCATGCTAGCCGCACCTCTGTGCCAATGGAAAATCATGCCAGCCACGCCGACCGCGCAATGCCAAACACGTCTCGCCATGGCCCCTCATGTCGCCACCATGCTGCCCTTCCCCATGCGGCTACCAAAGTGAAGGAGTGCAACAATCAATGGTTTCCCTTCAATTCCAGGAGCAAATCCTGGCCGTCCAAAGTCCCCTCACGACCTTTGGCTCAAAACCCCAGCTTGGTCACGCACCTAGACAATGCTAGCCACGCCAACCACGCCATGCCAAACACATCTCACCATGGCCCCTCATGCCGCGCCACCCCGACCGCGCCAAAGGCATGCCAACCATGCTAGCCGCACCTCTGTGCCAATGGAAAATCATGACATCCACACTAACCACGCCAAGGAATGCCAACCATGCTAGCCGCACCTATGTGCCAATGGAAAATCATGCCAGCCACGCCGACCGCGCCATGCCAAACACGTCTCTCCATGGCCCCTCATGTCGCGCCACCATGCTGGCCTTCCTCATGCGGCTACCAAAGTGAAGGCGTGCAACAATCAACGATTGCCCTTCACTTCCAGGAGCAAATCCTGGCCGTCCAAAGTCCCCTCACGACCTTTGGCACAAAACCCTAGCTGGGTCACGCACCTAGCCAATGCTAGACACGCCGACCGCGCCATGCCAAACACATCTCGCCATGGACCCTCATGCCGCGCCACCACGCTGGCCTTCCCCATGCGGCTGCCAAAGTGAAGGCGTGCAACAATCAACGGTTTCCCTTCAATCCCAGAAGCAAATCCTGGCCGTCCAAAGTCCCCTAACGACCTTTGGCCCAAAACCCTAGTTTGGTCACGCACCTAGCCATTGCTAGCCACGCCGACCGCGCCATGCCAAACACATCTCTCCATGGCCCCTCATGCCGCGCCACCACGCTGGCCTTACCCATGCGACTACCATAGTGAAGGCATGCAACAATCAATGGTTTCCCTTCAATCCTAGGAGCAAATCCTGGCCGTCCAAAGTCCCCTCACGACCTTTGGCTCAAAACCTTAGCTTGGTCACGCACCTAGCCAAAGCTATCCACACCGACCGCGCCATGCCAAACACGTCTCGCCATGGCCCCTCATGCCGTGCCACCATGCTGGACTTCCCCATGCGGCTACCAAAGTGAAGGCATGCAACAATCAACGGTTTCCCTTCAATCCCAGGAGCAAATCCTGGTCGTACAAAGTCCCCTCACGACCTTTGGCCCAAAACCCTAGCTTGGTCATGCGCCTAGCCAAAGCTAGTCACGCCATGCGCCCATGGATACCCCTTGGCTCCACATGCCAAGCTAAACCAAACCTATCCTAAGCTAGTCACGCCAAGCGCCCATGGCTACCCCTTGGCTCCAAATGCCAAGCCAAACCAAACATAGCCAAGATAGTCGCGCCATGCCAAACGCACTTTTCCTTGGCCCTAGCCATGCTAGTCACGTCATGCCAAGCCAAGCGCCCTCGCCTTGGCCCTAGCCATTCCATACTCCCATGGATACCCCTTGTCCCCATATACCAAGCCAAACCAAACCTATCCAAGCTAGCAGTGCCATGACAAACGCACTTTGCCTTGGCCCTAGCCATGCTAGTCACGTCATGCCAAGCCAAGCGCCCTCGCCTTGGACCTAGCCATGCCATACGCCCATAGCGAACCCTTGGCACCTCATTCCAAGTATAAAAACACCCTAGACGTGCCACCCTATTGGACCTCACTATGCGGCTATCAAAGCGAAGGCGTGCAACGATCAACGGTTGCCCTCCTCTCAATATGAAACATCTCGACCGTTGAAGGTCACCAGGATGGCAAGTTCCCCGAGCTCGACTTTCCCAAGCCACAACAACGTGTTACATGTTCTCCAAAAGCATTCGAGATATCAACACAAACTGGGGGATCTTTTTAGGGTATTGGTTTGGTGGTCTACAACGTGCGGCGTACACTACGCCCTTCATAAGGAAGTGTCATAAGGGTGAGGCGCCTAGTAAATACGGGAGTTATGTGGGAAAAGTTCATGTGACATAAAGCCGTGAGTTAACAACCTTATGGAACATCAATTCCATAATGTTAAAAGTTTCATGAAAACCAGTTTCATGCGTTAACCACTTTATGGAACATCAAGTACATGCATACGATTACCACCTCCTCCCATTTACTTCTTACTCCTTAATGCGACTAGGGTATGTTTCTACCTCGACTTTTATAAGTAGGTCTCACCTATTTCCATTTGAACAACAAGTTCATTCGGATAAGACAACACTCAGAAATACTTACTTATCTCTCCTTGTGAGCTCTCCTAGATTTTCTGATAACAAGTCGTAGAAACCCAACTGCTCTTCCAGAATCAACTATTCTTGTCTCATCACTCTCCTTGCTTCCCTCCCCAAAACCAACCCATGTTCCTCCTCTTTGTGACCGAAGCAAGTCTGGAACATCCATTTCTTTGTTTAGGCCGGACTTGTACAGATTAATCTCTCGAATCTAAAGTACTCTCTTGCAGTACATTGTTTAGGGTTTAAACAGTTTCTCACCTTCACACCCGCAATTACCAAAATCAATGGAAACTATTTTCACCTATAAACCGTAGGTAACTAAGGGTAATCAAGTAAACTATAGTGGTTTCCTTAATATCTTGACAAACTCAAAGCAGACTATTTTTCTAAAATGGAGGGAGTATATTACAATTAATTTTGATTAAGCAAAATCTTATTGAGACAACCTGACATCCTCAAGGTGAATTAATTAATAGCCTGGTATTTTAATTTTAGACATCCAGCTTGAGGATGTCTAACAACTAGATGATTGCTGCAAAAGTATATCCCACCGATAAATAAAGTTTTACGACACAACGTTTTTTGTTAGGCCAAGAAATTTCAATTTTGCTTCTTTGAAGCGATTGAAGGTGAATTTGGTGTAGTTTCATTCGTTATGATGGAGTTTATATATAATGGGAGACCCTAATTTTTTGATTATCAAATCAATTTTACAAAAAGTTGACCAATATCAATCCAATTTGATTGAATTGAACGAAATTAAACAATGTTGTTGTAAATTAAAATAGACCACGCCTTTTTGAAGATTTTTAGGTCGAAATAAGTGATGAATAATGAAACTCTCGATCGATTTGATGGTGTTAAATGATAGCTGGGCGTTATACCTCTTCGATTATCAAATCAATATTGGAAACGATCAATTCCACTTCAATTTAGTCAATGTTTTTTGTTAAAAAAACGTTTCCTGACGAACAAATTGCATTTGAAGTCATCATATAGAAGGTCCTTCCTTCAGTCGGACCAATTAAGCCATTTCATCTTCGTATTGTTTTAAAAAGTTGGGGAGAATAATTTTAGGGGAAATGATTGTCTATCCTATGTGGATTTAGAAAGTTACCTTCATATAGATTCCATTGGAGAAGCTCTAAGGTTGGTGTTTTCAAAAGGTTCCTCTGCAAAGTTAATGGCAAAGTGATGTTTATTATGTCATACGGTTATATATATTCACACTAGTGGAGAAGGGGGTTTTAATGACCCACATCCTCGACCCTCAATAGCGGTCAACGAACCATGGACCAGTCAAGACGGTCGTAGATATAATAAATTTTCGGAGCACAAATTAGAGAGTTAAAAACGGTCGTTGTATAAATTTTTTAATTACGATTATATCCCCAATTCATCAACCCACACCGCGACTGCGTTACCTAGTTGAATCACTGCTACTTTTCTTAGGCCGGACCCTCCTTTTCTCACCTCGTTATTATCGATGCAATAAGTATTATGGAGACTGTGAAAATGACCATATTAACCTTATTGGAAATAAGTGCAATAAATATTATGGAGATTGTGAAAATGACCAGACTACCCTTATATATCGAAAATAAGTAAAGTAAATATTACACTCTTTGAAAATGACCATATTACCCTTACTGGAAATAAGTGCAATAAATATTATGAAGACAGTGAAAATGACCAGACTACCCAATTAAGTGTAATAAGTAAAGCAAATATTACAGACTAAGAAAATGACCATATTACCCTTATTAGAAACAAGTGCAATAAATATTATGTAGACTGTGAAAATGACCAAACTACCCTTATTGAAAATAAATAAAGTAAATATTACATACTGTGAAAATGACCATATTACCCTTATTGGAAATAAGTTCAATAAATATCACAGAGACTGTGAGAATGACCAGACTACCCTTATCAAAAATAAATAAAGTAAATATTACCTACTATGAAAATGACCATATTACCCTTATTGGAAATAAGTGCAATAAATATTATGGAGACTGTGAAAATGACCAAACTACCCTTATCGGCAATAGGAAAAGTAAATATTACAAAATATAAAAATGACCATATTATCCTTAGTGGAATCAAGTGTAACAAATATTACAGAATGTGAAAATCTCGATAATACTTATTGCACTTATTTCCAACAAGGGTAATATGGTCATTTTCACAGTCTCAATAATATTTATTGCACTTAAGTAAGGGTAATATGATCATTTTCAAAGTGTGCAATATTTATTTTATTTATTTTCAATAAGGGTATTCTGGTCATTTTCATAGTCTCCATAATATTTATTACACTTATTTCCAATAAGCGTAATATGGTCATTTTCACAGTGTGTAATATTTACTTTACTTATTTTCAACTAGGGTAGTTTGGTCATTTTCACAGTCTCCATAATATTTATTGTAGTTATTTCCAATAAGGGCAATATGGTCATTTTCACAGCCTGTAATATTTACTATACCTACTTTCAATAAGGGTAGTTTGTTCATTTTCACAGTCTCCATAATATTTATTCCACTTTTTTCCAACAAGGGTAATATGGTTATTTTCACAGTATATAATATTTACTTTGTTTATTTTTAATAAAGGTAGTTTGGTCATTTTCACAGTCTCCATAATATTTATTGCAGTAATTTTCCAATAAGGGTAATATGGTCATTTTCACAGTATGTAATATTTACTTTATTTATTTTCAATAAGGGTAGTTTGGTCATTTTCACAGTCTACATAATATTTATTGCACTTGTTTCTAATAAGGGTAATATGGTCATTTTCTCAGTGTGTAATATTTACTTTACTTATTACACTTAATTGGGTAGTCTGGTCATTTTCACTGTCTCCATAATATTTATTAAACTTTTTTCTAATAAGGGTAATATGGTCATTTTCACTATCGGTAACATTTATTTTACTTATTTTCGATAAGGGTGGTATGGTCATTTTCACTGTCTCCATAATATTTATTCCACTTTTTTCCAATAAGGGTAATATGTTCAATTCTGATATATTTCGTCTTTAGTTCATCCGAACGAGAAACTCAGGTCTAACTCTGGTAATCTTTGAACCTGTGATGTTCAATTCTGATATATTTCGTCTTCAGTTCATCCGAACGAGAAACGCTGGTCTAACTCTAGTAGACTTTGAACCTGTGATGTTCAATTCTGATATATTTCGTCTCCAGTTCATCCGAACGAGAAACTCAGGTATAACTTTAGTAATATTTGAACCTGTGATGTTCAGTTTTGATATATTTCGTCCTCAGTTCATCCGAACGAAAAACTTAGGTCTAACTCTAGTAATCTTTGAGCCTGTGATGTTCAAATCTGATAAATTTCATCTTCAGTTCATCCGAATGAGAAACTCAGGTCCAACTCTAATAATCTGGGAACCTGAGTTCGTAAATGCTGATACTTTATAACTTCAGTTCAACTTTTGATTTCTCGAGATTAATTACAGGTTATTCTGATTTGTTTTCATTATTCAGATTTATACTCTTTCTTATATATTATTTGGATTTGGTGTGATATATGCGTCAAGATATACGTAAACTACTAGAATTTTCTTTCCAAAATTATGGACCCTATATTACAATGTCACATGGTTCGGTAAGTGATAAGTGATAAATTTCACCACCTAATTTAAAACAAGGAGAGCCGTCCGATGAACTTGTTTGTGACATGTGGTAAGAAGTCAACCATTTGATCTTCTGAAACCAATCAGATGGGTGTCGAAGACACTAGTCGTCCAGCTCTACTGCACTGTAGTTAGATTCTCAATGAACGGTTGGAGATGAAAAATTAACGGACATAGATGAATGAATGGATAACCCTATCTCTTGTTTTTATCACCTCACACATACTTCCCCAAAACTTACTTCATTCACATTATTTCTCCGCCTCTTTCTCTTCTGGTTCTTCTTTCTTCTTGTGCTGAGAAAAAAAATCATTCTCCACTTCTCTTCTCTTAGGTTATTTCTCCTACACCAGTTAATCTTAATATACTTCATCTTTATCTATTTCTTTTGTCCTATACGGATAGCTCTATTCACAGTCATAGCTAGCATTACTACCATCTCCATCACCACATTCTTCTTCTTATTATTGTTGTTGTTTTGGTGATTATTAATTTTTAGATGATTGAATTGGATTTTGATTTTGATATGTTTGTTTTAGGGTCTGGAATTGATTTTTCAAGAAACGACAAAATCCTTAAATTAGGGTTGTAATTCTCGAGCATCTTCATTTAAACAAAAATTAGGGATTTTATTTTTCAATAAAGATGTTTTATTAATTTTACAATAAGAGATTATAAAGAATTAGGTTTTGTTTTTGTTGTGTTTGGATCTGTATTCTCCTTAGTGAAGAGCAACAAAAATCAATAAAGATGTTCGATTAAGAATTAGGGTTTGTAATTCTCAGTATCACTTCTTCATAAATCTTATGTGATTTTTTAAACCTTAATCTTCATTTAAACATCACGAATGATTAGGTATTTTGTTTTTTGCAGATTTGGTTTTGATATTGGAGTTGTTTCTTACAAGGTGAACGCCTTTTTCATTTAAATCTAGGGTTTTATTAATTTTACAATAAGAGATTGATAAAGTTGAAATTAGGGTTTTGTTTTTATTGTGTTTGGATCTGTAGTTCTCTAAATATTTTTCGTTCTGTAAAGAATTGTGCAAGATAACCATGGAGAAATTGGATTATGACTTTTTACTTTCTTATTATCATGTCTTCCATATATCAGTTGTGTTTGATTCCTAAATGTTTTGTTTTTTGTAGCCAAAGTCTTGAAACAAGTTTAAGCTTTAAAATCAGGTTTCAATGAAGTTTAGATTTTGGCGATAATTGATGTTTGCTCTCTTTGTTTGTATTTGTCATTTGTTTGGTGAATGGTAATAGATATTTGTCCTGCATAAACTTATTTTGAAATATTTGTTGGTCATTTTTTTATCATCAACTAGAAATTATTTTGAAATCTTTGCTGGTCATTTTGCTATATTCCAGGATGATGCAACTTCACTTATCCGGAAGAATCCTAAAGTCACTTTGGAAAGACCCATGGAACCTGAATTTGAAACAGCTAACCACATTAGCTCTTACAAAGTGAAAAGCTCATCCAAGCTTGAGGAAGACATGATGGTGAATATCCTAAAATTCAAGGCTCAACCTATATACAAAAAGATCTTGGAAAATCCTACTTTACCAGCATCACCAAGAAGTACCCCTCATCTACCATAGTTTCAGGTATACCTTTATTTCAAGTTGATGATGAAGGGATATATTATATGGTTCCTTGTGCTAACAACAATGTTGATTTATTCAGGAGTTTCATTTGAAAACATCGGAGAGAGCTGATCAATATTATGTGCGTGCCCACCTGTATTTTATGTTTATCAACAGAATCAGTGATTGCTCTTATTTAGGTTTTTGAATTTCTCTTATTTAGGTCTTTGACTATAGAAAATTGCTCTTATTTAGGTCTTTGACTGTAGAAAATGTATTTTATGTTTATCAACAGAACCAGTGAAACCCCCACAAGCTTACAGAACTCCGGACTCCTTGTCTGAAAACAATGTTATGTGCGTGCCCACCTAAGTATAGGGTTGATGGTGTATGCTTTTGGTTGTAATAAAGTTGTTTGAAAGATGTTGTTGTTGGTTAGAAAGTATGAATGGCTAAGATTTTGTGTAATATTTTGATTCTCTATAAGATTCTAATTATAGGATATCTATGCGATTCGTGCTTGCAGAGTACAATTGGCTATAAAATGGGTGCGAAACAACCTGTAGAATTATATAAAATGGATTTTCCATTCGTGTTTGTAAAGTTCACAAGAGTATGAAACACAACAAATGTTTCATTACTGCTGGTAACATTTTTTCCCATACTTTATTCAATCGTTTAGATCTTTCTTTTGTATCTTGGTATAAGAATCATATATGCGAGTTCTTCTGTGTATATACTGCTAGTTTTTAGTGATCTTTCAAAACAAAGATAAATTTGAATGCTTTACTAATTTATGGTAAATTATCATGGCATTATCTCATTCATAACTTACATTGCTTTTATGCATTTATAAATCCTCATAGCAAAACTGAGCAATTTTTTTCCCTTTTAAATGAAATAGTGTGGCCTATTTATTTGGTTTTGTTTGTTTGGTTTGCCATTAGAGGGTTTGGTTGTGACAGCCACAAGGGAGACAAGAGGATGGTGAAAAGAAGGAAAGTTCATGAAAGCATTCTTAATCCATGCCTCTGAATGAACTCATACTAAATTAGTAAATTTGTGGTTAAAAATGTAATGACCCGTCCCTCCACCGATACTGTCCCCACTTAGCCACTGCGGTTATCCGAAAGTGTGGGGTTTTCAACGGGCATCGCTGCGGTAATCCAGAAGAAACTTCCCGGATGGTCACCCATCCCTGGATTACTCCCTCCCGAGCACGCTTAACTGCAAAGTTTTCTGCCAACTCTGGAGCCAATTGTGCTAAAAAGGCCTCGGTATAATGTAGACATTCCTTGTCTCCTATGAGAGCAGTATCTGGCATAATCCCCCAGCATACTTCCCCCACCCGAGAACAAGCGAACGACCCCTAGTTGTATCCCAAATAACACCGATATTGTTCCCACTTACCCACTGCGGTTATCCAGCAGTGTGGGATTTTTAACGCCACTACTACGGTTATCCAGCAGCATCTTCCCGAGAGGTCACCCATCCTGTGACTACTCTCGGCCGAGCACGCTTAACTGAGATATTTTTCCCCACAACTTAGTCAAGTGTACTCATTAGGCCTCGGTGATAGGAAAGGACAAACCATTACTTATATTCCATTCTTCTAACCACTGCCGAATATTGGGGTATTACAAAAAAAGAATCTGCAATTGTGTATTCTAAGATATTTGCCCTCCGTTTTTTGCAGATACATATCTTATACATTGATCAATGAATTTTAGAGAACTAGTGATTATGAACTTGAACTGGTCTTGAATCCCAGTTTCAAAATATTTTTAGGCCAGATTTTCTTTAATTCCAAGTCCTTTTTGTCCTTTTAGGGCTTCTGACTAATTTCCCAGTTAACAAATTGTTTGTTTTTCTTATGTGCAGATCATTATTGGTGTCGGAGCAAAGCCTACTGTCCAAGGTTTTGAAGCTGTGGGGTTGGATACAAAAGTTGGGGGAATACAGGTCACTGTACTGGTTATTATAATTCAGTTAAGTTGTTAAATGTCATCAAATTCTTACATGCAGTTTGGTTGTTGGACAAAATAGCTTGAAGCTTGGTTGCTTTTGTTTTTATCTTTTCTATTATTTTATTTGTAAGCTAATGAAGAGTGTTTTACTTGCATCTGTGGAGATTTCCTCGGTGTTGGACAAAACATATATGGATTGAATGGCTGAGGTTAAGGGACCTTCAAATTTCATCAAGTGTCCACAATCAAGAGTTCATTGTAACTGCTCATATTATATTTTGCTTCTATTATATTATTTGTAAGATAAAGGTAATGATGAAGTTTAGAGTCTTCCGCAGTGATAAAGGATAAGGCTGAGGTTAAGGGAGCCTCAATTCCAACATGAGGCGATAGTCAAAATTTCTTTGTAACTGCTCGGACCTTGCATTGTTTATTCCTTCCATGTTCTGTTATATTTGCAGGTGGTCGATGTAGTCTAATTCATTTTATACGAAGCATTGTTAATTAGTTCTCTTGTTAAAAGGTTTAGATTGCTGATGGTTAAAATGCTCATGACATATTGACTAATGATGTGGTTGTGTATATACATACCGCTTTACGTTTTCGAACACATGATCTGATAGACCACTTTGAATCCTTAATGGTTTGTGGTATGTCATGTAGTACCATCCTGGTGACCTCATATGCTTGGCATGCTTGGTAGTTCTTATGCCATAGTTGGCTATTTTTGATTTGAGTTTACTAAAGAGAGGTTTATTAGTGATGCGTTTGTTACTAAATTTGAGCCTTTACTCTGATTATTTGGTACTTATATACCGGGTTCATAGATATAGCCTTCCTCGCTTACATTTCTTGTTAGATACCCTTCACCATCACATTCTTTCATATGCAGTGCAATTAGCTATTGGATACTGATTTCTAAGCATGAAGTTTCATAGTTCTCTTAAAATTATTATCACTGTGATCTTGAACATTCTAGTCTAAGCATGAAGTTTTAGTTGTCTTAAAATTATTTCCACTGTGATCTTGAACATTCTGGCCTTTGCAATCCATTACGAATAATGGCACTTGTTTGCTCATATTCCCTGTAGTGCAGTTGGATTGCAGTTGTCATATTTATTTCTTGCTTTCTTAGTCTTCTTATGTAAGATGGTTCATTAACTTTCTTGTTTGATAATTCAGGGAGAAGTTTGGACCCATGATTCTGCAGGGAACCAGATGCTGAGGTTCTACAATGGTGAGTTTGAAGTCTCCATCCAACGGCTTGTTCTTTTTCTTCTCCTCTTTTCTGGTCTTGTTTAGTGTTGATTTTGCCTATTCTTAAACTTATTGTTTAATTCTCGACTCCCTTGAGTAATGGGAGGTTCCCACCTGCTTTAAAGTATATAGTGGATGATGGATTGTTATAGGTTGGAAAGCATACAACTAATTCACCGGCAAGATGCAACTAAAGATCCTTGCTCCAAGAAGGGAAAGGTAAACGCAGCAATGGTGTAAACACCAACTTCTTGTTCAGACTGCAACAGTTCAAAGTTCAGAATGCCTTTATATGGAACATTGTAAAACTCTTGTTCGTGTCTGGAAACACAACTTGAGTCAACTAGGCAAATTTCTTTCGAAGGCTCTTATCTTAGGTTCATATGTAGGTCTCAATTGTATATACAAGGGACTGTGTTCTTTTATTCAATTTGCCAATGGGAAATTTTGTTTCTGTTGTAAATTTCAGGTAATATTATATTATCTTCCTAGTTGTTTAGTGCAGAAAGTGCTAAATTGCTATCACAAGTTTTTGGGTATATCTCCATGCATCTGTCTTGTGGTAAAGAGATTAATATTGTGACCTCAAATATTAATCAGCTGATGGATTTTGCTGTGCAGGTACACCATTATGAAGTAGGAACAAGTTCTTCATCAACGGAGTTTATATTTTACTGTTTTAGTTCATCGTTTTGTGTACATGTCCTGTAACTCGGTTACTTTTCTTGTAAGGTTACACTGGTCAGAACTCCAGATTTTAATCTTTTTGTGTAATTCAAACCAATGAATCAATGATTGTTAAATTGAATGATTGTTGGTGTGCAAGTTTAATTTGTTCTCATTTTATTTTGATTCTCATTTGAATTCAAATTTGAGTTTCATTTGAATTTGGTTTTCATTTGAATCTCATTTGAATTCAAATTTGAGTTTCATTTGAATTTAAATTTGAGTTTCAGTTTCAATTCTGTCTAATTTTAGTCATAGTCAGATTCAGTCAGGCCAGACAGCAATCTGAATCTATTTTTTTTTTATATTAAGAATTATATCCACGACTGATTGTAGACAGTCATAAAGTTTTGACCATTATAATCGGTCGTTGATATAAGATTTTAAACGACCCCAAGAGACACGTCACAGTTAAAAAAGACGCTCAAACAGCGACCCTTTCTTCGACCGACAAAGCAAGTCATAGATACGAGTTAAATGACTTGCTTTGACGGTCGCGAAACTGCTAATTTCCACTAGTGTCAATTTATAGAGTTCTTGTTGGTTGAGAAGTAACAAAATTACTTACCACCTCTTCTTAGGTTGTTGAACTTGTGTCGCTATGAATCAGATGCATACCAAATAATTTTAAAAATGACAAGCTTAGAAACAACAAAATTTAAGCATCAAAAAGGGACTAGTTAGTAAGAACCCATACCGTAAAATATTTTTTCTTTGCAACCAATCGAGTCTCCGCAGTTGGTATCCATGACGTATCTCCATGAAATTCGTGATTTAGCATTCCCAAGTGAGATTCACATTAGGAGAGCGCTCCTATCATGCAAAAAACGCGATCCCAACATGTGAGATACGTGTGAATTCAAATTCTGACCAAATATAACATGAAACTTATAAATGTCTGTAATTATTAGTTCAACCACATGAATATGAGATTTGGTGGAACTCTGAGTTTCAGTACCTCTCGATATTTTTACAATATTTTGTATATACTTTCTTTATTTTTAGTGTTTTCGATTATTAAGTCTGAAATCAAATATTTACAAGTCTTTGAAGGAACTTTTTCTCACCACTTATACAACACATCATAGGATTGTAGGAGATCAAAAATATAAGGTTTTTCTTTGGTGTGAGATTTAATAATACAAACTAGTTAATCATTGAAGATTCATTTCGTATCATCTTCTTTATGTTCTCTTATTTTGTTAGCATGTTGTTTCACAATTGCTACGTTTATAAATTTATGCAAACATAGTCAGGAAAGAAAGGGAAAATTGAAGGAAAATAAAGACAAAAGTAACATTAGTAATGAGATGTTGGAGTAAACCAAAAAGAATTTTTTTATCAAGTAGAATTGTTCAAGGTAAAAGTTTGATCAAGTTCACGTACCCGTATGCGTACTAGAAGAAGTTCACGTTCGTGAATTTCTGATGAGTTTGGAGTTTACGAACTCATAAACCAGTCAACTAAAGTATGCATACCCGTACGCATACTAGCAGAACTTTTCCACCCTAAAAATTCTGCTGAGTTTGGAAACCGAAAACCAACTCAATCAGGTTGCTTAAGTACGCATACATGTACGCATACTTAAGCTGGTTATTTCTCAAATCGGTAGTTCATGAACTTAAAACAATAAATTATAAGGAATGCAATCTTTTCAGACCATGGATATATTGTTCATGAATTGATTCAAATGAATCAAACCGATTTTGTTTCAATAATGTCTATTCATAAAGACCCAAGCAATCGAATAAATCTTCAACTAGTTCTTTTGAAGTCATTTGAACTAGTTGCGATGAAGATGAATACGGTTAATATGAAAGTGCTCATATGGCTAACCATTGGTTAACTATTGTTGAATCAACTAAGTGTACACGTTTAGGTACGGTTACTCAAACCTAAATGAAATACATTTCATTTGTGTATAACAAGATAAGTTTTGATCTAACGGTTGAAAGATATTAGCTTGAATCTAATCAGGTTTTCATCTAACGGTGAATAATGAATGCTTTGTTACTACGCTAACATTGATTGCAAACCTTGATTTGTAAACTATATAAAGGATAACTCTAGCAACTGGGAAAACTAATCCCCACACATCTTGTGTGATACTAGTTGCGTTATCTAGAGTCGATTATCCTTTAACCTTAGGTTTCTTCTCGAGACCCTGTAGGTTAATGACTTAAATACTTCATTAGGATTATGAAGCCAGACCAAACTACTTCTCTTGTATTTTAGTGATCTGATCTTGCCATTTCTATCGTAAGAGTACAATTGTAAGATTGGCTTGAGATTATATCTCCTTTTTTTCGTCCCATCGTTTGTGATTCCGTAATATCTTGTTTCGCTACCATACAATTAAGATTATTATGACATGATTGATAATTCTAGGATGTTCTTTGGGAATATAAGTATGGGTTATCGATTGGTTCCTGTTTACCTTGATTTTATCAAAAAACAGAACAAAACTCAGAGGTTTATTTTTGGGAGATAGATTTATCTATTATCGCAGACTTTTTTTGTGGGATAAACAGTCCAGACCGAAGTTAGTTTGTAGTAGGATAGTGTCTGTAGTGGATTAATACAGTGTGGTTTTCAATATGTTTTAGGTCTCGGGGTTATTCTGCATTTGCAGTTTCCTCGTTAATTTTTTTTCCGATGTCTGTGTTATTTCTATTCCGCATTATATTTTGTTATATAATTGAAATATCACAGGTTGTGCGTTGTACCGATTAATTGTGAAATCCAACCTTTGGTTGTTGATTGTGAAAAGACGAGGGTACCTAAATATACCTCAATCTAAAACTTTTCCACCTATAAGTCCCTTCTTCCGAAAGTGATTGTCTATGGACTGAGTTGAGACAATACAACAAATCGGTCTCACACTTTGTGTGATCATCTATGGATACGAGATCGAGACAATACAACAACAAAGTGTGTTTACTTGATAATAGGTTCGGACTTAACCAAACATTATAGGATTATATATCAAGTAAATGGGAATTAATTAACGTTTGTGTATTTTACTTCTAATTATAATTGATGAAATAGAAAAGTAAAAGACACAACAATATTTTGTTAATGAGAAAACCGCAAATGCAGAAAACCCCCGGGACCTAGTCCAGATTGAATACTCTCCAAATTAAGCCTCTATACAAAATCTAAACCAACTTCGTATAATTGAGACCAAGCAAATAAACCTATAATTCACTTAGTTTCCTCAGTATCCATGCTCCTCCAATTTGCAATGAATCACGCACTTGGAACAATTCCTTTGTTTCGTATTTCAAACAGTAAAGGAATAACAAATCTGTTCGGTAACAACTCTTTTCAACCAAGTGCTATGAGTTTGACAAAGGCTCTCTTGTTTAACACATAATACTTGTAAGTCTCAAATCCTAATACTTTCAAGCTAACCTATACGAAGTTGACTCTAGTAAATAATCAAGCGACTCTTTAAATGAGTTTTGATTCACTAAAATATGATAACCAAACTTGACATACCAATGCTTTGTGGGTTCAACCGAGAAATTCTCTAACAATATCCCCCTTTGTAAATTTTAGTGACAAAAATCTTACATCATATGGATAAAAAAAATACAAGAATTCATTACGCACATACGCTTGATTCCAAGTTCAACAACACATAACTTGCATTAAATTCAATCTTCAAATGCCGCTGCTGACACCATAATTACAAGGATAATACTCCCCCTAAAGGTTAGATATGTAGATTTTCAATATGCACATCTTTGTTATTTCAATGTAGTACCTCATAACTACATATCACATGTATGTGACTCCCCCTTAGTCTATGCTTTCACCCTATTCGTTAGAATAAAGGTTTTAGCACAAGTGTCCTTTCCATTAGTGATACTAACTCATACAAGCCAATACCAATTGTTTACTCCATATATTACCCCCCCTCCCTTTTTTGTCACGAAAATGACAAAGAAACAAAAAAATAAAGGACAAACCGAAAGGATATTATAAATCTCACAAAGAGAAGTTGTAAACCTATAAGAGTTGAGCGAGGGTTTTAGTCGCCATCTTTAGATAAAAAATACTAAACCGAATCAATAAAATAATTGCACTAAGAAATTTTGGATAGTTTAGCAAACCAAAAATTAACTAATCACTTAGCTCTTTTCTAAACTGATTGTGCAAATACAATCGCTTGTTCGATAATAACAAAATAAAGATAAGAATTAACTTTACTTTTCTCATCAGGCTCTAGTTTTGCACAAAGTAAAACTTAGACCTTTAACTTTTAACAAGAAAAATACTAGGTTAGTTAACTAGTAATTCTCGTTAAGGCATTCAGCTACTTGAATCCTTCCACATTTGATAAGTCTAACTTAGATCCGAAAATCTTAGTTTCTCTTATCCGGAATTCACTTGGACTAAACAAATGATCCCGAAATTCACAGTTTGTTAAGCCTTAAACAATCCATACAAACCAAAAAAACAACTTGCATAATTATTTGTCTTAACCGGAAGAAATTGAATCAACATAGATATTAAAACATTGCAATTGCACCGAATTTTGTAAACCTAAACTATTGATATCACAAAGATAACAATGGTTTTTCTTAAACGGAAATAATTGTATCACACACACAACAATTGTACCAAAATTTTGTAGGCCTAAACTATAGATATCAAAACATAACAATGGTTTTTCTTAACCGGAGACAATTGAATCACACAAGCATCCATACACAAATAATGGAATAAACATCAATTGTACCGAAATATTTTTTTAAGCAAAAGCAATAGAGATATAAAATAAAATAATGGCTTTTCTTAAACAGAAAAACATTTAACTAACAAGATTATTACCTCAATTTCCGCATCCTCTTCTCCTTTTCTTCATATATTAAGGGGAAAATATTAAGGGCAAGTTCACATAGAACTCTCCTCCTTTGTATGTTGTTATCCTCTTGCCAAAACTAAAGAACAATAACAAAAAGCACCAACCTTTACCAGAGAAAGGTTGAAAACCGGTTTTAACTTTGCGATGCAAAAGTTAGAACCTCGAAACACATATGCTTTTATGTTAAACCGAAATTCAATATATTGTGACTTTTTCACATATTGTTTCTACAAGAACCCCTCATGATCCTTCGATAAAGACTACCAACATGGGATAGAACTTAATCCCGCTAAATCAAAAAGTCACCCAAACCACAGGGGTTAACGCATTATGAGATCGAATATCAAGGTTAGAAAACCGAAATCAAACATCTAATAAACATACATAGCAATAATCAAAAGCATTAAAGCACATGCTATTAACCGAAAACTATCATAAGAAACATTATAAAATAATAATTTTATTCATAATAAGATAGTTTTATTCATAATAGACTTTACAATTATTGATAGCAATCAAAAACTAAAGTCTATTCTCTCAAGAAGATATTAATCTTCATAAACATAGGATCTCTTCTGCTTAATAGGTGTGATTCTTTGAATTCCCTGAAGAGATCCTTGGTTGAAGTACAGTTCTCCAATCTTGTGGAAATTCCTCTTTGTTTACATTTTTAGAAATTTAGGAAAGTTGTTTGAGGAGATAAGCTTGAACGAGTAATGATTTCTCAAGACTACGTTTTACCAATGGTACTTCCAACTTTTTTTCAGCACAGGTTTGAGCCATCTTGTGAAACTCTTTTTCATAATCAATCATACAAGATGATTGACTTATTCCAATATAGGGAATACTTCCGAAATTATTGAAGTTATCAAATCTGAAGGTACCATTGTTCAATTTTTTAGTGTACCTTTCTGAAACCCTAGAAGAAATCTTTGCATCATAATCGGTACTGTTCATGATTCCTTGTCAAAGATGGATAAAAAAAAAACTCAAAAATAGCCAAATCTTTATGTATTAATAGTTTCCAAAAAGATGGTCTATCGAATTAGGAAAATAATTAATCTTTTTCTTAATATTAAATATTCAAAAACTATTAATATTAATATCTTTGTATACTTTGCAAGGTCTATCCTTTTGTGCAATACACACTAGACTCATCAAACAATTATTTGAGCACAACATGAGCCAGTGCGTTTCTCAACCGATACTAAGTAATTGATTGAGTCAGACTACACCTTTCGTGAGTGAAAGAGGATCTCTCTTTGTTTGTTCTTTTAGAAACTTTGTTCCTTTTAGAGCACATACCGAATTTATCATAAAAGTAACTATCATCAAGATATTTAGGTATTACCTCACGTACTGATGATCTGAAGATGTTTTCATATTTTCTTTTGTTTATCTCCGTTGTCTTCTTAGGAATCCATTTCCGCTCGTTTCCATTCTTATGTCATTATTTCTTACATTGGTGAGAAGCTCTTGAAGATTTAACTCAATCAATCTTATGTAAGAAATTCCTCGAAGGAGACTTCACATAACATTCTTGACTAGAAATTAAACTAGCCAATGATTGACATTCTTTAGACACGTGATCTTTAATTCCATAACTTTATGCTTACTTGTATGCCAACTGTTACAATTATATTCCAAGACTGGGAATCTAGTATGCATACCCGCACGTGTACTTGATTTAACAGTTGGAGTCCGGGAAATAAGTATGCATACCGTCATAAAAGTTCAAGTCTGGGAATTTAATTGAGTTTGGTGGTGTACGGAAGTATGCGTACACGTTTGCATACAGGCGAAACCAGACCAAGTCGGCTACTTAGGTATGCGTACCATTTTGCATACTTGAGTAGGTTAAGTTCTAAAACGATTTTTTCATGAACTAATATATTTGTATATAATAAGGAATGCAATATTTTTCAAACCATAGCTATAATGTTCATAAATTGATTCGAGTGAATCAAAATCGATTTTTCTTCAGTTGTGTCTTATATACTTCTATGAGAATATAAAAAATTGAACAACTCTATAACTAGTTTCATTTGAGTCAAAGAACAAGGTTGATATGAAAGTTCTCATATGGCTAACTTTGGTTAACTATTGTCGAACCAACCAAGTGTACATTTTTAGGTACAGTTTCCCATATCTAAATGAAGGAACATTTCATTTGTGTATAACAAGCTAAGTTCGATCTAACAGTTGAAAGATATTAACTTGAATCTAATCATGTTTTCATCTAACGGTGAATATTGAATGCTTTGTTACCAAGGTAACACTGATTGCAAACCCTGATTTGAAGACTATATAAGGGAGAAATCTAGCAACTGGGAAACCTAATCCCCACACCTCCTATGTGATACTAGTTGCGACTAGAGTCGATTCTCCTTTAACCTTAGGTTTTTTTCCAACACCCTGTAGGTTGCACTAGTGGAAAAAAACTGATTTAAGATAGTCGTAAAGTGTCGTATTACCGACTAATATGGTACTTTGGAGTTTTCACTGAAAGCGCCGTAGATTCAGTGTCTTTTTCTGGAAAGACACTTTAAAGTTGACTCAGATTTACGATACTTTCTAGTTGTCGCTAGGTAGGACACCTGGTTTACGTTGTAGATATAATTTTATTAAATAAAAAAAAAATCTGGCTGACTGATTGCAGCCATTCTGACTAGATGAAAATTATGATTCAAAAATCAAATTGCACTAAACTGAAACTAAAATTACAATGAAATTCTACTGGGATCAATTTACAATTTCATATACCTAGAAGACATGTTTCACCATTCGATCAAACTTTCAAATTCACAAAATCAATGTACAAGTTCAATAAAAAACATTGGAATTCAGTTTACCCATACGGTCAAAAACACCAAAAGAAATCTAGATCAGTGTAGACCAACATAATAAACACAAACTGCAACAAAAAATCAGCGAGAAAATGAAATGAGAAATGACTTGCCCAATTCAGAACTTGCAAGTACATGTAGAAAAAATAAGTTTGGGCGTTAGAAGTTTAACTGTAAAGAGATCATAACTTGGCAATTAACATCAATACAGAATCATCCTTAATAAACCTGAATGTAAAATTATTAATGAAGGCATATATTTGTTGGAAATGGTGTGTCTGCAATGTGTCCAGGTCAATTGAACGGACTTCAAAAGCAATGTGCATGATATATCAGGATTCAATGAAGTTAGTAGTGGCATGTAAGTACATAAGCAAACAATGATCAAGAAACTAGTAAAATTAAGTACTATTATAACGTTAGGCTACACTGACTAATAACATGATCATGTCTCAGTAGTAAGTATACATAAGGATGTAGACTACCGTTTGTCACTGAGCTTTTTTTTTATTTCTGTAGACTGTTGTTACTTGTCATTGCATAACGTCCAAATGTCTTCTCTTACAATCATTTTCCTGCAATAGAAACTACCAGGCATTAGTAAACATAGCAAAATTATATACAATACACGGAACTTGCAGAACTTTAAACTCTACTAGTAAGGATAAGGTTATCACCTCTACCAATAATTGCTATTGCAAGTACAGGTAGTGGCCATGGTACTTATCTAAATGAAGCTTCTTCCAACCGTCAGGCACACTGTAAAAACAACTATAAGCAATAATTCATAAGCATAAGATTAAAGGGTATAAAAGATTGAATACTTGCGAAAAAAAATAACCTAAGGAAACTGCATTTAATATGCGAGTGGAAATATATATGCTTGCAAGAGATTATTGCCCTCATAAGTACCTTTTGGTGAACTAGATGCACTTAAATATAAATCGTTTATTTTATACGATAGTTTACTAGATGCATTTAATGCCTATCTGCTAGGGTGTTAATCATAATTTGCACATAAACCAACATGGAGGATATAGATGAATGTCTAAATGTTAAAAATTTGAAAAATGCAATGTAGTAACATAAGTTCCTGAAAGAAAAGACTCGAAAGGTATGAGTCGTAACTATTGCAGGAAACTAAAAAAGAACACAAACAAAGCTTACCTCAGTATCCATCCCAAGTTGCGTTAAATTCTCTGGAGGCATCACCATAGGATCAGCTTGCGCCTTTGCAACTTAAAATTCAACACCTTTCTGATCTGCACAAGCTAGTAACTGTAAGAGTAATTTTAACAAACTAAAACAAACATACAAGTTCAAATCTGATGGATAAAAAATAGAGCCAAGTGACATACTTATTCAAACTAAGCAGGCTTTACTTCATGGTGATCATAACATGTAAACGTGTTAGCTTAAAAGAGAAGGCTCAGCATCCTCCAACGAGGTTTTGAAGGACTAGTAAACTTCATTTTACGTGCCTACTCAAGGTATTGTTTAATGAAGAATCTTTTGCACACCCACACTGCAAGAGATACTTTAAATTATGTTGATAGGATGTTAGCTGCAATAGTAGAGAAAAATAAAAATAAAAAATTGCTAGTCAAGTTACAATGAAAGATCTTATACTGCATCAGTGAATAATAATTTGTTGCACAATAAAAATACTCTTTCATCCAGGAGAAATCTAATTGCTAAGTCACTGCTAGATATCGTTTAACATCATTAACTATACAAATAATTCATCAACTTACAGTTTCATTTTGAATCTACCATGCATAGATCTATTGGCCAATGGAAAATATCATGTCAAAAATGATGAAGAAGCTCAGTTAAGAAGGGATGCATAATGAACATCCCATTCTCTTTTTATATATTTAGTTAAAAGGATACTAACAACCTTAATAGTTGTCAAGAACAAAATGTAAATTCAGCTTGAGTGGAAATTAAACATTATTATCATCTTGTTAATAACTTGAAGCTTTTGGATGGTACTTTCTACAAAGGAACAAGCACAACTCTAAAGTGAATATGCCTCTGGTATCTAGTAAGCAAACTTATTAATTTCCCAGACCAAGAATCAAAAATACAAGCCAAAAATGAATTTTTGTGGTTGTAGCTCCAAGAAAGCGAAAAGAAGGAAGAACATATTTACAATGCTTCACAATAGATAAACAAGATAACAACATACAAGAAACTAATTTGAGAAGGAATAATAACTTTGTTAAAAGCACATGAGATGGAAATACAAGTAAAAAATGCTTACAAAAAAGCAAAGCCTGCATCAGACCAACCACAGATGGAATTTTGCTAGGGAAGATTGTTATTTCTTTCATCCCTACAAAAGATAAACACGATGAAATTAATGGACAAAGCTCAATCAAACAAGATATAGACTTAACTGAAACCAATGTTGAATACCAAAGTTTAGTAATATTAATCTTAAATTTTTACAAGATGTTAATGCTACATGGTGAGATTACAGACAGACAACCGAAAACAACCACTCTATGAACTTGACCCTTGACATCTTGAGGACCCGTACGCGCTCAAAATTCAACTTTCCAGTAGGACTTGGTAAATGTTGAAGATCAATGGACACAATATTACATGGATTATCTGTTGATATTTATTTCATTTTATTACATAGAAATATATATAGATGCAGTGGTAACAAGGTTACCTCCATGGTTATTATGGTTATTACGTATGACTATCACTTTGTTGCAAGTTGCAACTTTGCTGGGACTTGAATGAGTACCGGCACATCAATGCATCCATCGCTCATCATATATAATTACAAAATAAATAAGGCTAATTTGAAGGTTAGAATCAAAAGAAGTGTAGTTCCTTACAAACTACAAGTTTACCTATACATCCACTTTTCCTGTAGCACCTAGCTTTCATTTGCATGAATCTCTACATCAATTTTTAACAAAATAAGAACGAATCTCTATATTAACAAAGTGAATGTGCTCTTGGAATATAAAAAGAAGCATTTTTGTATCCCTCTAATTTCCCACAAGTAAAAACTAAAACTAAATTGCAACATGCAAGTTACTCTCATCAAGACCTACAATTCGTTTATGAAAAGACTTGCAAACAGTCAATGCTTAGATATATATACCTTAGACCTATAGTGCACAACTTGATATCGCTAAGTCAGTCATGGTTTTCAAAATTACATCTATACTTGAATTGATATTTGAAGGACAACAATATCATATTTTGCAATATCTCGCTCAACATCTTCACTTACCTATTTACAACAAACATAAACAGTTACAAAGAGCTTCAACTAACATGAAAAGAAAAAAAAAAAAAGGAGGAAAAAATGGCAATGTAATGGAAACACGTCTGTCGATGGTGGATTTTAGATAAGGGGTAAAATCGTAAACCCCATGACCTAGTGTTACCAACAACACATTAACTACGAGCATTTAATTCAGGTGTCAATGATTAATGGGGGTATTTTTTTCAAAATACCAGATTAGGGCTTTCGACACAGAACCCTAATTCCAAAACCAAGCCGCATACTGCGCACCATGGCAACAACACCAAAACCAAGAAGCATAATACGCACCATGGCAATGACGCTAAAACCAAGCCGCATATTGCGCACCATGGCAACGACGCCAAAACCAAGCCGCATACTGCGCACCATGGCAACGACGCCAAAACCAAGCCGCATACTGCGCACCATGGCAACGATGCCAAAACCAAGCCGCATACTGCGCACCATCGCAACGACGCCAAAACCATGCCGCATACTGCGCACTATGGAACGACGCCAAAACCAAGCCACATACTGCGCACCATGGCAACGGCGCCAAAACCAAAACCGCATACTGCACCCACATGCAACCACGCCAAACTAAGCCGCTATACCGTTCGGCACATGCCAAAAATAGCGCCCTAGGCTTGTAAACCGTGCAACTATGTCAACTTGGCCGTGCGTGCCATTGTCACATGACAACACGCACCACTAGCCAATTTCTAAGCCTCTATACCGTTTGGCACATGCCAAAAATAGCGCCCTAGGCTTTCCAACCGTGCAACTAGGTCAACTTGGCCGTGCATGCCATTTCCACATGCCAACACGCACCACTAGCCAATTTCTAAGCCGCTATACCATTTGGCACATGCCAAAAATAGCGCCCTATGCTTGCAAACCGTGAAACTAGGTCAACTTGGCCGTGCGTGCCATTGGCACATGCCAACACGCACCACTAGCCAATTTCTAAGCCGTTATACCGTTTGGCATATGCCAAAAATAGCGCCCTAAGCTTGCAAACCGTGCAACTAGGTCAACTTGGCCGTGCGTGCCATTGGCACATGCCAACACGCACCACTAGCCAATTTCTAAGCCGCTATACCGTTTGGCACATGACAAAAATAGCGCCCTAGGCTTGCAAACCGTGCAACTAGGTCAACTTGGCCATGCGTGCCATTGGCACATGCCAACACGCACCACTAGCCAATTTCTAAGTCTCTATACCGTCTAGCACATGCCAAAAATAGCGCCCTAGGCTCGCAAACCGTGCAACTAGGTCAACTTGGCTGTGCGTGCCATTGGCACATGCCAACACGCATCACTAGCCAATTTCTATTTTCAAGCCGCTATGCCCAGCTAGCTCCCACAACTTGTCCCAATATCCGTGTGTGCCATTGGCACATGCCAAACACACCGCTAGCCACTTTCTCTTTCTGAGTTTCACTTACGGGCTGCTTTCACACCTTAAGTGGCCTCAAAACCTAAATACTCTCGCGTGTGGGTATAGGAAATTCGTTTCCCGTCATATGGACAGGATGACCGTCAAAAACAGAGTTCGCATGCGAATTCTACAATGGTTTTAATGAAGGGCGCCAATTAGGGTTTCAAAACCCTAAACTGCGAGCGTTTCCTTGAAGCTTGGCCACGCGTGCCATCCGCACATGCCAAAACGCTCAATAGACACTTTCTATTCCAAGCCGCTATGTTATTGGCACATGTCAAAAAGTAGCGCCTGCAACCTGGCCAAAGTGGACGTGCGTGCCATTGGCACATGCCAACACACAACCACTAGCCACTTTCTATTCCAAGCCGCTATACCATTGTAGTGCCCGCGACTTGGCCAAAGTGGTCGTGCGTGCCATTGGCACATGCCAACACACAACCACTAGTCACTTTCTATTCCAAGCCGCTATACCATTGTAGCGCATGTGACTTGGCCAAAGTGGTCATGCGTGCCATTGGCACATGCCAACACGCAACCACTAGCCAGTTTCTATTCCAAGCCGCTAAACCATTGTAGCGCCCGCGACTTGGCCAAAGTGGACGTGTGTGCCATTGGCACATGCCAACAGGAAACCACTAGCCACTTTCTATTCCAATCTGCAATACCATTGTATCGCCCGCGACTTGGCCAAAGTGGGCGTGCCATTGGCACATGCCAACACGCAACCACTAGCCACTTTCTATTCCAAGCCGTTGTACCAATGTAGCACTCGTGACTTGGCCAAAGTATCCGTGTGTGCCATTGGCACATGCCAACACGAAACCACTAGCCAATTCCCATTCCAAAGCCGTTATACCATTGTAGCGCTTGTGACTTGGAAAAAGTGGTTGTGCGTGCCATTGGCACATGCCAACACGCAACCACTAGCCACTTTTATCCCCAACCTGCTAGCCAATTTCCAAGGCATTCCGCACATGCCATTGGCACATGCCAAATACTCCACCAAGCGACTTTGGCATTTCCATCCGCACTCAAAGTACAACTTGCGGTCGAGACATCCCGCACATGCCATTGGCACGTGCCGCGATGCGTCACTAGAAACTTTGGCATTGCCACTTGCGCTCAACTCTCGAGACATCAACACAAACTGGGGAAGCTTTCTTGGGGTTTTGGTTTGGCGGTCACAGCGTGCAGCGTACACTATGCTCGCAATAAAGCAAGGCGTGCAAGGAATGAATATGGTCAATTAAATTAGTAAATTTATGGTAAAAATGTTTTTCACCATAAAGCCAACGGTTTCCACCTCCTCTCTTTTAATTGACACATTTACTCAATTCCTTAATGAGGCAAGGGTACGTTCACTCTCACTTGTATAAATAGGTTTCACCTATTCTGCCAAAACACACAAGTCTTGGTCAGGAAAAATACAATACTATCAGATATCCACTTTGCAAGCTCTCTCAAAAGATTCCATCACTAGCAAGATTCCGCAAGCTTCTACACTTCTGATACAAGTTGAGATACTACCTAGCCAGAACTCTCTGGTCTCATCACCCTTCTTCACTATCTTACCCAAATCAACCCTTTTCTTCCACTTTGTGACCGAAGCAAATCTGGAACGACCATATATCTTCTTGGTTTAGGCCTGAATTGTACAGATTGATATCTCAAATCAAAAGTGCTCACGTGAAGCACATTTGTTTAAGGGTTTAAACCAGTCTCTCCACCATCGAATTTACCAAATTCGGCAGAGGGCGATTTTCTCCCATAAACAACGTCAAAGATGAATTGATGAATTAATTATAGGTCTTAAGCATAATGAATCACAACAATGAGATGAGGGATAGCACCATTGAACTATTAGAAAAACAAAATGCATCAAAAATGGCAGATATGAACCATCAATATGAAGACCTTTTACTTAAAAACCTTAAGTAAGCAAAACCAACAGATCAAAACATCTTTAAGATGCAAAACTAAAATCAAATTTAAGGCGCTTGACAATTAGCTCATTGACATATTTTATCAAATGACAGTAGAGCGATATTGTTTCCTTTTCGTTTGACAAAACCATCAAGTACTAATGGATAAAATCTGAGGAATAAGAAAAATTAAGTCGAATATACAACCCTATAACACGAGAAAAACAAAACCCATAAGTAATATTCAAACAAAAACACTTAAAATAAAATAAAACAAACAACCATGTAAAGTACAATAATTGAAACTTTAATGTCTCTTACCAAGTATAGTTAGATGAAGATAACTCATCTATTAGTTGATTGAAGAAGAAAACAAACCATATGGCTGATGGAAAATAAAAACTCATTAAAATTAAAATTACTAATAAACAGAACCTCTATAAAAAAAAATCAGAGTTCATCAACAAACGCTAGCAAAATTAATTTTTACCTATGTAATTAGAAGCACCTTCCATTATCACCAAAAATATGTTAACAAAACCCAAAACTCCAAAAATTAATCAAAGTACAGACTAATTCATAACTAAAAACAAAATAAAATAATAAACCCCTAAATTTATTAAACAATATTAATCAAAGAGAGAAAGTGATTATACCCTTTTCTCTTTTAGAAATTTACGGATCTAGATAATACCAAAGCATGGAGATCTGTTAATTGTTTTGGTTCATGAAGATCGAGAATAACAGATGGGATTTGAGTGATGAAGAATAATATGATTTTGGTTCATAAATATCACTTAGAAGATGGATTGAAGAGGCGAAGAAGAAAATGGTTTTTTTGGAATAAAATTTCCTCTGTCAAGAGTGTGGGAGAGAAGAGAAATAAGATGCAGAAAAAGATAAGATAGGCTAGATTTTCTGGGTGAGAGAAGAGGGAAATCAGAGTCATTAGATCAATGCACTACGGGAAAAACAGTTATCTACAACTGTAACTGTACAACTCATATTTTTAAAGTTGTGAAAGGTGGCCTGTTTTACTACCTTTACCAAATAATAGTTGTCAAAGTTAAACAACGTCCAACTCTTAGGAGAAACAGGACCAAAGAGTAGTGACGAGAATCAAAACCACAACATTTGTGTACAAATATTAGTGACCACCTTTAGACTTTAACTACTCATAACTTAAAGATAGTGAATCATTATATAACAACATTCATAAGAGTTGTTGAAGTTAAAAAAAAAATTGGTTCGACAAAAGCTGTTGGAGAGATTCGAACACAAGCATACTACGCGTTAGTACAAGCCATCAACCATCCTTCCGTATTCACAATATTGATATATTTGTGTTTTTTTTTTTGATCTCTATTGACAACCATAATAAGAGTTGTAAAATGAAGAATTAACTTTGAAAAAAAATGAAGCCCAGGAGAGTCGAACCTGAGCCTCCTCTGTCCAAGTCTGGGATTCCAACCATCTTTCCACATTTACATGTGTGGTTATATTTTACTTTTATATCTATATGAAAGAAAAATTTCAGTTGAGCCTTATAAAAAAAGGCCAGTGAATGCATCCACTATGCCTGAAACATACAAGGCATTCTCTGCAATGACATTTCAATCAACACTCATAGTATATCTATATCTCCACTGAAGTACCATATTCATGCAAGTTTTGGTGAAGCAAAGACCAGTCCTGAAGAAGTTTCAAATGCTCCCAGTTCTGAAGTATATTGACTGCCAAAAAAGCAAGACATAGACTGCAAAAAAATCCAAGTGCATAATTAGAGACCAAAGCATGATTTAAGTCACCAATTTCTGCACATAACATCAGAAAAACTGCATTTAAGTAACAAATTAATCCTATTTTCTCTCCTCCTTTATCCGGGCTTGAGACCGGCAATGAAATGATATATATATATATATCATTTCAATGACGGAGTTAAAAAGGGGGGTTCATCTCAAGAGAAACATATAACATATAATATATACCAACAATATTACAAGTCCAGATAGCATATCATAAAGTGAAACAGATAACATGTCCTTTTAACGAAAAAACAAGTCCATACCAAAAATACAGCAGAACCAAAATGTCTCAAAAATAATACCCAAATTCAGTAGAAATTAAAAAAGTAAACCCACCATCAATGGCACTTCTTTTTCTTTTTCTTATTCTTCTTGTTCTTCTTCTTTGTAGGAACCACTAAGATAGGTTCAACATCAGTTCTTGCATAACTCTCGGTCTCGTCATCCATTTGTAAGCTAAGAGTTGAAGGCTCCACTGGATGGCAACTTGTGTCTTCTTGTTCATTGTATTCCTATAATTCATGGAAACCCCTAGGTGGTGGTTTCAACATGACAAACCAATTAGATGTATCCGACTCTCGAGAATAGAAAACTTGCTTGGCTTGTGACGCTAAAATGAATGGATCATTCTGATATTGGTTCTTATGCTGACGTAAGTTTACCAATGTAAAGCCTTTTTAAATCTTTACACCAAAAAAGGTGTGTGCCCAGTCACATTTGAATATGGGAATCTGAAACATATGCTGGTAGTCCAACACAAGAATTTGATCTAAAACACCATAGAAACCACTTATTTGTGACTGTCCTGTAACTAAAGATTTTGATTCAATTGAAACACCACTGTTTTGTGTGACTCTTTGAATATCCTTCGTAATAAACCTTGACCCATTTATTTCCAAGCCTTTATATGATACACAGTTATCTAAAGGATCATATGCCAACCATTCTACTGTATTTGATACTGATATGCCTTGACAAATTTGCATTTTAACCTATAAATATAATTTAGTTAGCAGAACACAAGTGATCACAGTAATGGGAGAAAGCTGTTTTGGTAATGCCAAAAAGAGGTACTACATACTGGCAAATGACCAAGTGGTAGTGCACATACCTTTTGTCGTATCCAATCTGCAAATGTCTCTGAGTGTATGGAAAGGAGTTGGTTTTCATCACTGACAGTATCAGAAGATCTTAACTCATCCATGTGCATTCTAATAAGAAAAAAAATTAATATGAAAAAGATTACTATCATGTCATCATCTTCCATGTTAGATTCTGTAAAGGTATTATAACTGATAACAATTTGAAATGAACATATAATGTCATACTTACGTTCTATATGGGTCAACTGCTGCCGTGTTAAAAAGCACATATCTATGAGCGATATTTAGCATATCACTACTAATACACACTCGAGCACCTTTAGAAAGAGGACGCCCTGCCGTTGTGGAATCTTGTTGAGTGTCTTCATTACGGCTCTGATCTAATCCTCCTTTACCTTCTTTGTCCGCATGAACATTATAAAACCTGACGCACTCCATTCCGAGGTAACACTCTGCTATACATGCTTCAGGTTGTGCGTAATTTTTTACGTATTCTTTGAATGTCTTCATATACCTGTGACAGACCAAACCTTTAATTTTTTTAGAACATTGCACTTAATTTGTTTTTCTAATTTCAGGAAAGAGTTAAAACATGAGTGTTAAAACTAATGAAACAAGTAATACCTTTGAAATGGATACATCCAACGATATTGTACGGGTCCACATAAACGTACTTCTCGAGCTAGGTAAATTGTCAAATGTACCATCACATCAAAAAATAATGGAGGGAAGTACATCTCCAACATACACAAAGTCTCAGCAATTTCTTCTTCAAGTTCTACTAACCTATCGAGATCAACTGCCCTTTGGCATATTTCGTTAAAATAAGAACATAACCGATTAACCGCATTACTTGGACCATCAGGTAAAAGCCCCTTCAAATCTATAGGTAATATTTTTTTGCATAAGAACATGGTAATCATGAGCTTTAAGGACACCCAAGCAACCATCTTTCGATAAATTCCTCCTAAGATCAGAACTATACCCAGATGGGACCTTCAAATTTCTCATTATATTATAAAATGTGGCTTTTCCCTTTTCTCTTAACTTATATGGTGCTGGTGGAAGCCATGTTTTTCCATTTTTGAGTGTTGGATGCAAGTCTTCTCTGATTCCCATACTTTTCATATCATTACGGGAATTTAAGCCATCTTTTGTTTTAAAATTTATATTCAATATAGTACCAATGACACTCTCATAGACATTTTTTCCCGTATGCATAACATCAATATTATGCCGTAGTAACAAATCCTAGGATGGAAATAAGATAATAACATCAATATGTAGCTCATGTGATAATATTTTGACTCTCCAAACACTAAGATACAGTCTATTTACATATTCATACCGGGTAGCAGATAAAAAAGAGTATATTAACATATTCATACATGCCCACATGAATTTGAGGTTAGAACTTACCTTCCAGTAAGGCAAGTCGAAAAATATGGATTGTTTGTTGAATATCGGATGGTCATCATCCTGTGCACCAGATGTAGCAGCAACACTCGAACCGGCATCGATATAGCAACTGCCCTTTTCCGATTCCCAGACTTAGAATTACCGTCATTTGCACATGTTGCCACACTACTCTGAACCTTTTTCTGGTTATTCT
This sequence comes from Papaver bracteatum, assembly GCA_023529315.1. Lineage (NCBI taxonomy): Eukaryota > Viridiplantae > Streptophyta > Magnoliopsida > Ranunculales > Papaveraceae > Papaver > Papaver bracteatum. The sequence goes on along the minus strand of JAJJWX010001448.1, from coordinate 373,387 downwards.
TCTTATTCTTCTTATTTTGCTCTTTCTGTTTCCTTTTCTGCACCTCGTTCTGCTTCGCTTTCCAAAAATCATTCACAATACTTCTCTGGCGTTCAAAGGCCACAACACCAGACATAATAGGTGGCTTTTCCTTCCTCTCAATCTCTCCATTAAACATGGATTTATTATTACGCGATCGAAGAGGATGATTACACGGTAGAAATCTCCTATGATTCATGTAAAAAGTTTTACGACTAAACGGAAACCAGTTCGAAAGAGTATTATCACCACAGAGAGGGCAGGCCGCCTTTCCTTTATACGTACATCCAGATAGATTACCATAAGCAGGAAAATCATTTATCGTCCACATCAATAATGCCTTCAAGTTGAACCTTGTGTTACTAAATTTATCATAAACCTCCACGCCATTCTCCCACAACTCAATCAGATCCTCTATCAGTGGTTGCAGATATACATCGATGTCTCTACCTGGTTGTTTCTTTCCTGGAATTAGCAAGTTCAAAATAATATTTTCGTCTTGCATACACTGCTGAGGGGGAAGATTATATACCACAATCAACACCGGACAACAACTATGTGATGGGGAAAGATCGCCAAATGGATTAAATCCATCAGCAGCAAGCCCAAGACGCAAATTACGGTATTCTGAAGCAAACTCGGGGAACTTTGTGTCTATGTGCTTCCAAGCCAAAGAATCTGATGGATGACGTATCTTCCCATCTTTACTCTTATGTGTCGCATGCCATATCAGTTGTTGAGCCAGCTCTACTGATTTATACAATCTCTTTAATCTCGGCACAATGGGGAAGTATCTAAGAACCTTAACCGGTATCTTCTTTTTTGGCTTGTCTATCATGTCATCATCTTCCATGTTAGATGTATCTTTCTTCCACCTAGAATAGTGACATTTTGGACATTCATTTGCATCTTTCAACTCCTTTCTGAACAGACAACAATCATTCTCACATGCGTGTATTTTCTCATAAGTCAGTTTAAAAGCCTTCAACAACTTTTTCACTTCATATGTTGATTTGGGAAGACAATGACCTGGGGCAACATTGAACCAGTTGTCTTGAGAAGTTCATCAAAAGCTTTCCGAGATACACCATTGACTGTCTTGTGCCTATACAACTCAATAGTGATCGATAGTTTCGTGTGTGTAGTACAAACAGGGTATAAATGGAAGTCAGCCTCTACTATCTGGTTTTCTGCCTCCTCGTCTTGCATAGTATCCGGACTCGGATGAATCGGAGAATAACCTTCAACATTAGCTTCTGTCCACATCTGATAAAAAGTACGGCCTGCTCCCTCTTCATGAACATCATTAGAACTATTATTATCCTTCTCACCGTGAAGAACCCACTCTGTGTAAGTAGGATCCATTCCTCGTTTTAGCAAGTGAAGATTAACTGTACCAGGAGGAAGTGGCTCAGCCAAATTCTTACAATCAACACACGGAAAACTAAACTTAGGAGGATATCCAAGTTTCTCATGAGCCATATCTACAAACTTCTGCACTGCATCCTGGAATGCAACACCATCCCTACATGATAAATGGATAAATTTAAAAACTGTGTAGACAACATGGCATAACAACTGAATGTAAAGAATGTAATATATAAAGTGACTTATATCTACTTTCTAGAGTGACAATATAGCATAGAAAACCAAAATTGGAAGGATATTAACCTTGGCCAATGAACCCAATCTTTATTCATCATTTGGACCGAGTTGAGTTTACCTACCACATGAATCTGCAGTAGAAAAAAGAATAGTTAGATCAATATGATTTAGACAAAATCTACAGCTCTATCTATTTCAAAGAACCAGAAGTATACATGCACTTGTGTTATTTTGGAACATCTGTATGAAATGATCGTACTTCATATTTCATTTAAATCAGGTCTTACACATATAATTAAAAATTATTACATACAAAGAGTTTTCCCTAGATTTGTAATTAGATCAGCCATTTGATTTGTAGAAACTCTAACTTTTTCTTTTGCAGCAATGAAGATAGCATCTGAAGCCCATGTAAAATCTCCACATTGTTCACATACAAGGTAAGCTATGTTCTTATTGTGATTATTTTTGCATATTTCTAGGGTGAGTTTGTAGTTGCATTTTGAAGAGAAGCACAAATTATCATGCAGTGGACAATTTTTGAAAGAGTGATCATCTTCTCCACAAGCATTACAGATTTTCTCTGATGGTAACAAGGGCAGACATGGGATGTGATAGCCCTGTAAATCCTCTTGTTTCCGAAGATAAGGGCAGGCTAGACCTACTTGAAGGAAGAACATCAGATTGGTTTAAAGAATTTGACGAAAGGGTTTGTGTAGTCGAGGACAAGGTGTCCGATGCAACCTTGTTGAATTGCGAAACCAATGCTGAAGTGACTGAATTGAAGGTGCAATTCAGTGACATAAAGACCATACTAACAAGCCATGCGAAGCAAATGTCTGAGGAAGTGGCAAGCATTCGCGAGTTAATCAGTAACGGCATGTTTGTAGGGAAAACGTGCATGGAGAAAGCTCAAATCGAGTCTCCGAGCCAAGAATTTACGTTGGTTCCGAAATGCTAGAGAAATTGAGAATTTCTTGTATGACGTTGAGACATACTTTGAGGCGAATGGAACTAGGGAAGGACAAAAAGTAACTCTCGCGGGAAATTACCTTGGTGGTGATGCAAAGGTTTGGTGGAGAACTATGCTGCAAGAAGATGAAGCGGATGGTTATACCAATCAAATGTCATGGGATGACATGAAAGATGGGACCGAGATATCGGTTACTGGCCGAGCAATGGTGCTTGGTATGCAAGAGAAAGTTTACGTAGGCTTAAAATGACGAGTACACCACAGGCTTATGCTGAAAACTTCCTTGCATTGGTGCAAGAAGTACGTGGCATGAGTGAAGAAGATCATATGTTCCAATTTCTGGCTGGCGCAAGTTCAAGTGTGATTGCTGAACTTAAGAAGCGCAAAATCCAGAGTATCCAGATGGCTATTCCAGCGGTAAGAGGGCTTACTAGTTGCACAATGACTGAAGATGTGCAGAGATGTGAAGGTGAAGCCAAAAGGAAAGAAAAATCTGTAGGCAGTAAACGCAAGCATGAACCGAAGGAAGATGAATTATTCCCTTTAGCCCGGAACTATAGGGGATGTTTCATTTGCAAAGGTTTGCATTTCTCTAGAAGCTGTCCACTCAAAGAACAACTTAATGTATCAGTTGGGAATGACTATGGGGGTCATTCTAGCAAGACTCGTGAAGGCCGAAGTGAAGGTTCAAGGAAGAGACCGCGCAGCGAAGTCGTTGCTCACTTCGACAAAGAAAGAAACTAAGCTAAGAACAAGAGTAAGTGTTGCTGTCTCCATTGGCGACACTTTGATTCCAGAACAAAGAGTGTTCCTGGCCTTGTTCTATGTAGCTTGAGTTATTGGTTGATGCAAACTCTGTGTGTAGAGTTTGGTTGTACAGACTTTTATTTGAGTCTTCAAGTTTGTACATACTTTGCTTTGGTGTAAGCAAGTTGCTTTGTTAATGAAGTTTAGCTTTCCAGAATAGATCAGTTGATGATCAATCATGTAATGGTACATGGTCTTGTTGTGTAAGAGCAGTAATGAACGAGGGTGTTTTCGTTTATAAAGCCTTGCCTCTTTATTTACGATGTAAAACTAGTTCATGGGGAGATGCTGCAAGTAGCATACTTATCCTAACGTATGCAATAGCAAGGAAAGTTGAAAGCTAATAAGCAAAGCATAGTACAAGGGTCCTAGTTGACGTAGAAGTGATGTTGCTGTTTGTGAATTGCAGAATAGCACGATGGCAGATGGGCAGCGACGGTGCAAGCAATACAGCAAGTAAGAAATCACATCATCAGCAAGCATAAGTTGGGTAGAACTCATGGCCTTAGAGAAATACACACACACTTTCCAGGCAATTAGCAATGCAGTTCAAAGAAGTATTTGGAGACATATTGTCTTTGAAAGCATAGCATATGGACAGCTAAAGGGTTAGCTAATGATATGTCCAAAGAGATAGTTAGTCACAGTTTTAAATGGGCTGTGAAACTCAATAGTTTTGTTGCATGGAAGTTAAGCAAATAAAACTCACCATTCCAGTTCGGGTATGCAAAATGGCATAAGTATAGAATTTATACTTGGTGGCCACATTCATAGAAATGAGTTCTTGAATGTTGTTTGCATAATCAGAGTTTGGAGAGGCATGAAGTGTTGAATTCGGGTGTCTAATGCGAAGAGAACCCCTATTCACTTTATGACGTGCTTAATGAAGAGTGCGGAGAACAACAGTTCAACGGAAAGTTCCTAAAAAAATTGATTGAAAATGAAGCCAAGTCGTTTATAAGCCCTTGTCACGTTGAGTGGAGGAAAAGTCGGATAGCGATGGCAATGATCATGATGATAAAATTGAGAAGAATCACTCAGTGCATAAACTTAGGCGCAAATGATTCATGCGAAATTCAAGTCCAATTCAGGGAATTGGCAAAAAGAATTTCCAAATAGCATTTGGGTGTTGATATACGGTTGTAGTGGGAGTTGGAGCGTATGCGCAACGTGAAAACAACAGTACAAGTCAGTAGGATCAATAGGAAAGCAGTAAATCTAAGTGGTGGCATGTGGTACTAGGCATAAAAGTTTTGGCAAGAAAGAATGCTAAATAAGTTTGCTGAATTCTGAGTGGCTCAGAAGTGTACAAGGCCGAAGAAAAAGTATGGTGAGTATACTTGGTTGCGTTCAACGAGGGCGTTGAACATATTAGGTGGGGGAGGTCTATTACGGTGCTCCAAGTGACGCATAATGATGACGCATTACAGAGTTGCAGGCCATGCCAGAGTTCCGCCGTAATGGCGCATTGCGAAGCCATAATAGCGATATACTGTATAGACCGTTAAGTATCGAGAATGACATGACCCTACAGGGCCAATGAAGCGCAAGAGTGGCGCTACATTGTAAATATATTTGGCTAAGGAATGAAGCTTATTGGCCGACACAATGAAGCTTCATTAAGGAGAAGGCAAGACGAAGCCAAAGTGACAGATGCAACATGTGATGTTGGCATTAAGGCATATCCGTGGAATTGAGTTGGCCCAAACTCAAGGATGATGCAAGAGTGTAGAATAGATCAAGAGTTGGTCTATGGCATTAGTTTAAGGCTGGCCAAAGCTTGAACAATGCAAACAAGTTGGCAATGCAAGAGTTGCATTGCTATTGTCAAGCTAATTGGCGAAGTGAAGCATATGTGACGAAGGAGTAACTAGAGTGAGCTTAAGGAGTTGGCCTCGACAATTAAAGCCTAAAGAGTGTCCGTGCATTAACTTAGAGTAATAAAAATGCAGGGCCAAGAGAGCTGTACGTTGGCACAAGACAGAATCCAGTAGGCCAAGACAAGTGGCGCAATAAGGCTCCAGTGACGGTTACAAGTTGGTTATGAGCTTCACAAGCATGCCAATGATGCGTGATGAAGAGGAGCGTTTATAAAGGAGTTTATAATCGTGGGAGAAGAGTTTTAACTACCAAGAGAACAGGTGTTGGACGATTGGCGCAAGTTAAAGGAAAACTGGCCAGTTGGCATAGTAGTTGGCGGTTATGAAACTGCTCCCCGAGACAGATGGCTGTCTCTAGCGTGTGTAACGGTTATGCACGGTTTGGCCAAGCAAAGCTGCTGTATAAATAGTCATAAGGCATGGGAAATTCGGTAGCTAGCATGTATGAGAGTTAGCCTAGCCTGTGTGAGTGAAAACTAACATATGTGAGAGTGTAGATTGCATATGTGAGTGAATAGGAGAGTATTTGTAAGACTTAGACTTGGTTCAGGGAGTGAACAAGTCTGTGTAAGTCCCCAAGTTGGCAAGTTTTGCATTTCTTCCCTTTGATGCAATAAAAAGAGTTGATTGTGTCATGTTCTAAGTGTTCTTGGTTGGCTGATTGTTGTTGGTAAAGTATGGCATGAATTGAGTGCATTATGGGGTGCATTTGATGAGCTTAGAGAAGAGAAAGAAGGCTATAAAAGACTTCCGTTGATTGACCTGATGTGTTGGCTGTTTGCATAGGTGCAAACTTATAAGGCTGAAGTGCAAGTGGGTGAAGTTCGATTCACAAGACCATTGTGCTGCCGGGTTACACTTTCGCAGAAAATTCTTGGTGAGTTTGAAGGTATGACAGCTAGCATGGCTAGGGCCATGGCATGGTGAAATTGGCATGGCGCGGCTATCTTGGGCTAGGCGTTTCTAAAATGATTTTCCATTGGTGCATCTAGCATAGCTAGGTCCATGGCATGGTGCAATTGGAATAGCGCGGCTAGCTTGGGCTAGGCGTGGCTGACATGATTTTCCATTGGCAAGTGGGGTGAGGATAGCATAGCTAGGGCCATGGCATGGTGCAATTGGTATGGCATGGCTAGCTTGGCCTAGGTGTGGCTGGCATGATTTTCCATTGGCACGCGGGGTACAGCTAGCATGGTTGGCATGCTTTGGCGCGGTAGGATGTGGATGGCATGATTTTCCATTGGCACACGAGATGCGGTTAGCATAGCTAGGGCCATGGCATGGTGCGATTGGCATGGCGCGGCTAGCTTAGGCTAGGCATGGCTGGCATGACTTTCCATTGGCACGCGGGGTGAGGCTAGCACGGCTAGAAACATGGCATGGTACAATTGGCATGGCGCGGCTAGCTTGGGCTAGGCGTGGCTGGCATGATTTTCCATTGGCATGCGGGGTGAGGCGACCATGTTTGGCATGCTTTGGCGCGGTAGGGTGTGGCTGGCATGATTTGTCATTGGCACACGAGATGCAGCTAGCATAGCTAGGGCCATGGCACGGTGTGATTGGCATGGCGCGACTAGCTTGGGATAGGCGTGGCTGGCATGATTTTGCATTGGCACACCGGGTGCGGCTAGCATGGTTGGCATGTTTTGGCGCGGTAGGGTGTGGCTGGCATGATTTTCCATTGGCACACGAGATACGTCTAACATAGCTAGGGCCATGGCACGGTGCGATTGGCATGGCGCGACTAGCTTGGGCTAGGCGTGGCTGGCATGATTTTCCATTGGCACGCGGGGTGAATTAGGGTTTGGTTTGTCGTAACCCTAATTTGAAAAAATATACCCTAGTAATTATTAGGGACATATTAATTGCTTTTATCAATGCGCCTAGTAAATGCTTGTTTTAAGTGTCTGCTAGGGTTTAGCATTTTATGATTTTAACCCTAAACTAAAGACCACCATCAACATTAAGTCCCTTGCTTAGCTCGGAACGGGTGCCTTATTGCGGGGTAAGCATATGATGGTGACAGACTACGTAAATCATTGCAAGGATGGTCAAGAGAGTCCGACTAACCTTTTAAGTGGTAGAGAGAGTTCTGTTTTCCATGTTGGTGGTCACGGCAAAGGGGACACGGTCTCGAATGGTGGAGCAGGTGGGTAGCTTCGACTGAAATGGCCGAGAGGAGACATGGTCTTGGCCACGGCAATGGTATGGTGGAACACGTCAGGGGCGGCTAAGCATGGTGGAGTTGTGGTGATGGAGTGAGGGCCAGGGCCGTGGCAAGGTGAAATTATGTTTGATGAGGCGTTTTATTCCGAGGATGATTTTCTGGCTATGATTTCGGCATGTTCCACCTATTCAGCTTGCGCTTCTCTTCTTTCCTTAGGGTTTCCACGGTATTTACTCCCGGTGAAGGTATATCATCTTCCCAGTTTTTTTAACAGAGGTTTTCTTGTCAAGTCCAATCTTCCCTCATGTTGATCAGAAGCGAACTTTCCTTGAGTCGATCAGGTTCCTCAGCAAAGCGTGCTAAGCTTGATTGTTGCGACACCTCTCCCGTTCGGGTCATTTGGGTTAAGAAAGTCATATTGGTATGTTCTCATTAACTAGCATACAACTTATTCATTTGGTGATGAATAATGGAAACTTTCTTCAGTGTATAGGTATCATGTTGGATCATGCGTTACCGTCATTGATGAAGATGATTTGGTTTCTCCTTTTCCTTCGCGCTCAATTCTTTCGGCCGTGGCTGGTCTGGAGAATGCGGACTTAGGAATTTCTTGCCATGAGTATCCCAGTGCGGGTTCATTGTTCGGTACCCACATGAGGTGTCTTTCTCCAATCTATGGAACGTTGGGGGGTTCCTTGTGCGAAAAGAATTCGTAACTCTTTACACAAGAATATGGAAAGTATACAGTCATATTGCCACCAGAGAAGTTATACAGTATTGTTCGTCCGCCTTGGTTTCTGTCGTGAATTGTCTCTTGCCGATGATTGTTGAAATGGAGAATGTATCTATTCGTGTCGTTGCAGAAGCATCCATTCAAAAGTAGGAGAACATGGTGTCTACTTGTGAATCTCTGAAGTTCAACGTCAGTTGGTTGCGACATCTCCTCGAAATCGTGAAGGTAGACAGGGATGGTATTCTTGCTGGCGTGGTCCCTGCCACGAGATGTATTCTGGAAGAGGAGAAAGCGTTGGCCGCGGAGTCACACATGGTAGATGAGTCGATCCGGAATTTGAAGATCAGGATAGAGAGGTACCAAAGTCGCTTGAATATGATGTTTTCTAGTGATTATCACCTCTTAGATGGGCTTTTATGAATCACGTGGTTTTGATGCTTTTGGGTTTCTTTTCTGGGTTTTCAATTATTTTTTTTTACACCTTTTTTTTTTTTTTTTAAAGAACAAGAGAATTTTATTGATTTGCCTTAATCAAAATGAAATGACGTAAAATGGAAAACTCAATACGGTATGGAGGAAAGTGGAAAAATGCATGGCTATCCGTGCCTACAAATGAGGCGGCGCTCAGGCGTCATATGCCTTTAGCCATTTCCCGTTGATGACTGCTTCCATATTTCCTCCGTCTTCCTTAATTATTTTGTAGTACCCACTGCTGTATGCTTTAGTGACTATGTAAGGCCCTTCCCACTTTGCGGAGAACTTTGGTGCAGATGCATCTTTCTAGACATGTTTAGCAGTTTTCAACACCAAGTCTCCTACTTGAAATATTCGCGGTTTCACGGTTTTATTGGATGCTCTAGAAACCCTTCTCCTATACACCTGCACATGTTCATATGCTCTGGACCTCCTGGAGTCTACGGTGTCCAACTCTGCAACCCTGGCGTTTAGTTCCTCAGATTCATTCTATCGAACTCCTCTTGCTTCGGGCGATCCTGGCTGATGGGATGTCCGGTATGTCCATAGAACTATGGGCAGTTGCTCATGCCATGTTCGAGGGTTATCGTGCACTGTCCAGCTGAGAATCCGAATTAGAGTCTTGTTGGTGCTTTCAGCTTGCCTGTTCCCTTGAGGGTAGTATGCAGTGGAGAGGAATTGCTTAATCCCGTATTCGTCGAGTAACTCTCGTACTTGTCTGTTCGCGAAAGGGGTGCCATTGTTAGTGATGATATGTTTAGGTATACCAAAAAGGCATATAATATACTCCTTAATGAATGCCGCAATTGTGGTTCCGTTCGTCCATCGTAAAGCTATGGCTTCGACCCATTTGGTAAAGTATTATGTCGCCGTTATTATAAACTCGTGTTTTTTTGAGGATGGTGGGTTGATCTTCCAAATGATGTCGAGTCCCAAGCTATGAAAGGGCCATGGACTACTTATTGCATGAAAAGTGGTTGCTGGCACATGAATAAGGTTTCCTTGGATCTGACATTCCTTGCACCTCTGAACAAAAACTACTATGTCACCTTCTATTACGGTGCTGCAAGTGTCGCATAATGATGGCGCGTCACAGAGTTGCAGGCCAAGTCAGAGTTCCGCCGTAATGGCGCATTACAAAGCCATAATAGCGGTATACTGTATAGACCGTTAAGTGTCGAGAATCACATGACCCTACAGGTCCAGTGAAGCAAAAAGGTAGCGCTACACTATAAATACACTTGGCTAAGGAATGAAGCTTATTGACCGACACAATAAGGCTTCATTGAGGTGAAGGCAAGACAAGGCCAAAGTGACAAATGCAACATGCGATGTTGGCATTAAGGCATATCCGTGAAGTTGAGTTGGCCCAAACTCAAAGGATGATGCTAGTAGAGTGAAATAGACTAGGAGTGGTCTATAACATTGGTTCAAGACTGGCCAAAGCTTGAACAATGAAAACGAGTTAGTAATGCAAGAGTTGCATTGCTGTTGTCAAGCGAATTGGCGTAGCGAAGCATATGTGACACATGAGTAACTAGAGTGAGCTTAAGGAGTTGACCTCGACAAGTAAAGCCTAAAGAGTGTCCGTGCATTAACTTAGAGTAATAAAAATGCAGGGCCAAGAGGGCTGTACGTTGGCACAAGGCAGAATCCAGTAGGCCAATACAAGTGGCGCAATAAGGCTCAAGTGACGGTTACAACTTGGTTACGAGCTTCACAAGCATGCCAATGACGCGTGATGAAGAGGAGCGGTTATAAAGGAGTTTATAATCGTGGGAGAAGAGTTTTAACTGCCAAGAGAATAGGTTTTGGATGATTGGCGCAAGTTAAAGGAAAACTGGCCAGTTGGCATAGTAGTTGGCGGTTATGAAACTGCTCCCCGAGACAGATGGTTGTCTCTAGCATGTGTAACGGTTATGCACGGTTTGGCCAAGCAAAGCTGCTGTATAAATAGTCCTAAGGCATGGGAAATTCGGCAGCCTAGCCTGTGTGAGTGAAAACTAACATATGTGAGAGTGTAGATTGCATATGTGAGTGAGTAGGAGAGTTTTTGTAAGACTTAGACTTGGTTCAAGGAGTGAACAAGTCTGCTTAAGTCCCCTAGTGGGCAAGTTTTGTATTTCTTCCCTTTGATGCAATAAAAAGAATTGGTTATGTCATGTTCTAAGTGTTCTTGGTTGGCTGATTGTTGTTGGTAAAGTATGGCATGAATTGAGTGCATTATGGGGTGCATTTGATGAGTTTAGAGAAGTGAAAGAAGGCTGTAAATACTTCCGATGTTAACTTGAAGTGTTGGCTGTTTGCAAAGGTGCAAACTTATAAGGCTGAAGTGCAAGTGGGTGAAGCTTTATTCACAGAACCATTGTACTGCCGGGTTACACTTTCACAGAAAATTCCTAGGGAGTTTGAAGGTGTGACAATTCGGGTATCAGAGCTGTGTTTGGTACACAGTTCGAGTGTATTTGTTGGATAATACACTAGTGATTCTTTCCTTCTAAAGCGATATTCCTGTGAGCAAGTAAGTGGCGCATTATTTTCAAAATATTACATTAGAAATGAGTTCTAATGGCATGATGATCGACGAAGAACTACCGGGTACGATTGATCAGCTTGAGGAGTATGGAAGTAATCTTGATGATTTTGTCATAGACATGGGCTGTGATAGCCTTGTAAATCCTCTTTTTTCCGAAGATGAGGGCAGGCTAGACCTACTTGAAGGAAGAACATCAGATTGGTTTAAAGAATTTGACGAAAGGGTTGGTGTAGTCGAGGACAAGGTGTCCGATGCAACCTTGTTGAATTGCGAAACCAATGTTGAAGTGACTGAATTGAAGGTGCAATTCAGTGACATAAAGACCATACTAACAAGCTATGCGAAGCAAATGTCTGAGGAAGTGGCAAGCATTCGCGGGTTAATCAGTAACGGCATGTTTGTAGGGGAAAACGTGCATGGAGAAAGCTCAAGTCGAGTCTCCGAGCCAAGAATTTACGTTGGTTCCAGAAATGCTAGAGAAATTGAGAATTTCTTGTATGACGTTGAGGCATACTTTGAGGCGAATGGAACTAGGGAAGGACAAAAAGTAACTCTCGCAGGAAATTACCTTGGTGGTGATGCAAAGGGTTGGTGGAGAACTATGCTGCAAGAAGATGAAGCGGATGGTTATACCAATCCTATGTCATGGGATGACATGAAAGAGGGACTGAGATGTCAGTTCTGGCCGAGAAATGGTGCTTGGTATGCAAGAGAAAGTTTACGTAGGATTAAAATGACGAGTACACCACAGGCTTATACTGAAAACTTCCTTGCATTGGTGCAAGAAGTGCGTGGCATGAGTGAAGAAGATCATATGTTCCAATTTCTGGCTGGCGCAAGTTCAAGTGTGATTGCTGAACTTAAGAAGCGCAAAATCCAGAGTATCCAAATGGCTATTCAAGTGGTAAGAGGACTTACTAGCTGCACAATGACTGAAGAGGTGCAAAGCTGTGAAGGTGAAGCCAAAAGGAAGGAAAAATCTGTAGGTAGTAAGCGCAAGCATGAACCGAAGGGGGATAAAATATTTCCTTCAGCCCGGAAGTATAGGGGATGTTTCATTTGAAAAGGTTTACACTTCTCAAGAAGCTGTCCACTCAAAGCACAACTTAATGTATCAGATGAGAATGTCTATGGGGGTCATTCTAGCAAGACTCATGAAGGCCGAAGTGAAGGTTCAAGGAAGAGACCGCGCAGCGAAGTCGTTGCTCACTTCGAAAAAGTAAGAAACTAAGCTAAGAACAAGAGTGAGTGTTGTTGTCTCCATTGGCGACACTTTAATGCCAAAACAAGAGTGTTTGTGGCCTTGTTTTATGTTAGCTTTAGTTGTTGGTTTTTGCAAACTCTGTGTGTAGAGTTTGGCTGTACAGACTTTTATTTGAGTCTTCAAGTTTGTATATACTTTTCTTTGGTGTAAGCAAGTTGCTTTGTTAATGAATTTTTAGCTTTCCAAAAGAGATCAGTTGATGATCAACCATGTAATGGTACATGGTATTGTTGTGTAAGAGCAGTAATGAACGAGGGTGTTTTCGTTTATATAGCCTTGCCTCTTTATTTACGATGTAAAACTAGTTCATGGGGAGATGATGCAAGTAGCATACTTAGCCTAACGTATGCAATAGCAAGACAAGTTGAAAGCTAATAAGCAAAGCATAGGACAAGGGTCCTAGTTGGTGGAAAAGTGATGTTGTTGTTTGGGAATTGCAGAATAGCACGACGGTAGATGGGCAGCGACGGTGCAAGAAATGCAGCAAGTAAGAAATCACTTCATCAGCAAGCATGAGTTGGGTAGAACTCATGGCCTTAGAGAAAGACACACACACTTTCCAGGAAAGTAGCAATGCAGTTCAAAGAAGTATTTGGAGACGTATTGGCTTTGAAGGCGTAGCATATGGACAGCTAAAGGTTTAGCTAATGATATGTCCAAAGAGATAGTTAGTCACAGTTTTAAATGGGATGTGCAACTCAATAGTTTTGTTGCATGGAAGTTAAGCAAAGAAAACTCACCATTCTAGTTCGGGTATGCAAAATGGCATAAGTATAGAGTTTATACTTGGTGGCCACATTCATAGAAATGAGTTCTTGAATGTTGTTTGCATAAACAGAGTTTGGCGAGGCATGAAGTGTTGAATTCGGTTGTCTAATGCAAAGGGAACCCCTATTCACTTTATGACATGCTTAATGAAGAGCGCGGAGAACAACAGTTCAACGGAAAGTTCCTAACAAAATTGATTGAAAATGAAGCCAAGTCATTTATAAGTCCTTATCACGTTGAGTGAGATGCAAGAGGCGAAGTCGGGAAACGATAGCAATAATCATGGTGATCAACTTGAGAAGAATCATTCAGTGCGTATACTTAGACACAAATGATTCAAAGCGAAATTCAGGCAAAAATTTGGAGGAATTGGCTAAGAAGAATTTCAGATTTGCATTTGGGTATTGATGCATGATTTGAGTAGCAACGTAAGCATAGTGCACGACGTCGAGAAGTGGCTCAAGTATATGAGATCAATGGAAAAGCAGTAAATCTAAGTGATGGCATGTAGTACTAGGCATAAAGTTTTGGCAGGAAGGAATGCTAAATAAGGTTGTTGAATTCTGAGTGGCTCAGAAGTGTACAAACGCCGAAGAACAAGTATGTTGAGTATACTTGGTTGCGTTCAACGAGGGCGTTGAACGGATTAGGTGGGGGAGGTCTATTACGGTGCTGCAAGTGTCGCATAATGATGGCGCATCACAGAGTTGCAGGCCAAGTCAGAGTTCCGCCGTAATGGCACATTACAAAGCCATAATAGCAGTATACTGTATAGACCGTTAAGTGTCGAGAATGACATGAACCTACAGGGCCAGTGAAGCAAAAATGTAGCGCTACACTGTAAAGACACTTGGCTAAGGAATGAAGCTTATTGACCAACACAATAAGGCTTCATTGAGGTGAAGGCAAGACAAGGCCAAAGTGACAAATGCAACATGCGATGTTGGCATTAAGGCATATCCGTGAAGTTGAGTTGGCCCAAACTCAAAGGATGATGCTAGTAGAGTGAAATAGACTAGGAGTGGTCTATAACATTGGTTCAAGACTGGCCAAAGCTTGAACAATGCAAACGAGTTAGTAATGCGAGAGTTGCATTGCTGTTGTCAAGCGAATTGGCGTAGCGAAGCATATGTGACACACGAGTAACTAGAGTGAGCTTAAGGAGTTGACCTCGACAAGTAAAGCCTAAAGAGTGTTCGTGCATTAACTTAGAGTAATAAAAATGCAAGGCCAAGAGGGATGTATGTTGGCACAAGGAAGAATCCAGTAGGCCAAGACAAGTGGCGCAATAAGGCTCAAGTGACGGTTACAACTTGGTTACGACCTTCACAAGCATGCCAATTACGCGTGATGAAGAGGAGCGGTTATAAAGGAGTTTATAATCGTGGGAGAAGAGTTTTAACTGCCAAGAGAATATGTGTTGTACGATTGGCGCAAGTTAAAGGAAAACTGGCCAGTTGGCATAGTAGTTGGCGGTTATGAAACTGCTCCCCGAGACATATGGCTGTCTCTAGCATGTGTAACGGTTATGCACGGTTTGGCCAAGCAAATCTTCTGTATAAATAGTCCTAAGGCATGGGAAATTCGGCAGCCTAGCCTGTGTGAGTGAAAACTAACATATGTGAGAGTGTAGATTGCATATGTGAGTGAGTAGGAGAGTTTTTGTAAGACTTAAACTTGGTTCAAGGAGTGAACAAGTCTGCTTAAGTCCCCTAGTGGGCAAGTTTTGTATTTCTTCCCTTTGATGCAATAAAAAGAATTGATTGTGTCATGTTCTAAGTGTTCTTGGTTGGCTGATTGTTGTTGGTAAAGTATGGCATGAATTGAGTGCATTATGGGGTGCATTTGATGAGTTTAGAGAAGTGAAAGAAGGCTGTAAAGACTTCCGCTGTTAACCTGAAGTGTTGTCTGTTTGCAAAGGTGCAAACTTATAAGGCTGAAGTGCAAGTGGGTGAAGCTTTATTCACAGAACCATTGTGCTTCCGGGTTACACTTTCGCAGAAAACTCCTAGGGAGTTTGAAGGTGTGACACCTTCCATGGTTGGCCAGTAGTACTTCTCCTGTATTTGGAGAAACAACTTCCGCTTTCCTTGGTGTTCACCTTCATGTATCTCTTTAAGCACAATTGGGACCTCTGCCTCGTCCAAACATCTTAAAAGACTCCTTCCAAAACTTTTACGATACAATATCCCTTCGTGAAATACGAAACTCTTGGACCTTTGTTTCATATTGGACACCTCTTTCTCATTGGTGGGGAGATTCCCGTCGCGAAGGTAGCTGATGTATAGCTTCTTCCTATCCCCAGTGTGAGCAATATTGAAAATCTCTAATTGATGCGGTGGTGCCTATCAGTTGGGGAAGGTTTTCTGAAGTAACCAAGCTTGGACCTCCATATCTGGCCAATATTAGCCGAGGCGTTTTAAACGACGATAGAGGGTCACCATCAACGTCTGGCCACAAACCTTACCATGGATGCGGCTGAGATATTGTTGTGCTTCTTCTTCTCCGAGACATATTTACAAGGAGCCGTCTGGTTTTCGATGATAAAGTACCCCTCGAAGTAGGAAGAAATCACACAAGGTTTTAAGACTGACCTTTCCTTGAAAGAGTGAGCTGCTGAGATCTTGGATGAACGGTGTCCTCCAATCACCCATTTTGTCTTTCTTAGGTAGTGAAAGCCACGTTGAAGCCACAGTTATTCTTTTCACTATCAGGTTTTCCTATAAGCCTTCAAATCGTAATTTTTATGCTAGGGTTTCTCGGCAGTCAGCGTGCTGGTTGTCACCGCGCCCGATATGGGCCACTGTTGCATCGGCGAAATAGTTTAACAATTTATGCGCTTCCGCTCTGTACGGGGCTAGGGTTAGCTCCTTTAGTGTATATACTCCATTTACTTGATTGACTAGTAGTTTGGAGTCTCCTCTTATCTCCAGACGTGTAGCTCCATCTTGTTTAGCCAAGGACAAACCAATGAGGAAGGGTTCGTACTCTGCTGAATTGTTTGTGCAGGGGAAATCTAGATTGAAGGAGTGTGAGAAGACTTCACCGGCCGATGATACTAGAACAACGCCGGCCCCTCCTGTGCCATTGTTGTGGGTGGCGTATCCGTCAAAAAACAATAGCCAGGTTTCTTCTTGGATGAAAGATATTTCCGGGAAGTCCCCATGGAGATCCTCGCACAATGTTATAGCATTTTCTCCAGGGAATGTTGATAGCAAATCCGAAACCGCTTGCCCTTTGATGGACCTTGATGAGGTACATGTTATGTCGAATTCTGACATATGGAGGAGCCATTTGTCCGACCTTCCTATGAAGTCAGGCTTTGAGAGGAGGAACTTCACAGGATCAGATTTGGATATTAGTATCACCTTGTTGGAAAACAGGTAGTGTCTGAATTTCTGGATGGAGTAGACCAAGGCTAGGCATGCCTTTTCTGCCTTTGGGTACCTGAGTTCGGCATCTCTCAAAGTTTGACTGAAATACTGTATGGGGTACTCAATCCATTCATCATCTTCCTGGGATAGGAGGGCTCCAACCGCAGTGTCACTGAAAGTCGTGTAAAGGTGTAGCAGTTTTCCTTGCATGGGTGATTTCATATTAGCTGGGGAAGATAACTTTTTTTTAATTTTCCGAAATGCTTCCTGTTGTAACGAGGTCTATACAAACCTCGCTCATTTCTTTAGTAATGGGGTAAATGAGGAAATAAGTTGGGCCAATCCGGGTATGAAACGACGAATGTAATTTATTTTTCCCATGAAGATCTGGAGTTCCTTCACGTTCCGTGGTGGTGGCATTGTGATAATAGCTTGTGTCTTGGTTGGGTCAACTTTAATCCCTTCAGCGGTCACTTGTAAGCCTAGGAATTTTCCCGAGGAGACACCAAAAGCACACTTCAACGGGTTCATTTTTAGCTTGTATTCATGGCACCTTTTGAACACTTGTTGCAAAACTTCTGTATGAGCCGCCCGGGTCCTTGACTCGACCACTATGTCATCTATGTAATCCTAAACCTGTTTGTGCATCATGTCGTGGAGAATGGTGGTCATGGCACATTGATATGTAGCGCCGGCGTTCTTCAAACCGGAAGGCATCACGGTGTAGTAAAAGTTTCCGAGAGGAGTCCGAAAAGCGGTCTTGCTTGCATCGTGCTCGTACATCTTTATTTGATTATATCCGCTGTACCTGTCCATGAAAGAAAACATACCATGTCCACTGGTGGAGTCTACCAACATATCAATGTTGGGGAGCGGAAAATCATCTTTAGGGCAACATTTATTTAGGTCTCTGAAATCAACGCAACACCTGATTTGACCATTCTGTTTCTTCACTGGAACTATGTTTGCTAACCAGGTGGGGTGGTGGATTGGTTTGATGAAACCAGCCGCCAATAATTTCTGAACCTCCGTCTTAATTTATTCTTCAACATCGTGCCAGAACTGCCTTGGGGTCTACTTGATCGGCTTGGACCCGGGTATCACATGCAAATGGTGAGTGACCACCTTCTCATCTAGGCAAGGCATCTCCTCGTATGTCCATACGAACACATCTTGATACTCCTTGAGGAGGTCAATCAACCTTGCACGCTCGTCTGCGTGTAGCGTCGAGCTTATAGAGATGGGACGTGGAGCTTCCTCAATCCCGATATTGATAATTTCGAGCTCATCCATGGTTGAATTGGTGCCGTCTTGTAGCTATTGTGGTGCGTCGGGCACCTCATATTGTAGTTCATTACTGAGTTGGCATTTCCATTGGGCGGAGAGACTATGTGGTGGTCTCCCATGTTAATTTCTAACATCGGCGCTGATATACGACTTCCCCCTTCTCGTCGTGGCCTGCAATGAAAGTCCGTTCTCGCTTGGTTGGAACCAGGCTATGGATCCGCGGATAGAGGGGAGTGCGCCTCTCTCCTGAAGGTGTGGCGTGAGGTCTATTTTCTTTTCGAGATTGTGCAGGATTATCGCTTCCTTCAATGGACGTTCATTTCGGAAGTGGGGTGCGGTAAGTCTCATTGGTTGTGACTTGCGGCCCCTGCTTTGGTTCAAAAACCTTCATGCCATATATTGGCGCATAGGGAGATAATGACGCTGCGATGCGAACAACTTCTCCATTTAGCATGTTCTTCAAGCATTGGTGGTACGTTGAAGGAACGATCTTGTTGCCGTGGAGCCATGGTCTCCCCAGTATCATATGGTAATCTAGATCCTTTTCAATCACCTCGAATCTTACTCCTGACTGGATAGGTCCCACCGACAGATTCAAGTACGTACCCATAGGTATTGGTTTGGTTACCTTCTAAATCTGTCATGGTAATAGATTGTCGTATCACCTCATTTGATCGCACTTTAGCCGTCCTGAGCGTCTTAAGGGTGACAAAATTGAAGGAGGCTCCTGTGTCGACGAGGGCCCCCTTGAATTCCACATATTGTATTCGAGTAGTGACGTGTAAGGCGCGGTTATGGCCTTCTTCAGCCATCATGTCTTCTTCAGTGAACGTGATATTATTAATGGATGAACATTTCATTCTTGTTGTTTCCGAGAGCGTAGGAACCAAGGGCATATTTGACGTTATTCGGTTGATAGCGGCGAACGTCTCTATTTGTTGATCCATTGAAAGATGTAAGAGTTCACATAGGTTTTCCACCAGTGAGGCTGCTTCTTTGTTCACGGGTTTCTGGTTGGCGGTGAAACTTTTGGTCTGAGAGTGCTCATTCAGGACATCATTCCCCAGCTTCGAAATTTCTGAGGCAGGCAAGCCGCTCAGCTTTGTCATCAGATTTATGAGGAAATCTAGTATGGCGTTGATTGCGTCTTTCATCACATCGATATTTTTGGTATGAATCCCCTGGACCCGTGCCAGATCAATCAGCCTTGGAACTCCTTCAATGGACACATCGTTGGGCATTAAAACACTGTTGTTTTCCTGAATGGGCTCTGAGGGTGCAGGCTCGGTGCGAAGACCAACCATCCTTCCTTGTTAGAGAGACGTATTTACAACTTGATATTGGGACCGATAGATCAATCCTTCCGCTGTGGTCGCCAATTGTTTATGGGTGAAAATAGTTTCTACCGGTTTTGGTAATTGCAGTTGTGAAGGTGAGAAACAGTTTAAACCCTAAACAATGTACTGCAAGGGAGTACTTTTAAATTCGAGAGATCAATCTGTACAAGTCCGGCCTAAACCAAGAAATGTCCGTTCCAGACTTGCTTCGGTCACAAAGTGGAGAAGAAGGGATGGTTTAGGGAGGGAAGCGAAGAGAGTGTTGAGACCAGAATAATTCTAGAGTAGCACTTGACTTGTATCAAAAGGTCAAAGCTTTTGGGAAAGCTAGCAAGAGTTTATTTTCTGAGTGCGGTGTTTTTATCCTGACCAAGAACTTGTGTTCTGGTGGAAATAGGTAAGCCTATTTATACAAGTCAAGAAAGAAACATACTCTGGCCTCATAATAAAAGGAAACGGGTGATTTAAATGAGAAGAGGTGGTAACGCCTGGCATTGATAGGATTTAATAGAATTGATGTCCCATTATGAAGGAGCGTTTCACCGTTTCTTCTTTCATTTACTGACCGCCTTACTCCCATTACACTATCTTGAAATGGGCATTTGTGTATGCCGCACGTTATAGACCACCAAACCAAAACCCTAATGAGCATCCCCCAGTTTGTGTTGATGTCTCGAATGTTTTGGAAGACATGTAAAACGTTGTTGTGTCTTGGCAAGTTGAGCTTGGGGAACTTGCTATCCATGTGACCTTCGACGGTCAAGATATTGCATCTTTAAAGGAGGAGAAACCGTTGATCGTTGCAAGCCTTTTCTTTGGTAGTCGTGTAGCGAGGTCCAACAGGGTGGCATGGCTAGGGTGTGTTCAAACTTGGCATGAGGAGCCAAGGGTTTTCCATGGGCGCTAGGTGTGTGACCAATCTATGGTTTCGGGTCTAAGGTCGTGAGGGGACTTTAGACGTCCATGATTTGCTCCTGGGATTGAAGGGAAACCATTGATGGTCGCATGGCTTCAATTTGGTAGCCGCATGGGTAAGGCCAGTAGGGTGGCGCGGCATGAAGTGCCATGGTGATGCGTGTTTATCATGGTGCGTCTAGCTTGGCTAGGTGCATGACCAAGCTAGGGATAAATTCATGAGGAGACTTTATACGGCCAAGATTTGCTCCTGAGATTGAAGGTCAACCGTTGATGGGCGCCTGGCTTTAATTTGGTATCCGCATGGGGAAGGCTAGTAGGGTGGCGCGGCATGGTGAGGAGTGTTTAGCATGGCGTGGCTAGCTTGGCTAGGTGTGTGACCAATCTAGGGATAAAGTCATGAGGAGACTTTATACGGCCAGGATTTTCTCCTAGGATTGAAGGGTAACCGTTGATGGGCTCCTGGCTTCAATTTGGTTTAGACACCCTAATTGGTTACCTTCACTAGAACCGCTACAGAATTTTAGTACGGACTCGTATTTTGATGGTCCGCCCCTCAAATCAACCGGAAAAGAATTTCCTATCTCCTAACGCGAGGATATTTAGGTGTTGAACTCGTTCGAGGGGAAAACACATCCCGAAAGCAAGACTCGGGAGGATTTCATGAGGGACAGCGGTATGGCCAGGATATCATGGCATGCCTCGGTGTGGCTAGGTTGGCATATGGGGCCAAAGGGTTTCCATGGGTGCATGGCGTGTCTAGGGCCAAGTTATGGCGCAACTAGCTCGGGCTAGGTGTGGCTGGAATGATTTTCCAACGGCACACGAGACGTGGATAGCATGGCTAGGGCCATGGCATGGTGCAATTGACATGGCGCGAATAGCTTGGGATAGGCGTGGCTGGCATGATTTTCCATTGGTGCATCTAGTATAGCTAGGGCCATGGCATGGTGCAATTGGCATGGTGAGGATATCTTGGGCTAGGCGTTGCTAGCATGATTTTCCATTAGCACGCGAGGTGCATCTAGCATAGCTAGGGCCATGGCATGGTACAATTATAATGAAGCGGCTAGCTTGGGCTAGGCGTGGCTGGAATGATTTTCCATTGGAATGTGAGGTACATCTAGCATGGTTGGCAACCTTTGGAGAGGTAGGGTGTGGCTGGCATGATTTGCCATTGGCACACGAGATGCGGTTAGCATAGATAGGGCCATGGCACGGTGCGATTGGCATGGCACGGCTAGCTTGGGCTAGGCGTGGCTGGCATGATTTGCCATTGGCACGCAGGGTGCATCTAGCACGGCTAGGGACATGGCATGGTACAATTGGCATGGAACGGATAGCTTGGGATAGGCGTGGATGGCATGATTTGACATTGGCACGCGGGGTGCGACTAGCATGGTTGGCATGCTTTGGCGCGATAGGGTGTGGCTGGCATGATTTTCCATTGGCACACGATATGCGGCTAGCATAGATAGGGCCATGGCACGGTGCGATTGGCATGGCGCGTCTAGCTTGGGCTAGGCGTGGATGGCATGATTTGCCATTGGCACGCGGGGTGCGGCTGGCATGGTTCGCATGCTTTGGCGCGGTAGGGTGTGGCTGACATGATTTGTCATTGGCACACGAGATGCATCTAGCATAGCTAGGGACATGGCGCGACTATCTTGGTCTAGGTATGGCTGGCATGATTTGCCATTTCCACGCGGGGTGAATTAGTGTTTGGTTTGTCGTAACCCTAATTCGAAAAAATATACCCTAGTAATTATTAGGGACATATTAATAGCTTTTATCAATGCGCCTAGTAAATGCTTGTTTTAAGTGTCTACTAGGGTTTAGCGTTTTATGATTTTAACCCTAAACTAAAGACCACCATCAATAGGTGTGAAGCGTGCCAAAGATTTGAAAAGCGCATACATGTACCTGCAACGAGCTTGAACTCGATATTGAGTGTGTGGCCATTTTCCATGTGGCGAGTTGATATCGTGGGACAATTTGTCACGGGAAGTCAGCAGCGAAAGTACCTGATAGTGGCAACTGATTATTTCACGAAGTGGGTTGAGACAAAACCATTGAAGAATACATGAGATGACGATGTATATGACTTCATTATTTAGCACATAATTTGCAAATTTGGGATCCCGCTAAAGATCGTCTCCGATAATGGGAAGCAATTTGAAGGTAAAAATGTGAGCATGTTGTTCAACACATTCAAGATACAGTCCGGAAAGTCAACTCCGTTATACCCACAGAGTAATGGGAAAGTGGAGGCGACCAACAAAACAATAGCATCAACTCTGAAAAATATATTGGAAGGGAATCTACATGACTGGTGCGAAGAAGTCCTAAAAGTACTATGGTCGTACAGAACGACGAGGCGGGAGGCAACATGAATGTCCCCTTTTTCTTGAAATATGGGGTAGAAGCAGTCTTACCCACCGAGATAATGATTCCCACAACTAAGCTGGAGGCATGGAAGAAAGGTCGGAACTCGGACATGATTCTGGCGAAGTTGGATGATTTGGAGGAAAATAGGGAAACTACACTACAACATATGACGAACTATCACCGAAGACTGTCTCGGGAGTATAATTGAAGAGTGAAAGAAAGGTGTTTTGTTCCGGGCGAGTTAGTCTTGCGGGAAATACCGCCATATCAGAAAGGACCTGGAGGAAAGCTAGAACCTACTTGGGAAGGGCCATTCATCGTAAAAAGATTGGTAGGGAATGGAGCCTATGAAATCGCTGACTGTCATGGAAAAGAAACATATGATGAAGGAAATATCATATATGGTGAGATAGAAATACAAGGTCGCAGGCTGTACCATCCTTGGAATCCGGTCTACATAAAGAAGTACTATCCTTAGCCATCAGATGAACTCGCAAAGATATGTAATACAAAATGAACAAGCAAGTTTGTAACTCGGGAAAGAAATGAAATAAAATATTTATTGAGCAAAACATGAATCAAGAGCAGAGCAAAATAGAGCACCAAATGAAAATTTGGTTGAAAATAAAAAAATATATATAATATACTTCGGGCGAAATAAGACCTCAAAGCAGGAAAGTAAGACCTCGTTAGGGGGCTGCATAAGACCCACGAAATAAAAAAAAAACTTGAAAAAGGAAAATCTCCAGGGAGATTATAAAACCTCTACTTAGGGACACTGAGACCTCGTGGCGTGCAACCTAGTTCGCACAAAGTGCAAGAGGCAAAAGTAAGACCCAATGCACGTCAGAGACAATCTCAGTAACATCAAATAGGGGCAAGAATAAGACCCATTCGCCAAGGGCCCCAATTCGGTAATCACTCGGTAAGGGGTGTAAGAACTAGACAGTGGAGAAAGAAGATGGGCTGGCGTGATTCTTCCACTCGGTCCCAAAACCACCTCAACTAGGGTGTGACTTCGTAACCAAGAACCATATTGGTGAAGGTTATAAAGTCACGAAATAACTGATACCTAAGCCCGAAAGCAAGGGGGTAGTCAGGGGGAAGGGACGACACCCTACTTTAGGGAGCTGAGTGACCAAAAAAGACGGCAATGTTACGGGGATGATATTCATGGGAATAGATAGGCCTGTGATATTATTGCACAAAATACAAATGAGCGAGTTAAGGCGAGGTTGATGGATCTTTACTTCGCAAGAGTAAAGAGCGCCTGAGACTTCGTCGAAAATCCCTGAACAACGGGGAGGGGAAGAATAAGACCTTAACTAGGAGGAAAAATAAGACCCCAAAGTATTAAATAAGAGATCGAGGTTCGCTCAAACCCCCTCACGATATTACAAGAAGTAATGATACATAGTCATGAAGATTCGAAAAATCTTCGCCATATGCGAAAAACTTGCAATCAAAATATTGAATAACAAAATATCTATATTAACTTGATTATATTACAATGAGAACGTTAGCAATGCAGGAACAATCCCTAAGAAGGCAACGAGGTACAATTGAAGGCGAAGAAAAAACAAAAAGGAGTGCAAGCACAAACAAAATTAAGGCAAGGAGAACAAAAACACAAAGGTCAATAACAGAAGGTATGCAACATAAATCCCCAAAAGAATAAGAGGCAAGTATATACTTTTTCAAATTTATTATTATTTTGCTCATTTATCTCGTATCTATTACTTCGGACAAATAAAAGTGGCAACTAATATCATAAACTCGGAAATACTCCGAAAATATCCAAAGAATAAGAGGAAAGTATATACTTCTTCGAATTTATTATTCTTTGATTATTTTCTCCGCAAGTATATACTGGTGGGAAACAAATGCACCAAATCATAATTTCTCTATATAAATTGAAACACCTATTTGAAGATCTTACTATCTTACTAAGTTGCAAAGTCCTGCGAATTAAAGGCAAAGAAGCTACAGATGGAAATGCGAAGTACATATGTTAACCATATTTAGCGAAAATAAATGAACGAGTTGAGCCAATAGAGAAAAAGAAACAAAGCAAATATATTAAGGCAAACAAAGAGATAAGACAAGAAACAAGAACGAGATAATGTCATGCCCCCCCAAGCTTGGGAGCACCTAGATAAAATGTTAAAGAAATGAGGGAATAAAAATCCGGACTGTCATCAAAATAAAAGATCAAGGCTTTCCATCTTCCTCTTCAGCAGAACCACTTCCAGATCCTTGAATTCCAGCATCATCTCCACTAGCACCAGCTCCACTATTACCCCCGTGCCTTGAGGAACTTCGCCCTTGGGCTCCTCAATATCCTCATCAGTCTCTGTGTAACTTCAGCGTGAGGCTCATCATCGGAGAAGGTTTCGGGATCCATAGGAGGAAGGGGAAGGCCATGATAACTGCAAAACTCAGTGAGAAAATTCACCTTTTCCTCTTGGGCGTTCTTGCGAGTTAGCTTAGCAACTATCTTGGCGTCTTTCTCCATCTTGTCACAATCTTCGTTCAAGAATAAAACACTTTCCTTCAGACTGGACACCTCCTTAGCAAGATCATCCCTTTGACGAGATAAGTGCAGGACCTGATTCCTCCAACTCTCCTAGGATTCTGCGGAAAATGATAGGGAAGTGAGAAATAAAAACTAACAGAGCGAGATACAAAGTATAATAATAACTCCTAGAACTACCTTCTCTCTGCGAGATAATAGAGCTTAAGGTTTTATGAATATCGAGATTTAAGTGGTCAAGTCTAGATATTTCTGATTCAAGGAAGCTATGGAGTTCAGGAGATGATCCATCCACATCTTCACCGGGATTAGACACGGGATTATCATCACCAGGAGACCCTATAACAAGTTTACCACTTCTCGGAGGAACAACGGGATTTTTCTTAACAGGGGTAGCAGCCGACTTTTTCATGCCTTGAAACCTTTCCAGGCGAGATAACACGAAATACATCTCGTTGTTTAACCTAGTATTTTCATCTTTCAGAGTCCTGTTATCGACCTTCAATTTCTTGTTCTCCACATCTAGGTCGTGAATGTCATTCTTAAACTTACGCAAATCGGCTTCAGACCTGTCCTTTCTCTTAATTACCCTATCTTTATCTTCCTCTAACCGCTTATTAAGGGTTATGGATGAAGAGTAAGGATTCCGCCAAGTTGTAAGAAGATTGTTAACTCGCTATAACTCAACCCTCAAACTTTCGTTCTCCTCGTGAAGATGAGAGTTCAACTCCTCGTTACCAGCGGATTCATTAGCTAGGCACTTAGACAGAGAGTACGACGTTGTCAATTTTTCACTTAAAATCTCGTTCTCAGTCAAATAACAGTTAATCTGAGATAACAAATTCGCTTGTTCATCTTGAAAATCCTCGGCAGATTCCTGGGCTTCGAGGTAATCCATGTATCACTTCGCGGAACGGGGGCTTGAAGAAAATAAAAGAACAATAAAAATAAGAACAAAACAGAATGAAAATAGAAAAAGGGGATGAACTTACTGCTAAGCTCTGAAATCCTTCGATCCTTCTTCGCTGAGCGATCCCTTTCATCAGCGAGATCATTCTTGAGCTCCTGAATCCGAGCTTTGGACTTCTCCAAATTCTCACGGGAAACTCTAGTCTCAACGATTTGAGCCATATGGAGGTTGAATTCCTACGAGGTCGAATGAGTTAGAAAAGAACGGGGATAAATAACGAAGTCAAGATCGATAACACTCACCAAGTCCATAATGGAAGCCTGCTGATTAGTTGAAAGGTTCAGTGAAACGTTCAAACTGAAAGATTGATCTTGAGACATGAAGGTATCGGAGCTAAAAGAAATCATAGACTCTGTAGCAGCAGATCAGATAGAGGGAACGTCACGACTCAAAAGGAAAGCACTCATCAGAAGATCCATATCGGGTGCATAAGATGGATCTTCCACTTCGAAAGATTTCCTATCTCCCCTTTGTGACCCAACAGCAGGACTGATAGATGACTTTACCGAAGTATCACCCACAGCAATGACAGGAGTTGGCATGGCATTCTCCGAAACCTGGGAAGGAATGGCATTCTCCGGAACCATGGCAGGTTTACTTTTAGGTGGAGGTGGAGCAGATGATTCAGAATGCTTCTTGGAAGAGTGGACGCGAGTTAAGGCATCCATGTCCAGACTCCTATGTCGCTTATGAGGGTCATTGGTAGGAGGAGATTGAGGCAAACCATCCTAGAAAATATGAAGTCAACACAAATAGGCATGTAAGCGCGAAGTCGATGAGGAATAGCGAGATATATAGACGCGAAGTAGAAGGAATAGTGAGATACCTTGGCTGCAGCAGAAGAAATCTCTTGACGACTACACTTTTTAAAAGTTTGTGGAGGAACAGTGGCTTGAGCCTCCACGAAGTCATCCTCCTATGAAATGTGGTAATTAGCCGCTAAAGTTTTAAAATGCAGAAGATGAATATGACTGAAGCGAGATAACGAAAAATACCTGATCACAAATAAGGGATCCGGTAGATGACTTCTTGGTCGATCGATCCTTTATCAAGCCAGGAGGAGGGGAAGCATACTACAGCAAAAATGAGAAACTTTAAAGAACTAAACACAAAGACAGATAAAGCAAAGGATCGACAAATCTACCTCGTTGGGCATTTCTTTCTAGCGAAGTCATCCAGGCTCATAAGCAGTGATATGAATATGCTCGGAGATAGGACCAGTGCGGGCCTTTCCATTCTCATCAAAACCCCAGAGTAAGGGGCCCTTAACAATCACTGGAAACATCATCCAGTATTCATCATTGGTCAGGCGAAGGGAAGGGCCCTTCAGAGCATCCTTCGAGGTACTGATCGGATCGACATCAAGAAGAAGGACTTTGGAGGGGTCCTTCATGGGCTTCCGATGTAGAGAAATACCCCATTCTTCGTATTTCCTCCGACATTGAACTCGGTCGACGTAGTTCTCCAAGAAAGAGTCGAGATGGTAGTTTTTTGAATCGAAGTCTTTTGCAGCAAGTGGAATCTGAGACTTACCTCCACTAGAGTTTATTACAAACTCGTTCGCAATACGGATCGAATTCCCACTCCACTGGTAGACGGCCCTGCCAACCTTAACCAAAATCTCATAAAACAGAGGGTTATCGAAGTCGTACAAAGGGAAAACTAGCCCCGCACGAAGCTGACCCAGCGTAGTGATCATCCTGGTAGAAGTCCAAATTTCCTCCTGAATCCATATGTAGTTCAACTCCATGAGCTTTGTGGCCTTCACTGGAGGAGAAACGGAGGAATCCACCGCCTGCATCAAGGATAGACCCTTATCACTACAAGAAAACTGGGATTTAGCGACTAGTAAGATTCAGTTGGTACAGGGCCGATTTTGGAGGTTGGAGATCTTTAGCAACCAACATAGCAGCAGATACGCCTTGTGGCTGAAGCCTTATTTTCTAAAGATCTGTACCAACCATGTTGCTGGAATAGATGTTTTTCTACTAGGATGAAGCGATTGAAGTTTTAGTCGGTACAATTTTCCAATAACGGGTGACAACAGTTGGTGGATCATGTACGTATTTGTTGCTGAAATTTTTTACCCGCAAAAATAATTATTGCTGAAGACTAATACTTGTTGGTAGAGATGGCCCGTTATAAACGTTGTCATCTGCTAAAGGAGTTAGCTCACTGAATATCAGTTGGTGAAGGTGTTTTATGTTGTTGGCTAAGGATGTTAACCAATCGATGTTCTGCTGGTTAAGAGTTGTTTCCACTAAATTTTAGTTCATAGAGCGTTTTAGCCGGTGTTAGTTGTGATGTTGCTAAATAGTTCAACCAAAGTGATGTTGGGTGAGGATTTTAACCACCTGATCTTTCGATGGTCAAGAGTTCTATCCACTATACTTCTTCTGGTACAGTGTTTTAGCCGGTGTTAGTTGTGACGTTGGTAAAGAATTCAACCATAAGATCCGTCCAATGACTTTGTTTTTGAGGTACTACAATTTCAGCTGGTGAAGGCGCTCAGCCAACTACGAATCTGAGGCTAGAGGAATAGTACCATAATCATTTTGAAAATAATCATTAATTAATATTGAAAATATCCAAAACGTACAACTACAAAATTCATCCACCTCTTCTGGTTAACCAAATAAGACAGCAGAAAACATATTTGTGCACTGGCATCAGTGCATCACAATCATTGAATATTAAAAAGAAAAACTGGCTAAAATACTAAGATAAAGGACACATGAGAACTAGGATGTCACCGAGGGATGGGTAGGAGCTTAGAGCCAGTATCTGGGTCAGTACTTACTAAGCTCTCACTATTGACAGTTCCTCTGTCCCTTCGGTATGTATGTGTTTTCATTGGGTAGGCCTCGAGTGTCTCTGCAATAGCAATAACAACAATAATGATCATACTACGCTACTACATGACATCCACTTGTAAATTAATTCTACACAGTTTTATTTTAATCAACATATGCAATCAGATAAGGAAGATCTCGGGAAAAGACAAAGAGTGCTTGTGGTAGAAACTAGTTTTTTTACATATGCAATCTGATTCTAAGTATGCTCACAGAAAATTCTTGCAGTCCCCAAAATTTGAGATAGTGATGTCCTTCTCCTCGATAAGGCAAGTCATACGGCAAGATTCCCTCCTTCAAACCTGTATGTATCCCTCACTCACATTAACAACATCCTTAAGAAATGTAAGTTTAATAAATTAAAGGGACGCTACAAGCAAAATTTATTGGATTCACCTGCATATAGCTCGAATTATAATTCAAAGAAGATATGAAGGATTACATAAACCCAAGTGGCTCTAGGTTGTTCAAGAAATCATGCTCTGGTAGAGCTAGTGAAAGAGTGACCTGTTGATGCGTACCCAACTGAGGAACCATGACAATACAGAGAACCTCTTTCACTTGAGGGTTGTCAAGAGGGATTACGTCATACAAGTAACCTGTAATTTGTGTTCTAAGATCTGCTACACGGATGAACTTATTTAAAATATTCTTGGGTATGATATATGTGCATCCTGTCTCCTGCTCACAAGAACTACATTAATCCAGAATCAGATAACATTCTTTGACTAGGAAAAAAAGAATGAGAGAAACAAAGAAATAACACAGAAACTAAATGAATCGAATTGTCAGCTGTACCTTAATGTCCTTCAATAAACATAATGTGATTAACACGGAGATAAAGGTTGGTGGATAAAATTGATCTCACGCCCCAATCAGTTTTCAATACATGTTGTTGGGTCTCGAAAGGACTCGCTGTGGTGACAATGAGTTCATCACCGTGAACATTTTTCGTCTTTGTTATGACTGTTGTCAGCTGGCTTGATTCCTTATGTTGCTTTTTAATCTCTTGTATCTGCTGACATTAAACCGACGGTGGAGTATCTTAGCACCAAGAATAATATCACACATCAGTGAGAGAAGGCCAAAATGTGATGTGGTTCAGAAACAACCATTGTATCAGGCTTCAGCAACATCTTTGATTTTATTCTCGTTGTTATTCTGTTTAATCTCTTTGCTTCTATAGGCTCAGAACAATACAACTCTAACCCCTTCCTGATACACTCCCTCGGAATATACAAAGCTGGATTTGACTGCACATGAAACATGAACTTTAGTTGGGCTAGGGAAAATTCTTAAAACTACAGAAAAATGCTCTTATATGAATAAAAATTCACATTATGAAACTAGGTATGAAACTTTAGTTGTCTATTAACTTTAAGGCGAGTAAGAACATTATGATAAACAAGTTTATGAAAACATACATCAATAACAACAAAGCATTGCTCTTAACAAGTTCACATTCACATCAACTTTTGTATCAAGAATCAATACCTACAAATGTCAAGTCAATGATTCATGTAAATACTTTAAACCAACAAATGGAACGACACCCCAGTGGCTTTAAGCTTACAACAACCTCAGTGTATCACTAAATCAAAATCTAATAAAAGCTTCATAAAAAATACTGAAAATATTGTGAAAAAAGAATTTGTAGTACCTTCACATACACATCAATTTAGAGCAAGTTTCAATCCCATCAATCAACGTCTTTGCACTTGTTGAAGTGCTGCATATTCCTTCAATTTTATTCTCAACCGTCTATTGTACAACATCCTTGCTCCTCCTACAAAATTAAGTTGGCTAACTGAGATATCAAAACACTTACCTTTGTAAACAAAATGTTGATCATATTCATCTCAACACTTCTCCTGTAGCCTAGGAAATGGACTAATCTTGCAGATGTACAATATTTAGACATGTGATGTCTAGGAAATGGTCTAATCTAGCAGGCTGCAGCTATTCAAAGGTGGAATTAAATGACAAAATTTCCTTCTTACAGATATAAAGACGTAACTTAACCTTTTCTAAGAGGATTGGTTCTTCACCCTCTTATCTATATGTTATTATCTGTCTTTTAACAAAATATAGGTTAGGCGCTAAGCACAATTTTGTAACAAGCCAACAACGGTAAATGCACACCGCAGAGATCTATCTCCCCTAATCCAGCAATACAAGGTAAATAATATAGAGAAGTGCGCAACTACACATATGTATGACAAAACATCCAACGTTTATTAACAAGAGGCTACTCCCTATACAAAATTTCTAGATCAAAAGTCCTCAAATAGCATGTGATAATACTACACCGATAGAACATCAAAACAAAGTTAAACAAAGGCTCAAACAATACCAAATGATACTATTACTGAAATATATATGCATATATTACAAAAAGTATGAACTATTACACCTTTTTTTTCTGTTGGGACCTTTGCCGTATTCATCTTGATGTTGGTAAAAAGATCTTATTATTAAATTAATTATTTTCCAACCTTCATTTCACCTCCTTCCCTACAATTTTGAGTTGGAATTGAACCCTTAATAAGTTGTATACGTTACAAAGGAAGGAGTCATGGACATTTGACAATAATCCATGCTATATGCCATCTCATTTCCTACACAAACAAAAAATAAACTAGTCAGGATATAAAACTCAAAGAAAGTTAATTTATACTACAAACCAAAACTCAAGTTTCAACATTCTCAATCTGAGAGTACCATCATTATATATCACACGCTTCACCGTTGTTTCCTTGATGTCATGTAGAGAGGCCTAGTGGAAAGCTGAACTACCCATCGGATATTCTCTTCAGGCATGTCTTTTTATAGAGCTTCTTCTTGATCATACATGATTTATAGGAAGGCTGAATGATGTAAAACCAAATGAAAATCCAATTAGTAAGTAACTAAAGTAGAATCACAAGACAAAGATAGATGCAGAGAGAAGCAAAGGGAAGAGTAAAGAGACGGAAGAGTCACCGTTATCGCTTCTAGGTCAGAAGTCAGAACAAGATATTGCGCTGAGAGAAAGCATTGTTGCTTATTTAATCCTTCCACTGAATACACTGGTTCTGCCATCAATCCTAAACAAACATTTTTCAAATCACATGCAACATAATTTTCATAGCTAAGAATCGAATTTAAAGATAACTTACTTGTTGAAGCATCCTTGCACTTAACATCCTGTTCCAAAAAAATGAACTTAGTATGAGATTCAATACATAATTGTGGATGGAAAAAGATATTGGAAATGAGGACAATGATTTGTAGTAGTAACATGGAAAAAAAATTCACTTTAAACAACATAATACAATACTACAGGATTCTTCTTCTAAATTTAATTTGTTTGCAAAATACAGAAATCAAAGAAGTTTAAGTAACCAATTTTGTACTGCAGTTCTACTTCCATGTCTCCCTCTGCAACTCCTATTTCATATGCGTGTCATACGATGCCCTCTGCATCCCCTGCATATACACATCTAAGAAGTGTCATAAACCAATAAATGATTTTGGCTATAAAGTTATGAACAAATTAAGAACACAACTAAAAGAAGTATGAGCTTTAATATCTTAATACCTTCTCTATACACCCAATCTTTTCCAGTTACAATTCTTTTTAACTTGACCTTAAATAGAGATCTACGGCTCCACATAATTCAGGGTTCACTGAGACTCACCTGAAATGGGTAGAAGAGAAGTAAAAAATCCTTTCAATAATCCTTGATCAAAAAAACTCCAGCATCACCCCAGTGATAACCTATAAAAGCACATAAACAACTCAGTGATGGCACATGGTATCAAAGAACATCACATAGCACCGCAATGCTTGGTCTCACATTAAATCATAGATTAGGGTCTGGGGAACAAATATTAAGATCTTGGGATTGGAATATTAAAGATATCTTAAGAGTCTTGCAAAAAATGTCATACAAGGCCTTGATTTATCTTAAAGATATTAAAGAACTTCACAAATTGGGTATTTAAAAAACTTACTTTATCTTTGACTATGTTCATTTCCTGCACACTTTCTGCAAATTCCAACAATAACGCCCAATCAGTTCTTACCCAACATCAAACTAATAGTTAATATGCTATTATGAAGCAATGAAAATTATATAAGAATGACAAGCAATAAGCTGTCCATAAACATGCTTGAGAAAAATGCCAGTTCTATTGCTGCATGACTGCAAAGAAATAGAACAGATGAAACAAATATGAATAAGTGACTACAATATAAACAACAAAAAGACTACACCATATTCCCTACTTCAGTTTCCTACAACAACATTTTAAAACAAAATAAAAAAATCACAGTGATTATTTTTGTACTACAAAAATCAATTTTCTAATCCTTCTTCGTTTCTCACCTACAGATCCAAAAACCAAACAATAATCGTATCTAAACCATAAAAAAGGTAATAAAAAACATCTAACAAACTAGGGATTTCCTCCAATGATAATCTAGGCACCAGTACCATGCAATTGGAGTCATGAATTCGAAAATCTCCATATCCTTGAGTGGGTATCTACTAATAACATCACTATCATTGTAGAAGACAAATAATAGCTCACAAGAGTCATCAATCAAAGCTCAGGTCCAACAACGCCTAGTAATTCAATCTCTTGAGAACGAGTGATCTCGATCCCGATATTTGGCATAAAACCTTGAAAGAACATGAGCATCAGCTGAAAAATCAAATAAATTAATCAAAGCAAGCCCGAATTGCATCTTACTGGAGCATCGTCAAGGGATTTGATAGATGAGTTTCACTAGTAGAAATAGTTTTACCTTTGGTTGTTCAATGATTCCAGTAGCAAAATAATCCCCTAAGCTGTAACCCTAAATCCAACGCCAGAGTAATCATGTTCAACAAATGAATACTCCATCAGCAAGTCTGTAATTAAAACATTTGATTTGTAATTCTAAAATCGGAAGAAAAAAATCTACCCAAAGATGGGATTGAAGGATTTACCTTCCGTTTTTTTCTCGCATCTGTGTCATCGATTTGCTTGCATCTGTGCTGTCGATTTTTTGTAGATTAATAGAATGATGTTAGATTTTCTTATCTGTTAATGAAGAAGAAGAAGGGTGTTAGGCCGCCGCTGAGAGAGGAGAGGAGATAAGGGAAGAAAAGGAAAGAAGATGAGAGTAAAATGAAATGAACGAAGGAAAAGGATAAGGTTTAGAGTGTAGTTTTTAGTGTGTGTTGTACGTGTACCTTGGGAATAAATTGGTGCAATTGTTTGGGACAGCTCACCGATCCACATGACAAGCTCTGTGTTTTTGTTGTTTGTATCGTTGGATCAATACATAATGGGTGGGTAGGATGGACGGATGGATATATGGTTGTTTTAGTGAGTGAGCTAGGAACATATATTAACAGTTTAACACCATGTTTATTTGTTTTTATCGATCGGTCTCGTGTGGATCTGACTGAAATCAACTGACTTATCTGAACATGGTTCAATATATTTGTTTTTTGAGTCATATTTAACTCATTTAAATCAAAAATATGTCTAAATCGGGTAGCGAGTCATATCTTACTCAAAATAAATAATAAAAACGGGTCTAATATCTAACTCGCGTCGAGTCAAGGGTTGACTCAGATCCATACGCCAAGTCAGATGCAAACAAATATGTTGTAAAAGATGATTACTGGTCTAAAATATGGTAGGAAAACACTTGAATCTGGATATGCCAATACCATACCGACTTTTCAATTCTTGAAAAATCATTTATGACCTCGGCTGGGAGCTCGGAACCTATGTACGTAGTTATGATACATCAATTAATACGATACCCATCAATCTCATCACCTGATTTCCAATTTTTTAAGATGATGTCCCTAAGCGCATCCAATGTAATTGAATGAAGATTAAGAGTTACAAGTTGCAAATGGTTTTAAGTAAAATTAGATCAAGTTTTCAACAATAAACGAGTGATCTTGAGTTTTTAAAACACACTAGTTAGCTAGGTACTAAAACCAACATACTTGAGTATAAGTTTTATCATGTTAAAAAAATTCAACTTGATACACTTTAGGCGTTGGATATAGTATACCTGACGAAATCAAATGTAAAAAAGTTGATGCTCCAAATGGTTTTCGATAAAACTAGATCAAGTTTCCAATACTAAAGGAGTGACCTTAAATTTCTATACCGCACGAATTAAGTATGTATTTTATAGCTATTCTTTTTTTGGCCTTATTTAGTTTCATATGTCATCAATCAATTTCACTAAATTTCCCTTATATTGGGCTCAAATTCAATTTACATTAAGTGATATATCATTTTGTCAAAGAACATAAATTTATCTTGATTTATATGAATATAGATTCTAGGCTATGTTTAATCTCCCTCGATGTCATTGCTTTTATCAACCTCATTTAATTACACCCGTTATTCATGTTTAATAGCCATGTACTTACTTTTACAGTTGGTAAAGGTGTCCACAAACAGATAGTTTTGGTGGATAACTGCACTTGCTAGAAATATATTACTTCTGTTATACTTTTTAGTTGCTAGACAGTATGTTTAATAGCCATGTACTTACTTTTACAGTTGGTAAAGGTGTCCACAGACAGATAGTTTTGGTGGCTAACTGCACTTGCTAGAAATATATTACTTCTGTTATACTTTTTAGTTGCTAGACAGTAGTTGTCGAAATATACTAGCAACACCAGCAATCTAATGGTTGGATTAGGTGTCTACCGACAGGGTTTTTCGGTGGGTAAGACAAGTGACAAACAATGTATACCTTCTATGGTATATTTTGGTTACCCAACCATGGTTTTTGGAGGACAATAACAACAAATATGATATTTCGGTTGTTAAGTCGTCGTTGCTAAAAATTTCAACCAACTGTCGTTGCTGGAAAACTGGTTGTTAGAGATATCTTCCAGCTGTAGTTGTTTTTAGTTACTAAAAGTTGTCGCTTAAGAGTTCCACCGACTACAGTTGGTAAGAAAGTAGTCGCTAATGCCAAGTTTTCTTGTAGTGTCTTCGAGAAATATGTTTGAAAATCTTCTTGGGTTTTGGAAGTAGTAGGAGGGGGAAATTTCTTAGGAGCCATTGTGTTGAAGATCTAACGGGAGAAGGGAAAATCAGGACAAAAGAAGATGAAGGGATATTTCCTGGAAATTGATATCACCGGAGAAGAAGAAGACGAAGTTCAAAATAAGGTAAAAGTAAATAATAGAATACAAGGAGAGCTATTTATAGTGGACCAAGGAATGACTTGGAGAAACGGTTGTATGGGAAGAAGAACCGACTATTGACGCTTTCGGAGAAACGTGGGAGACAAGATGGCGAAAAAACTGGGTACGTGGCGGTTAATGCGTTCTCTTTCCATTAGTGATCCACCGAATGGAAGAAGAAAAGGCAAAATGTGGTGCAGAAAACCTACTTGCACGAACAAGAATGAACGATACATCTAAGAATCTTGAAAAACATATTATTCACCAATTTCCAAGGACTTGTCGGTGAAGAGTCAAATCTAGTGTCCGTAGATTTGCGAAGTAACAATTAACGGGGTGATAAAGTTAACGAAATGGATTGTTACGGAAAAGTAATAATTAGCTGGATGATCCGATGTGGATTGTTAAAAAATAGGATAGATGTCCCCGAAAATAACCGATTAATAAGGCGAAAAGGTAGGATAAACTTTATTGAAAATGGCTCTGGCGAAGTAAAAAGTACAGTCACGTGAAGTGAATGACTTTGGGCAAAGTAAAATGAG
This sequence comes from Papaver bracteatum, assembly GCA_023529315.1. Lineage (NCBI taxonomy): Eukaryota > Viridiplantae > Streptophyta > Magnoliopsida > Ranunculales > Papaveraceae > Papaver > Papaver bracteatum. The sequence continues at coordinate 336,765 of JAJJWX010001448.1, read as the reverse complement.
TTGTATCCCATTATGTATTTTCCGCTATAAATAGAGGACTTGGTCCATTGTAAGGGGTTGGAACATTTGGGGAGAGAGAGAAAGGTTGTTAAGAGTGATAATTTAGGGTTCTTGTGAGTGTTTCTAAGTGGTTTGTATCTTTAGGTCATTTAATCAAATACAAATTTAAGTTTTGATTTCACTTCGATGTGTGATTTATATTTTGTGTTGTTCAAATTAGTAAGTGGGTGTAATCATGGATTTTCTGCGATTTACAAACCTTATAGCATTTGTTGTCCATACCTCTTAAGAAAGGACCCAATTATGGAATTTGGATCCTTTGGGAGGAATGGTTAACGAAAAATAGAATATATTCCCACCGTCATCCTTTCCCACCCGACATACTAAATATATAGAAACCATCTCCTATATATAAAGACAACCTCTCCGAAGTCCCATCTCGTTCATAAGCTTAGCTTTTCTAGATCATCAGAGAGGATCGTTACAAGCTGTTTTATTCCTCCCAATTAAAGAAACAACAGAGATAATATAAAACATATTCATTCTCAATGGAAGATCTCAATGGTCATGGTGCAGAGATTTGTGACTTAGCAATGAAAAGGAAGGAAATTGTTTTCAGAAATACATATTTATCTAATCAACAAAATAAAACAAGTGATTTGTCAGTTTTGAAAGATAACACTCGGGCTTTGGCTAAGAAAGTATCTCGGTTAACTGGAACCGGTACTAGGAGAACTTTGGCCGACTTAAAAAAGGCTATTGACCGTGAAGTTTTTAAATCGTTCCTGAAAAATATTGTTGCTTTAGATGATCCAGAAGTGTGTTCAATCTGTCTTCAAGATATTGATGGTGGTGTTGGTGATGCTGTAGTTTCGAATTATTCGTCACATATTTTCCATAAGAAGTGCATGGTGGAATTAATGGTCGGGACAAAAACCTAATCTCTCCTCTTTTTATTCAGACTCCTTGAGATTAAAATTCTAATTACTGTTCTTAGGGTCCTATTATTTGTTTTTCTACTTGTAATTGCGATTTTATAAACAGATGAATGCCAATAAATCATTTTTCTTATGATAATTTTCTTGCCTTTTTTGAAAATTTTATTTGTTGCACTTTGCCATCCATCCTAACAACTCCAAATCCATGAAATTCCTCATTCACACACACCCCCATACAGTTCTTATACTTGACATATATAAAATTTCATTCATAATAATATATTGTGTATTTACAAATACAATCAAAGCTACTGCAGAAATTTCAATACCCATCCGCAATTGACCATGAAAGACTAAAAAACTATAAGTAAATGGTGATTAAAGCTAATAATGCTCACCCAATACAAGCAACAGCCTAAAAGAAAAATCTTTAACCCTCTTTCTAAGTTGAAGTTAAAGAGTTATAACCCTCAATACCTAAGACAATCTGATATACACGGTGCCAAGTCTGACACAATAGCCATGATCCATTTCACCATTATTAAATATAGCCTTATGCTAAATTTTCTATTGAGATAAGGTCTTCACATATATAGACCATCCTACATATACGTTCAAGTGCGTTTGTTATGAACAACCAGGCCTTGGATCACACTTGGATTGTGATCCGGCGATGAAGTTATGTTAATATGATCAAGAAATTTATATGAATGTTTAGGCTTCATGTTAAATGGGTGATAATAATCTCAAATATGAACAGAATTAGCAGGGCATGCAGCTAAACAGTATACGGTGGGTTGGTTCAGGATCTCTGTAACAAAGAGGACACGGGTTGATGCTACCGCAACTACTTTGGGTATAGGTCTGACTATGTTTAATGATGCAGGACAATGTGGAGGAGCATAATCACTTGCTTGATTAGCTCATGATGAGGAGCAGGATGAAGCATTAGCAGCAATAAATTGGGCAAAACCGCAGCAGTGGAAAAGCTTCATCTTAAAGAAGATTATCTGAATGTAGTTAAAGCCATTAATGGTAGTGTAAGAAGTGTCCGCTTGACAACGTTAAAGTCATGAGTTTTATTCAGCCATGCATACCCATATACATACCCATGTGGGCATATACAAAAGCCCATGGGTAAAATTCATATCATGAACCGGTCTATGGATTAACCCGTATTCACTTTAAGAAGTACCCGATCTCTCACTTGACTTGACCAACACGGAGTATATAAAATAACGAATCCCCATGATTATTTTCCGAAGAAGAAGAGGGGTATTTGAAGTCTGAGGATGAGGGTTTCTTCGTCGCCAACATCAGGTGCGATCAATTCTTAAGATTTAGTTCCTGCAATGGAGAATTTAACGTTATCATCATCATCAACGGAACCATCTTCTTCTCCTTGTTCCGTTATAGATAAAGTAATCAGTGACATTGATTTGTTAACTCATATTTTGGTATGCTTACCGGATAAATCACTCCTTGTATTCAAGTCAGTATCAAAACAATGGCTTTCTCTGATTTCTGACCCTATTTTTGCTATAACCCGCTTTCGACGACAAAAACCTAAAACCACTGGACTCTTCCTTAGCTTACATGACTTTCTTGAAAATTATTATGATTATTCATATGATTTTCTCCTTCTTGACGGTAGTGAATATGAAAAAGGATATATAAGAAAGGAGATGGAGGATTGTCTCCTTTTTGACGGTAATGAATATGAACAAGGATATATAGGAAAGGAGATGGAGGATTTTCTCCTTCTTGACGGTAGTGAATGTCAACAAGGATATGTAGGCGAGGAGAAGGAGGTGACTGACAGTGGTGGTGGTTTTAAAATCCCTCGGAAATTCGGGGACGACCCAGAGCCGGGTAAGTATGGGTCGGTGGGGGAGTATCATTACCGAATCAGTCAATCTTGTAATGGTCTTTTATGTTGCACTAGACAGACTGAAGTTGAGGCTGAAATTGATGATGATCTTGATTCTTATAAAATTGATGGTCATTTTGATTGGGTTGCGTGACACAACATATTTCTACGTACAAAACTTACATTTACAACCCAACCACCAGGCAATACAGATGTCTTCCACCATCTCCTTTCAGAGATAATGTTCTGCCTGAACAGGACAATTGTTTTATCAATGTTTGCTGTTATGACCAACGAATCTTCCTAGCACAATCAATGGAGAATTGAAATAGAAATGAAAACAAATGTAAAATAGACACACACACAACACAAGGATTTATAGTGGTTCGATCAAGATGATCTACATCCACTTTGGAAGACGACCATAACGTTGCACTATGATTTGAACAAGGTTACAAGAGTATACACTCCTCTAAAGAACAAGATCTTACTCTCTCTTAAGAAAACTAAGTGTTTCTCTCTTAAACACTAAACTGATTTTAGGATGCTCATTTATATAGGATCAAGAGAATATAGGATGTCGACATAATGATCATGCTCATTAGTGCTCCACCCATTAGCTCACTGCTCACCGAACCCATTAGCTCATAAAGAGTGATTCCCGACAGCAACCTAAAATGTTCCACTCCACTAGCCGAAAGTAAGAGAGTTCCACCTTTCGGCTAAAGAAACAATTAGTTTATTCCACCGAAAGTAACAGCCGAATATTCAAGTCATATCTTACAAATCTCAACCTTGACTTGAATACCATCACCGCTCATCATCATCATTTTCGCTCAGCCCCACAAGGGCTCTCAACACTGACACCCAGGCCAAGTCCAAGCGGTGCTTGAACTTGATACTTGGAATCATAACATGTCCGTTGGGTTATCCAAGGAACCTTTAGCATCGATATCCTACCTTCCTCAACTGCATCCTTGATAAAATGATACCTGACATCGATGTGCTTCGTTCTCTCATGATACATCTGGTTCTTGGTCAAGTGAATGGCAATTTGACTATCACAGAACAAAGTTGCATTCTCTTGCTTGAAACCCAAATCACCAACCAAACCCATCAACCATATACCTTCCTTCATCGCTTTGTACTCTGCCTCGGTTGTAGACAATGAAACCGTGCTTTGCAAAACCGACCTCCAACCGATAGATAGTACTACCAAACAATGTAAAAGTATAACCTGTCAATGACCTTCTTCTATCAAGATCACCCGCATAATCAGAATCAACATAACCCACAACATTTGTCGAATCACCATAGTGTTTATCAAACACTAAACCAACATCTGTACTTCCCCTTAGATACTTCCAGAATCCACTTTACAGCTTGCCAATGAGCCTTCCCTGGGACTTCCCATGTATCTACTTACCACACTCACAGCTTGTGCGATATCCGGCCTTGTACAAACCATAGCATACATGATGCTACCAACTGGGCTTGCATATGGAACTCGAGACATATACTCTACCTCATCTGCAGTTTGAGGTGATTGCTTTCTAGAAAGTTTAAAATGAGCTGCCAAAGGAGTACTTACTGGTTTTGCATCTTTCATACCAAACCGCTCCAACACCTTCTCGATGTAAGCCTTCTGGGACAAATGAAACTTTCCTTCAGCTCGGTTTCTATGAATCTCCATGCCCAATATCTTCTTTGTTGCGCCCAAATCCTTCATCTCAAACTCACTACTCAACTGCTCTTTCATCTTCTGTATCTCTGACATGTCTTTGCAAGAAATCAACATATCATCAACATACAAGAGTAAATACACAAATGAACCATCTTGGAGTTTCCTGTGATATACACAACTATCATACTTACTCCTGTCATAGCCATTTGCTACCATAAACGTATCAAAACGTTTATACCACTGCCTTGGAGATTGCTTCAAACCATATAAAGATTTCTTCAACAAACATACATGATCTTCTTTACCAGGAACTTCAAACCCCTTTGGTTGTTGCATATAAATACGCTCTTCCAAATCACCATGAAGGAAAGCTGTCTTAACATCTAGTTGTTCCAATTCTAGATCTTTCAAAGAAACTATAGCAAGCAATGTTCTAATAGAACTATGTTTAACAACAGGAGAGAATACCTCATTGTAGTCAATGCCTTCGCTTTGCGTAAACCCCTTTGTCACAACCTTGTTCCTTCACCATCTGAAGTACCTTGTTTCTTCTTGAAGACCCATTTGCTTCCAACAATCTTTTGCCCTTTTGGTCTTGCAACTATCTCCCAAGTGCCATTCTTGTCAAGAGACTCAATTTCTTCAATTGCGGATGCTCCCCATTCTGCTGACTTCTTCCTCCTTGCTTCTTCATAGGTTGTTGGATCATCCCTATCTATTCACCTATTGCAAATGCATATGCAACCAAATGACCTTCTTTGAGTGCTTCTTCTTCCTCTTGCAAGATTGTCGCCTTGTTCTTCTTCCTGGGCAAATATCTTGATCATCATCATCATCAGAAACAACAGTCTTATTGCTTCCTTGAACTTGCACCTCAAGTTCCACCTTGTCACAAAGCTCCACCTTATCACTAACACCCTCTTCAGCTTCTCCATCTAGTTATTCATTCTTTGGCTTCAACATCGATTGCTCATCAAATTTCACATCTCTGCTGATAAGAAACTTGTTTGATCTTTCTGCTGGACACCATAACCTGCATCCTTTCACGCCCTTTGCATACCCAAGAAATATACACTTCTTTGCTCTAGGCTCTAGCTTCCCCTCATTCACATGAGCATAGGCTGGACATCCGAATATCTTCAAGTCTTCATAGTTAGCATGCGAACCTGTCCAAACTTCATTTGGAGTCTTGCACTCAATGGCAGTCGATGGAGATCTGTTCACTAAATAAGCTGATGTGTTTGCTGCTTCTGCCCAAAACTGCTTTGGTAACCTGGCATTGGAGAGCATGCACCGTACCTTCTCCATTATGGTTCTGTTCATCCTTTATGCAACACCATTTTGTTGTGGTGTTTTTCTGACTGTGCGGTGTCTCACAATCCCTTGCTCCTTGCAGAACTCGTTGAACTCACCCCCACAAAATTCCAAACCATTGTGTGTCCTCAATCACTTGATTTGTCTTTCGGTTTGCTTCTCAACCATAGTCTTCCATTTCTTGAACTTGACAAAAGTTTCATCTTTGTGTTTAAGTATGAATACCCATACTTTCCTTGAGAAATCATCAATGAACGTCAGCATATATCTACCACCACCATGTGAATCGACCCGAGAAGGACCCCAAAGATCAGAATGAATATAATCCGAATACCTTTGGTGTTATGAATAGCTGTACTAAACTTGACTCTACACTTGCTTTCCAAAGACACAATGTTCACAAATCAAGCTTGCTGTTTTATGACCACAAAGCAATCCCTGCTTGCTCAAAACAGCCAACCCCTCTTGCTCATATGCCCTAGCCTCATATGCCACAACTTGGTAGTATCATCATTAGAACTTGAAGAACATACAGCTACATCACCTGTCACAGTAGTACCTTGCAGCGTATAAAGACCATTAATTCTCTCGCCCTTCATAATTGTAAGACTTCCTCTTGAGACACGAATAACTCCACCTTCACCTTGATACTTGCAGCCATTTGAATCAAGCGTACCCAAATAAATAAGATTTCTTCTCGGTGTCCTAACATGCCTAACTTTAGTTAAAGTTCTCACCATACCGTCATACATCTTAATTTGAATTGTACCTACACCCACCACTTTACAAGTGACATTGTTTCCCATAAGAACTTTACCACCTTCTCTAGCTTGATAAGTAGTAAACCACTCTTTATGAGGACACATGTGAAAAGTACACCCCGAATCAAGAATCCACCCGTTCTCCGATCTTTCGGTATGAACCGCGAGAACCGCTCCATCATCACTTTCTGCTTCAACATTTGCTGCGGTGCCTTGGTTGGTATTCTTCTCGACAGTCTTCAATTTTGGACAATCCTTCTTGAAATGCCCCTTTTCCTTACAATGAAAGCAATAGAATTTACCGGATTTTGATTTAGACCTTGACTTTGATCTACTCCTATCAAATCCGCCTTTTTGGTTTCCTCTTCCTCTAACGAACAACCCATCTCCCGAATTATCTTTACCGTCGATACCCGTCTTCTTTAACTCCTTAGAGTTCAAAGCCGCTTTAACGTCTTCCATGGAAATTGTATTTTTTCCATACATTACGGTATCCACAAAATTTTCATAAGATGCTGGTAAGGAACAAAGCAAACCCAAAGCTTGGTCTTCATCTTCAATTTTGACCTCAATATTTGCCAAATCCAAGAGAATTTTATTATAATCATCAATATGATTTATAATAGACGTTCCTTCATGCATTTTAAGAGTATGTAATTTCTTCTAAAGATATAAACGATTAGTTACGGATTTAGTCATATACCTTTTCTCCAACTTGTTCCATAGCCCGTCCGGTGTCGTTTCCGTCGCCACTTCTCTCAAGACCTCGTTACTTAAACACAATAGAATTAATCCATGTGCTTTCTCCATGAGTTCTTCTTTTTCTTCTTCCTTCAATGTTTCTGCTAGAGCCGTTTTCCCCTTCAAAGTTTTCACCAAACCTTGTTGCACCAAAACAGCCCTCATCTTTAGCCTCCATAAATTGAAATCATTTCTTCCATCAAATTTCTCAATCTCATACTTTGCCGCCATCGTAGATCATTTTTAACCGGAGCTCTGATACCAATTTGTTATGACCAACGACTCTTCCTAGCACAATCAATGGAGAATTGAAATAGAAATGAAAACAAATGTAAAATAGACACACACACAACACAAGGATTTATAGTGGTTCGATCAAGATGATCTACATCCACTTTGGAAGACGACGATAACGTTGCACTATGATTTGAACAAGGTTACAAGAGTATACACTCCTCTCAAGAACAAGACCTTACTCTCTCTTAAGAACACTAAGTGTTTGTCTCTTAGTGTTTCTCTCTTAAACACTAAACTGATTTTAGGATGTTCATTTATATAGGATCAAGAGAATATAGGATGTCGACATAATGATCATGCTCATTAGTGCTCCACCCATTAGCTCACTGCTCACTGAACCCATTAGCTCATAAAGAGTGATTCCCGACAGCAACCTAAAATGTTCCACTCCACTAGCCGAAAGTAAGAGAGTTCCACCTTTCGGCTAAAGCAACAATTAGTTTATTCCACCGAAAGTAACAGCCGAATATTCAAGTCATATCTTACATTTGCAGTACCAGTTTAGCTTTTGATCCAATTAAGTCACTGGATCAACACTATCAAGTTATTTGCATTTGGAACGTTCAACCCTGTTGTAATAAAGATTGGGATGCAGAAGTTCATGGTAAGTATTATTTTGAAATATACTCATCTAAAACGAACTCTTGGAGGAAGATCGGTTATCCGTATTCAATTAATTTAAATGGGCGACCTGGTGTATATTGGAATGGTTGTTTGCACTGGATTGGGTATCAGACTAGTGAGTCGTCAGTTTATTTCGATATCAAACAAGAACTAATGAAGCCGTTGCCAGCTTCGCCTACTGATACTGTTAAGTTTGTTCAGCCGCTCACTGTTATGTATTTCGGAGAATGTGGTGGTAATTTGTATCTTATAGAGCTTGAATCATGTGAAACTCGTTTCGACATATTAAAGATGGAGATTGATTACTCTGGCTGGAAACGTATATACAGGCTTGACTTGGATAGACTTGTAGCTCTTTTTCCTGGGAACGATCCACTTAAATATCATATGGCTACATATCTTGATAGAGCAGTATTATTCCTCGAGGAAGATGAAGCGGAATCATTGTCAAAGCTGGTGGTTTCCGTATCTGGGAATAAACTTGTATCTTATGATTTTAAAGAAATGAGTACGACCGAAATTCATACTTTTGATGATGAGAGATATTTTTATCTTCGTCCTCCTGTCTGTGGAGTCATTATCGGTCAGGTTCATCATTACGTCGAGTCACTCGCGTGCGTTTGATGCAGTTAACTCTGATTCTAATTCTTTCTTTGCCTCTCAAAATCCCAAGCACAGTTTGTGATTTGTTAGACTTAGAGAGAAGCTGGCCAGAGTGATGGTATCAATTCGCCTGTTTTCTACCTTAACGTCAAGGAGGTACGCTAACTTTTCTCTAGTTTATTGTGTCTAAGCTGTCATCATCGACACTAGCTACCAGGCTCAGTAGTTGGCATCGATAAAATGTTTCATTTCAAGATTCTTTTTCTAGTTTAAATTGTGAAATTTATAAGAAATAATGCAGGGGTTCTTGTTTAGTGCCTTAGGGAAAAATGTCTATAATGATTATACAAATTCAACAGGGGCCGCATTTCTGTGTTGTATTATAATTAGTTCCCATCTTTCACAGTTATTCGATCGTGTTATCTTTCAATTCTCTGAGGATACCCTGTACTGCAGCTACCTATTCGTTTGTCCAGAATCTTCTGTGATTGGAATTACTAGTTGGATGTTTCTATAATGAATCCGCTTTAGTTTTAGTTCTTCCTGCATTTGTTTTACTTTTTGCCTTCATATGTTAATTTATTTATGCACAAGTCCTACTGCCAGATAGTTGACTTTTTGTAGAGTTATTTCGGTAGATTAGAAGTCATATGATTCTGGGCCGCATGTTATAAGGGATAGCTTACTGTTGGAAACGACTATACAGTACTACTAAAACAATGGATTGGGCGCGGATGGTACCAAAACCATGGATCTGAGCGAGAAAATGCCGTGAGTGTAGAATCTCCCAAAATACGTGGTTAATATTAACCATCTCTTACTTTTTTTTTTTTTTTTTGACAATGGGAAATTTCATTAGAAAAAGTAATCATTCATAGAGGCATGACATATTACAGGAGAAGGAAAAGAAAAACCTAAAGCTCAAGCAAGCACAGCATCCCAATGACATATTCATTAGAAAAAGTAACCATCTTTTACTTCGTGGTGACCCTATTGGCTCCCCAAATAATTTTCCATTTGGTAGAAGATCCATGAAAATTATGTGACGGGCATGATTTGGCATTTGGATGAGATCAAATAGCACATGGCCGCCCTATTATGTCGGAACAAATTTGCACGGCTGGATGTTGCGGGCTGCAATTGTATCGTCCAATTATCTTTAAAAGCAAAGTTAAGAAGGAAATGTCTATATCTGAATGAAGATATCTAAAGGATTTAGAAGCAAAGGGTTAAAACAAAATGTTTGAGCTTTGGCCAATGAAGTTGTCTGATGACTAGCGGGATTAACATACAACAATATACAAAATGGTGCAAATGATGCCAACATATATCGGATTCTGCAAATGATGAACCCTGAACCCTGTATAAAATCGAAAAAAAGAAGGTTAAGTAATACAAATGTATGATTCACTATTTAATTATCAGTAGAATTAAGAGATATTAACTATCTGACAACATATATCGGTCTTTGTGAATAAAACTGAAAAAAAGAAGGCCAAGTAATAGAACATATATGATCACTATCTAATTATTAGTAAAATTAAGAGAGATTAATTTACTATCTGATCACTAGCAATACTTCCTTTTTACTCTTTATTATTCATGTACAAGTCCGACTGTCCGAGAGTTGAAATCTTTTGGGCCATGTAGGACTTATATTTGGTCTCAATAAGTGAAAGGCCACCGACAGACATCTCAAAGTATCTCAAAGAAAAGAATAGCGGTTTGGAGTCTGAGCAGGATGGGGGTTTCTTCGTCGTCGTCGTCATCAGGTACGATCCATTCTTGTTGATCCACTACAGATAAAGTGATTAGTGACATTGATCTGTTAACACTTATTTTGATACGTTTACCTGCGAAATCACTCCTCGTATTCAAGTCAGTATCAAAACAATGGCTTTCTCTTATTTCTGATCCAATTTTTGTTGTTGCCCACTTTCGTCGACACAAACATAAAACTAGCGGCTTGTTCTTTGAAAGCCCTCATAGATTTTCCCGTGAAAGCTTACAAGGAATTGTTAATACAGACGAATATTTTGAAGTTATGTACGATTTTCTCCTTTTTGATGAAAAAGTATATACAGGAGAGGAGGAGGAGGGTGCTAACACCACCGTTACTGGTCGTTGGTGTGGTTTTATAATCCCAAGGAAATTTGTCGACGACCCAGAGCTCATGGTCGAGTCTCCTCTCGAAATTACGCAATCTTGTAATGGTCTTTTATGTTGCAGTAGAGAAAATTTTATTGATGCTGAAATTGATGAGGAATCAAATGCGCGTAGTTGTATTCCTGTGTACAAAACTTACATTTATAATCCAACCACGAGCGATATCAACGTCTTCCACCGTCCCCTTTCAGAGATAATGTTCCAAAACGAGGCGATTATTGGATCAGCGTTTGCAGTATCAGTTTAGGTTTTGATCCAATTAAGTCCATGGACTATCAAGTTATCTGCATCTGGAGAGTTGAACCCCATTGTGATGAGGATTGGGATAAAGACGTTCATGATAAGTTTCATATTGAAATATACTCGTCTAAAACAAACTCTTGGAGGAAGCTCAATTCCACCTATGCCCATTTTACGGGGGTTATTTTATTTTTCCTTGGTCTGGTGTATATTGGAATGGTTGTTTGCACTGGATTGCCCATCGTACTGTGGAGTCCTCAATTTATTTTGATATCGAACAAGAACTAGTGAAGCCGTTGCCAGGTTCACCTGGTGATACTCTAAAGCCGCTGCCAAATGGTAAATATGATAACTTGAATACTGTTATGTATTTCGGAGAATGTAGTGGTCATCTGTATCTGATAGAGCTTGAATCATGTCATACTCTAGTTGATGGAAATTGATTACTCTCTAGTTGGAAACCTATATACAGGCTTGACTTGGACAGAGTTGTAGCTCTTTATCCGGGGAACGATCCACTTGAATCTCATCACAACATATATACTAGTAGAGTAGTATTGTTCCTCGAGGAGGATGAAGCAGAATCATTGTCAAAGATGGTGGTTGCTGTATCAGGGGATAAGGTTATATCTTTTTTTTTTTGATTGATCTTAAAGGAATGTAGTGTTACCGAAAAGAAAGCAAAATTACATCAAAAAATATTATCTTTTTCAAATGGAGTCCATGAGAGATATGTTTATCTTAGATCATTGTGTTCATCTTTACGTTGTGTTCATCTTTACGTCGAGTCACTTGCGTGTTTTTAATGCAGTGACTCTGGTTCTTATTCTTTTTTCTTGTCTCTCAAACCGGCAAGCACAGTTTGTGAATTGTTAGAGAGAAGATGCATCGTCAGATGGATGGTTGTTTGATTTGTTTGGAGTAGGTATTAGTAGTTTTTTTTTGATAAGAAGAGTAGGTATTAGTAGTACTCTACTCTGATATCAAGTATCGAGTCACCTGAATGTACGTTAACTTTTTGGCAGTTCATATTTTAACCTTTTTTTTTTTTTTTTGTAGCTTTCCGACAGTCTCTGAATTGCAATATACTCTTCCTTTTAAAAAACCTAAAATAACATGGATATTAGGCACATCCCTTGAACTTTAGAAATAACCAAAAGAAAACCCATTGATTAATACTGAAAAAGAAGCAGTAGAATAACAAAATCTACTGCAGTTACACCACTCTGAACTGAAACCTATCTTTTCCAAAGCCATTTCAAGATAATGCCAATTAATTCTATCAAAAGCCTCAATTCAGGCTATGGACAATTTCCCCTTAATTTTAATCGCTAAATTACTTATCCGTAGTGCAAGTTTGTTCGGGCATATTGGATCGCTCTGCGCTTTTTTCACTACTCAGCTAGAAATTTATGTCCCAGTTTTGGCGGTCTTTATAAGTTACTTGATATCCATTGTGACTTCGACATTTCTTTTCAAGGGATGTAAACTTGAAACCCTACATTATTTCGTAAAAATTTCACAGTTAAAATAAGAAAAATAATCTTTGATTGCAAAATTGGCGCGCTCTACAATAGATTAAATTCATCCGCAGATACCGCAATGTTCCTGAAACTAGTTGAAATGTATCATACTCATTATTATTCAACATAATATATAATCGATCACTATACTGTTACCGAGTATACATCATTCTTCAATCCACCCCAGATAGCTTGCGTTATGATGATGATAGGAAAGCTTAGAAAACTAATTAAACAACCAGCTTACTGCATCAAACACATGCAAGTGACTCGACGTAATGATGAAGATGACCCTGTATGCTTCCGTTAAAAGTAGATTCAAGATAACCATATCTCTTGGTAAATGTATGAATTTCGGTAGCACTCATTTCCTTAAAATCATAAGATACAACCTTATTCCCTGTTACGGAAACCACCAGCTTTGACAATGATTCTGCTTCATCTTCCTCGAGGAACAATACTACTCTATTAAAAAGTATAAATTCAAGAGATTCAAGTGTTTCATTCACTGGATATAAAGCTACAAGTGTACCCCAGTCAATCGTGTATATACGCTTCCAACCAGAGTAATCAATCTCCATCTTCATAATGTAGAAATGAGTACTGTCACATGATTCGAACTCTATAAGATACATGTAGTATGTGCCTTGAATTATTAACACTTGTGGAGCTAGTGGAGCTGTCGGTGTGAGCTAGTGGAGCATGATCATTGTGGTGAGTATGTCGACATATACTCACCTCAATCCCCTATATAAGGCATAGGTTAGTATCATTGTAGGCATCAGAAAACGAGAGAAAGAATTAGTGTATGCTAACAGAGAGTGAGAGTGTAAGAGGCACCGCAGAGGCAGAGAAAGTCTTGAGAGGAGTTTATACTCTTGTAATCTTGTTCAAATCATAGTGCAATGTTATCGTCGTCTTCCAAAGTGGATGTAGATCATCTTGATCGAACCACTATAAATCCTTGTGTTGTGTGTGTGTTTGTTTTACATTTGATTTCATTTCTATTTCAATTCTCTATTGATTGTGCTTGGAGAGCCATTAGTCATAACAAATTGGTATCAGAGCTCCGGGTAAAATCGATCTACGATGGCGGCAAAGTATGAGATTGAGAAATTTGATGGAAGGAATGATTTCAATTTATGGAGGCTAAAGATGAGGGCTGTTTTGGTGCAACAAGGTTTGGTGAAAACTTTGAAGGGGAAAATGGATCTAGCAACAACATTGAAGGATGAAGAAAAGGATGATCTCTTGGAGAAAGCACATGGATTAATTTTATTGTGTTTGAGCAACGAGGTCTTGAGAGAAGTGGCGGCGGAAACGACACCGGACGGGCTATGGAACAAGTTGGAGAAGAGGTATATGACTAAATCCGTAACTAATCGTTTATATCTTAAGAAAAAAATACATACTCTTAGAATGCATGACGGAATGTCTATTATAGATCATATTGATGATTATAATAAAATTCTCTTGGATTTGGCAAATATTGAGTTCAAAATTGAATATGAAGACCAAGCTTTGGGTTTGCTTTGTTCCTTACCACCATCTTATGAAAATTTTGTTGATACCGTAATGTATGGAAAAACTACAATTTCCATGGAGGATGTTAAAGCGGCTTTAGACTCTAAGGAGTTAAAGAAGACGGGTATCGAAGGTAAAGATAATTCGGGAGATGGGTTGTTTGTTAGAGGAAGAGGAAACCAAAAGGGGGGATTTGATAGGAGTAGATCAAAGTCAAGGTCTAAATCAAAATCCGGTAAATTCTATTGCTTTCATTGTAAGGAAAAGGGGCATTTCAAGAAGGATTGTCCAAAATTGAAGAATGTCGAGAAGAATACTAACCAAGGCACCGCAACAAATGTTGAAGCAGAAAGTGATGATGGAACGGTTCTCACGGTTCATACCGAAAGCTCAGAGAATGGGTGGATTCTTGATTCGGGGTGTACTTTTCACATGTGTCCTCATAAAGAGTGGTTTACTACTTATCAAGCTAGATAAGGTGGTAAAGTTCTTATGGGAAACAATGTCACTTGTAAAGTGGTGGGTGTAGGTACAATTCAAATTAAGATATATGACGGTATGGTGAGGACTTTAACTAAGGTTAGGCATGTTCTGACTCGAGAAGAAATCTTATTTCTTTGGGTACGCTTGATTCAAATGGCTGCAAGTATCAAGGTGAAGGTGGGGTTTTTCGTGTCTCAAGAGGAAGTCTTACAATTATGAAGGGCGAGAGAATTAATGGTCTTTATACGCTGCAAGGTACTACTGTGACGGGTAATGCAGCTGTATGTTCTTCAAGTTCTCATGATGATACTACCAAGTTGTGCCACAAAAAGGATAGGAAGAATTGAGCTTCCTCCAAGAGTTTGTTTTAGTGTAGTATATTTCAACATAACACATACCATGTACGTCTTTATCCCAATCCTCCTCATGAAAGGGTTGGTATCTCCAAATGCAGACAACTTGATAGTGTTGATTCTTCCACTTGATTGGATCAAAAGCTAAACTGATACAGAAAACCTCGATAAAACAATAGTCTCTTTCAGGAACGTGATCTCTAAAAGGGGATGGTGGAAGACATCTGTATTTTCTGGTGGTTGGATTGTAAATGTAAGTTTTGTATGTAAAAATATTATCTCGCAGAGGACCAGAATCAATTTCAGTCTCTCTATAGCAGCATAAAAGACCATTGCAAGAATTACTAGTTTTGAAACGATGCTCCCCGACAGAACCATACTTACCTGGCTTTGGATCGTCGCCAAATTTCCGAGGGATTTTAAAACCAACCCGTCCACCTGTAACGGTGGTGTTAGTCACCTCCTCCTCCTCATCTCCTTCGTATCCTTGTTCATATTTACTACCATCAAGAAGCATAAAATCGTATGAAGATTCATAATAATTTTTTTCATCAACCCATCCTTTTGATCTTCGGAAGAACAATCCAGTGGGTTTAGGGTTGAGTCGGAGATAGTTGTTAATAGCAAAAATTGGGTCAGATATAATAGAAAATCACTGTTTGGATACCGATTTGAGTACAAGTAATGATTTCACAGGTAGACGTATCAAAATAAGAGTTAACAGATCAATGTCACCAAGTACTTTATCTATTAGAACAGAACAAGCTAAAGAAGAAGAAGATGTTCCCGTCATTGATGATGTTAAGGATAAGTTCTCAATTGCAGGAACTAAATCTTGAGAATCGATCGTACCTGATGATGGAGACGACGGAGAAATTACCGAAGAAATCCTCATCCTCAGACTTCAAAACCCTTTTCTTCCTCGGAAATATTCATGGGATCTTTTCTTTTATGTATTCCTTTTTGGGCTTAATTTTTAATTTTATACCTAGTCCGACTGTCTGAACTTTTTGGGCGTTGTAGACTTATTCTTGGCCTTAATAATTTTTTATTTTTATTTTTTAATTTGAAAAAAGAATAGTGTTGAGGGTATTCGAACATGAACCTGGTGTGTGGTAGGTCAAAAAGAAAGTTAGTTATTAAAGATCTTGGCCTTAATAATTAAGAGCAAGTCCGGGATTTTTCTTTTTTGTTCTATTCTCCTCATCTTAGTTCAGCTGAATGGTCGGAAACTGGTTTATTATATCAAACTCCAAAATTGTCAAACGTTTAAAAACTTTTTTAAGTCCCATATGTGCCCAACTGAGTCAAGTACAAAATTATATTTGACTCAACACTTCCACCTCCAGAATATAATCCGGGTCAAACATCAAAGAAAACACAAATAGTTAAAGTTAAGACATGTGACTCGGCCTCAAATCTCCCATGCACGACGAAGCGAAAATACATCTCACATGACTCTTCGTAGATGCTGGTAGAATTATAGATATTCCTTACTGCCAATATATTTACACGGTAATGTACTAATCATCAGGGACGAGCCTAGTAAGAGGCTAATCTGGGCTATACCCCGTTCCTGATTTAGCCCAACATTTTTTACATGTAAAACTTCTTAAAAAATTTCTTTAGCCCATTATATCTTGAATGTTATTTTGGGGACCATTCTTTTTTTGGGGGACCATTGTCTCATTTTGGGTAGGGGTGCCCTTATCTAATATTTTTTGTATTACCTAAACTACCCTTTTAATTATTTTTTGGTTTTGATTAGTGAAATCATTATTAAAATGATTAAGAAAAAAACTGATTAGTGAGATTAGATTAAAAGATGAGTTATTAAAAAAGAAATTGAATTTTGTAGAGGAGTAAAGTTAGAGAAGAAGAAGGAGAAAACCAAGGAAAATAAAAAAAAATTCCAATTCACTAAATTTGGTAATTCAAGTGATGAAAGCTCATCAGATTCTTCATCTCCATCATCTCCTAGAGTATTTGTTAATGTTAACAATGATCCGAATATGAATTATTTGTTAGATGGTGAATGTATTCTTCCCCAAACTCAATCTCAAGATGAAAATGATGGATTTTATCAACCACAACCGGAGGAAGAGCACTTGGGTATCCAGGTATGCTCCAAACTTAGCTAATGTTGGTTGAGTTGCTCCAAATTTTCAAACCAAATGTTAATTTTTTTAAGTAGTTCGGTTACGAAAGGTGAAGAACAGCTAACCGAACTCATCTGGAAGTGTAGTTCGGTTAATTTAGACAAACACGCCGGTAACCGAACTCTGTATTGATGGAAGTTTGATGGATTCCAAAGTAATGTTCAGTTGTTTCGCAACCAATGAACTAACCGAACTTTAGGTAAAATAAGTTACAACGTTCGGTTGGTTCGCAATCAATGAACTAACCGAACTCAAGGTAAATTTAAGATTTAACTTAATGTACAAAGTTCGGTTGCTTTGCAACTATTAACCAACCGAACTTGAAGTAAAACTAAGATTAAACTTAGCATACAAAGTTCGGTTTGTTTGCACACTTCATGTAAATCCACTATCCAACCGAACTGTACAAAATATAAGAGTAGACTAAGTTTAATGGGTTCGGTTATTTCGCAAACTTGATCCTAAGAGCATAACTAACTGAACTTATCAATCCCAAAAAAATGAATAGTTCCAGAGTTTTATTCGGTGACCTAGGTAAAATAAATTATAACCAAACTACATATACTTTATATGTTCGGTTACATGTCATCTTGCTTTGTTCACCGAACCCGGAGTTCGGTTTACGCGGTTAAATTATGTGCTTACCGAACTCATTTGTGATTGCAATTGAAGTTGTTCCATTTCTTGTAGATTGAATGCCAACCTATACCAATGGATGATCAACCTTCTCCAGTTGGTATGTTGTACGAAGATACATCCCATCACTATGTCAATGATTTGGTATTTGATCAACCTATTGATGCGAAGAATTGGGCTAGAGAGCATGCCAAGAGAGCCATGTGCGTATTAGTTTTGAATGGAAAATAAGAAAAACTCGTCTTGAAATGGTTTGTGAGAGAAGTGGAGATCCGGATTCTAGCCACAAGAGGAAGGGGTATGTGTATCAAAGAAAGACGACGAGGAAGAACACAACGTGCTCAAATAAAATTAAATGTCCGTTCAAGCTAGTTTTTAGTTACTCAAAACTAAGGAAAGGATGGGTTCTATCGATGGATAAGGTGGTAGGTAATCACAACCACCCTCGTCCGGAGGATCTTGATGGACACGCAATGTCCGCAAGGCTCACTCCTAAAGAAATGGATAAAATAGCTAAATATAGGAGAATGAGAATTTCACCAGCTGTTATTCTTCGCTTATTAAAGGATGATAACAATGATAACGTATCATCCCCGTACACCATTTACAATGCAATTGAGATAATTAGAAGGAATGAATGGAAGGATAGAAAAGTCATGCAAAAATTGCTTATGTTGGCTGAAGAGAAAGGCTACGCGGTTAAAAAGAAGGTAGGTCCGGGTGAAGAAATAACTCATCTTTTCCTTGCTCATCCGAAGAGTGTTCAACTGGCTCAATCCTTCCATGAAGTTCTTATAATGGATTGCACTTACAAGACAAACAAATACGAGATGCCATTGTTGAACATTGTTGGTCGTACGTCGACGAAGTCACCTTTTACCATTGCTTTTTGTTTTCTAAAGGACGAGAATAGGTGGGCGCTACAATAATTGAAGGCGATCTACCGAGATGATAATATCCCCGGGGTTATAGTGACGGACAATCAAGTATCATTGATGAATGCAGTAGAGAGAGTCTTCCCATTGGCACATAATATGCTTTGTACATTTCATATATGGTGCAATGTGATGAATAGGTGCAAGCCTCAACTTTGTCCACCTAAGAGGAAAGCATTCGAAGAGATTAGTAAGCTACCAGAAGATGAACAAGCTGATGCAAAAGAGGTATTCGATGAACAATACACCATAAATCATGCTAAATGGGTTGCTTTCTCCGGGGGAATGGGAGGCTTTGACTTGGTCTCTCGCCGAAAAAGAGTATAATCTAAATCTTGCCGAATTTATTGAGCATTGGTCTAGCCCCGAATATCCTGATGATATTGTAACGTATGTGGTCGAGAAATGGTTGGAACCGCACAAAGAGCGCTTTGTTTATGCTTTTAACAACCACCATAAACACTTTGGGAATCAAGCGACAAGTTTGGTAGAATCGGCTCACCACCAGTTGAAGAAAAATCTCTTTGGATGTGTTGATAATTTTGAGGTTGTGTTTAACGCTATGGAGGTTTACTTCAACCGCGAGATTGATATAATTAAAGAGAAGTTTCAAAAAAGTCGCATCATGAAGTACAAAAAGATTATAGACAAAGGTGGTAACATCGTGAAAATGGAGGACCTTCGGTTTTTCAAGGGACTCCACTATAATGTTTTGCATGCTTGCATTAAGAGGTTATTGGTTGAGGTGAATTTGATCCGCATATGGGGAACTAAGCCGGAAGAGGTGTGTGTTTGCAACATGATGGAGTCTATGGGGCTCCCTTGTCGCCACATGATAGCTAAGTATGAACATGGCATAATCCCTTTAAGCGATATAGATCCACATTGTCAACATTTAAGTTTTGTTCCTCCTCCCAAGGGCGATGTCGGAGAAGAGTTTGGTGATAATGAAATGGGAAGAGTCGTTATCGAGAGGTACCGGAACATGAACAATCTCGAAAGGAAAATCTTTTGGGATGACATGCGGCCAATCTTTTATCCGCACACTTCGGAAAATGTGCAAGAACCGAATAAAGGAAAGGCTAAAGGTAGGCCAACAACCAAAGAAACCAAAAAACAAGTCAGAGAATATGCAAAGGTTTTGGGTAAGAGGGAAAGTGAAATGACCCCTTTTACTAGAGATCCTTCGCAACATGAGCATACCGCGGATAAGTACCAACAAGATTGTAAGAAAAGGGCTAGGAATATTGTTGAAAAGGGCGAGACAAGTGAACGGTATATGAAGAAAAAAGGACCTATGTTACCTGCTGTTTTATAATATGTAACCGAATGTAACTATGAAACTTCTCATTTTTTTGGTAGTGTTGAGTTCGGTTGTATTTTGAAATTGCGATCAAACCGAACTCAAACACAAAAAAAAGTTCGGTCCCTTACGATCTTTATACTATGTAACCGAACTTAGACACAAATTAAAAACAAAAACATGTAATTCGTTTACTAATCCGCATAACTAAGAAAACAAACTACCAAATCCACAATAAAGAGGTATTCCAAACATAAGAGAACAAACTACCAAATCCGGAATAAAAAGTTCTTCCAAACATAAAAATCCAAATTACTAATTCTTGCAATCACTCATTCACGACGACCACTACGTGACACATTTCTACCTTTGCGTTTAGGAGCGTTAGCTGGTCCTTCGTCACTAGGAGTGTCAAATCCACTGCTTTGTTGTTCAACTATCCGACTTGAACCTTCCCCTTCTCGTCGACCCCTCTTCATCGGCATGCTCTGTATTTGGTCAGCGGTGTTGGGTGAAAAAACATTTGTCCATTGGTTGTAGAGTTCCATTTGTTCAGTAGTGTTCATCGGCTCTCCACTACGGATTTTTGACATCATTTTCTTCAACAATTTAGCACTTGACTTCACCTTTTTTCAATGAAAATCATAAACAAGTATAAATGTCCTATATTGTATGCTTCATCAGTTTATAACATTATGAAAAGGAAAAATAAGAGTAAATATATTACCGCCAAATTCCATAAGATCAATGCCTCATCACCACAGGTAGGGGTATGCTTCATAATTTAATGGACCTCTTTCTCCACTGCCTTCGATTTTTATTTCTTAGCACGGGCTTGTTGCTGTGTGTTTATTATACGAGGATGAGAAAAAATTTCATACCATTCCAGATACCCCTCTTCAGCAGCATTTGGCTCACCATAACAATCTTCTAACTCTTCAACTGGAATAAGATAATCCTCAGAGTTGTTCCATTGGTCAACAGATGGAGAAGGATCGTATTTTGGAACAAAATTCTTTTCGGTGTTCTTAGTTCCCCTCTTCGTCACCTTGAATTTGAATTTTTCCGCTGCTGGGAAACTTTGGACACAAGATAATTTTCTCATTACTCTTCAAGGATTACACATTGTACAACCGCCAGGATAAAACAACGGGCCATTATAACCCGAAATAGGTGAGAAATCAACAAGATCAACATATTCCTATTTTTCATCTGATTGAAGATTGTATGGATGGAAAACCACATCTCCAAGCGTTGGATTATCCAATTTCTTTCTCAACCTCAACAACTTGTTTTTCTTACCCTTCAATTGGGAGTCCAAAAATTTATATTTACCATCTGTAGACTGCCCATAAGGCTAAGGAGTGTGAGCATAAGAAAATTTTAGTTTTGGGAAGTGGTCGTACACCCAAATCTATGAGAAGAAACCACAAATATGATTTAACGGGATAATTTCACTTAGAAAATATATCTTGGAAAACACAAAGGATAATTTAACGTGGTACCTGAAAAAGAGTGTATAAGCCTCCAAAATATAAACACGTAAGCCTCGAAGATTTTATGAGCTCCGCTTGGACGAACCGCAATTCCCCAAGAATAGGTATTCACCTCATCAAGGGGGTCCAATAGCTGGAGGTAATGGGCATTTACCACGTGACCTGAAGTGTCGGGGAAGAAAATGGTTCCTAGTTGATATAACAAATAAGCAGTAACATGGTGTTTAATCTTCTCCTCTGTCATGACCAACTTTCCGTTGGCAACCAAATCTTTCGTCCCTCCGAACTCCTTTAACAAGACTTTCAACTTGATCTTTTTCAACTTCTTCTTGTAAGACATGTCTGGGTTGAACTCATTATACTCATCACCTTCATCAGGCTCTTTTGTAACTCGTCTAAACTCACAATGTTCCTTTTTAGCGCTCCATCCTAGACACCTCTCCACCAACTTTTCAAGACGCTCATAACTCATGGAGGGATCGTACCCATCTCTAACACTTGTTCCGGTAATTGGAAGGCCTGTGATTCGACAACAATCATCTGGAGTTATTTTCATTTCGCCAAACGGTATATGAAAGGTATCCGTCTCAGGATAAACCCTCTCGGCAAATGCGGAAATAGTGACATCATCCAATTTTTGGTGCGCATGTTGTATCGCGTACCATAGCACACAATCAAATACGGCCAACCTGACCTCATCACTCTCATTCACTATATCCCATTTTTTGTTCTTTTGACGTTTCAAAACACGAACAACATTTTTATGATCCTACAAATACAACATCATATCTTATATACTAATATATACCGAAAAATATATGTCAAAATAAAATAAAAATGACAACAAAATATTCATGTATAAGATTCAATACCTTTGTGGCATAAATCTTGGCAGCCCATGAGTTTTTGTAGCCAATCAATACCTCCCCTCCATCTCTTGGAGTACCATAAGTTGGGTTCTTTGGCGGCAAACACAAATTATCATCAGGAATGCATGCATATCTAGCACAAGGCTTTTTAGGGGTCTTTCTAAGTTTTTTTACTATTTCTACTTGTTTGTATTCCTCTTCATCCTCTTCCTCCTCTGATTCATCATCTTCATTATCTCCATCTTCTTCACTGTCATCATTGTCATCTCCTTGTTCATCTCCATTTCCTCCTTCTTCGGGTGGTTCCTCTTCTCCACCTTGATTATGTTCTTTAGTACCCATGTCTTCCACAATCTCTTGATTAACTTGTTGTATAACATTGTCAACATTATCTCTATTGGCATCATCTTGGATGACAACACCCGGTGATGAACCACCTCCATGCTTAACATATTTGGTTCCATGCTTATTGAGACCTAAGTGTTTCTGGTTTCGAGGAGTGGGAGTTCTAAGTTCTTCTAGTGAAGGTTGGTTTGATTTTGTTCCTCTGCCCCTAATCAAGAAAACAAAAGATATTAGCTTCACCGACAAATGATTGACTAAATCATAATTCTGTTACAGGGTAGAGTTCGGTTGGTACAGCTATTTTGCTAAACAACCGAACTCAAAATTATATGAAATTAGGGAAGAGTTTTGTTTGGACAATTTCTTGCGAACAAACCGAACTCAACATGTATGCAATTTGCAATGGGTTCGGTTAGTAGTTGGCTAAAAATTTTTTTGCAAACCAACCGAACAGAATTCATAAAGTTCGGTTAAATGAGAATTCAACATAGTGGGAAAATAAGAGCATTTCGGTCACATAGGTTTTTTTTTCTTCTTTGTAATGTTTTGAGGTCGGTTGCGAAATAGTTTTAAAACATTGTGCGAAATAAACGAAAATATTTGGCAAAGTTCGGTTAACTGAGAACTCAAAATAGTGAGTAAATTAGTTGAGTTCGGTTGCAAAGTGAAATTATTTTTATTTGGTAAAATGGGAAGAGTTCGGTTAGGAGATGCTTTTCGAAATATAAGCGAAATAACCGAACTGGTGAGTTCGGTTACATAGTGTTCAATCCTATTCAACCGAACGGTTCTTCGTGTTCTTCCTTTCAGGAAGTTCGGTTACCAAACCAGGGGTTTTATGTTACGACTCCTAACCGAACCAAGCACTATTACTTACATTCAAACCCTATTTTGATGATTTCTATTCAATTAAACGAACCAAAATCAAATTAAAACTAATGGGTTTGGTAAAAAATACCTGCGGATCTTTCCCATGACCACTTCGGGTTGAATCTCCAATTCACCTTACGGTTCCACTTCTTTGTGAATCTCCAATGAACTTTTTTGATTTGCTAGATGTCCTAATGGAGGACCTTTTCCTGCGACTCATTTAGTTTGGTTTCGAAGCACCATTCTTATACTCGATTGATTAATCAACGATGAAAATATTATGAATCGACGATTAATCGATGAAAACGATATTGAAATGGGGAAGAAGAGGAGAACAGGAGGTAGGAGAGGAGAACAAACTGTTCTTCTTTTTGTTTTTGGGTGCAGCTAGGTTAGAAATCTTTTATGTATTAGATTAAGTTAATTACGGTTATTAGGTTAGGGTTAATTGCAATTAGGGTAAATGGCAAATTAGTAATCTAACAGTTTTTAGGACATCCCTTAACAATATTAAGGTCGGGTGCCTAAAAAACCATGCCCCCCCACCCCCCACCCCCAAAAAAAAAAAAAACATGGTCCCCAAAATAACATTCTATATCTTTAGCGTTGTTATATCTAACACTCTAGCCCACTTAATGTATGTTTTTCCCATTTATATCACATTATCATTTGATTTCTAAGCTAATTGTAATCAACCCACTTATTAGTTTGGTATTGCTGCAGCTTTTGTAAAAGCACTTTTCTGCTGTGCGTTGTTGTGCTGTGAGAAAAAAACAGTTTGACGTTTGGTAAAATATTAACTAAAGTTAAAACTGATTAAAAAAGCAGTTAAAGTGTGTTTGGTAAAATATCAAATTCAACCATTGTTGTTATAGAAAATGACAAAAACATACATATCTTTGAAAATAGTTTTATTTGGTTTTATTGGGTTTAAAATAATTAATCTTTTTTACTATTCAATATAAATATATATATAACATTAAATTTACTAATTGTTACTA
Source organism: Papaver bracteatum (assembly GCA_023529315.1). Lineage (NCBI taxonomy): Eukaryota > Viridiplantae > Streptophyta > Magnoliopsida > Ranunculales > Papaveraceae > Papaver > Papaver bracteatum. The sequence goes on along the minus strand of JAJJWX010001448.1, from coordinate 312,030 downwards.
TTATTATGATTTATTTAACCACTTTTTGATTATATATATATATATATATATATATATATATATATATATATTAATTTTCAAACGAAAAATCAAACTAAAATTAATTAAATGATTATTTAATATTTGTTTTTATTTTTATTATTGATAAATGAAATGAAATGGTAAATGAGAGAAAAAAAAAACTTTGTTTGATTTTTTTTTTTGAAGCAAACTTTGTTTGATTGTTCTTTAATTATATTATCATGATTTATAAAATATTAGATTGTATATAAGTTTAAGGGTAACTTTTTTCATTTATAAAATAAAATAGGGACAAAAACGATAAATCAAGTATTAAATCTAGCTGGGACCAAAGCTTATGCTTTTGTAGCTTTTAAAAGCTCCTCCCCATCTTTTGAAAATTGAGGAATTTGGGAAGTGCTTTGGGTAAAAAGCACATTGATTTTTTTTTACCAAGGTGCTTTTAAAAAAATAAAAGCATTACCAAACCCAGCCTTAGGCTACTTAATGTAGCTTCTTACCCTAAATTATAAGAATTTCCTTTACTCAATAAATTTAGAAGGGTTAATTGGGTGATAATTTTTAATTCGGGGATAAGTGTTATATAGTTTTCCAATGATGCCGGCATTGAAAAAACCATGTCGGCGGCTACAGTAAAATATCCCCCGATTAAAAAGAGTATCCCCCAATTAATTGTTTTAAATATATCTCTCATTTTTCTTGAGTAAGTTATAAAAAAAATTAGGTGGTCATTTTTGGTTATGATTTTGTTCGTTTCAACTTTTAGTTGTCTTTCAATATGGTATTCTATTCGTGAACATAAAATCGCCGTTAATTACACCATTCATCGCAAAAAAATTGTCGCGGCCTTCGGACGCCTTGTAAATTAGTTACATTCTAGCCCTATTTATGAAAGTTTCCTGAGTCCGTCCCTGCTAATCATAACCTTTTACTGTGTTTAGTTAGCTTACCCTTACATTCTTAGTTTTTTTTTATGTCAAGCCGGCAACCACAACAAGGGCGGAGCCAAGGGTTGACTAACCCCAGATCTACCCCTAAATCCCCAAAAATCATATAAAAACCCTTTGTTTTATCTTATTTTTTTATATTTAGTCCACCATGTATAGTATTTTAGCCCACTAAAAGTCCTTACGTTTTTACAAATTTATTTTAGCCCCTTGGAAAATATTTTTTGGCTCTGCCACCGAACCACAACAAGTCATAAGTGTATGGATAAAACTCAAGATCTGGTCACCAATAAGTTAAAAAAAAACAAATTTAAATTCTATAAGTTGTCTATTTTTATTTTTATATATTCTATACAAATAATCTACATAGTAAAAAAGAAAAATCATATAAAAATCGCCCCTCACATGGGGGCGGGACTTTTCTTTGAACGCGTAATTGGAGGATATAAGAATTAATTGGGGGATATAGCTACAAGACAAAATAGGAATTTCTTTTTTTGAAAATGGAAGATGATTGTGATGAGAGAATTACTGCTAATAAGAGGTTGAAAAATTAATATTTTTTTTCTTTGAATCCACCATTGTTGCAGCTGAAAAAGCTTGGTGTCGGCATGGTATTCAACCAAAAACCAATGCCGGCAATTGTTGGATATGTTCATAAATTGTTTGCCACTATCTGGGGCGTAATGACGTGTTCCGGTTTTGATCTTCAGAATATTGATTTTTTTTCATGTTTTGAACAGGTACCGGAATGGTAATCTAGTTTTCGAGCATGCCGATACCTGTTCCGGCATAGTATTTTGCTTAAATTTCTATGCAGGAACAGGATGAAAAGTATCCATAATGTTGATATTTTTTTTTCACTTGACTACCGGCATTGATAGGAAATTCTCGAGCATGCCTGTATCATGTTCCGGCATATGGTCTTCATCAATTCCGGCATGGTCTTCATCATTTCCGTTTTGAATTTTTTCTGGTTTTAATCACATGTAAAAAAGTTGATGCTCCAAGTGGTTTTCGATAAAGCTAGATCAAGTTTCCAATACTAAAGGAGTGACCTTAAATTTCTATACCGCACGAATTAAGTATGTATTTTATAGCTATTATTTTTTTGGCCTTATTTAGTTTCATATGTCATCAATCAATTTCACTAAATTTCCCTTATATTGGGCTCAAATTCAATTTACATTAAGTGATATATCATTTTGGCAAAGAACATAAATTTATCTTGATTTATATGAATATAGATTCTAGGCTATGTTTAATCTCCCTCGATGTCGTTTCTTTTATCAACCTCATTTAATTACACCCGTTATTCATGTTTAATAGCCATGTACTTAGTTTTACAGTTGGTAAAGGTGTCCACAAACAGATAGTTTTGGTGGATAACTGCACTTGCTAGAAATATATTACTTATGTTATACTTTTTAGTTGCTAGACAGTATGTTTAATAGCCATGTACTTACTTTTACAGTTGGTAAAGGTGTCCACAGACAGATAGTTTTGGTGGCTAACTGCACTTGATAGAAATATATTACTTCTGTTATACTTTTTAGTTGCTAGACAGTAGTTGTCGAAATATACTGGCAACACCAGCAATCTAATGGTTGGATTAGGTGTCTACCGACAGGGTTTTTGGTGGGTAAGACAAGTGACAAAAAATGTATACCTTCTATGGTATATTTTGGTTACCCAACCATGGTTTTTGGAGGACAATAACAACAAATATGATATTTCGGTTGTGAAGTCGTCGTTGCTAAAAAGTTCAACCAACTGTCGTTGCTGGAAAACTGGTTGTTAGAGATGTCTTCCAGCTGTAGTTGTTTTTAGTTACTAAAAGTTGTCGCTTAAGAGTTCCACCGACTACAGTTGGTAAGAAAGTAGTCGCTAATCCCAAGTTTTCTTGTAGTGTCTTCGAGAAATCTGCTTGAAAATCTTCTTGGGTTTTGGAAGTAGTAGGAGGGGGAAATTTCTTAGGAGCCATTGTGTTGAAGATCTAACGGGAGAAGGGAAAATCAGGACAAAAGAAGATGAAGGGAGATTTCCTGGAAATTGATATCACCGGAGAAGAAGAAGACGAAGTTCAAAATAAGTTAAAAGTAAACAATAGAATACAAGGCGAGCTATTTATAGTGGACCAAGGCATGACTTGGAGAAACGGTTGTATGGGAAGAAGAACCGACTATTGACGGTTTCGGAGAAACGTGGGAGACAAGATGGCGAAAAAACTGGGTACGTGGCGGTTACGAAATTAATACAGAGTTCTCTTTCCATTCTTGATCCACCGAATGGAAGAAGAAAAGGCAAAATGTAGGTGCAGAAAACCTACTCGCCACGTGCACGAACAAGAATGAACGAGACATCGAAGTGAATCTTCGAAAAACATATTATTCACCAATTTCCAAGGACGTGTCAGTGAAGAGTCAAATCTAGTGTCAGATTTACCTTAACAAATTGTAGATTTGCGAAGTAACAATTAACGGGGTGATAAAGTTAACGAAGTATGGATTGTTACGCAAGAAAAGTAATAATTAGCGAAGTGGACGATCCGAAGTGTGGATTGTTACGCAAGAAATAGGACAGCTGTCCCCAACAATAACCGATTAATAAGGCGAAAAGGTAGGATAAACTTTATTGAAAATGGCTCTGGCGAAGTAAAAAGTACAGTCACGTGTAGTGAATGACTTTGGGCAAAGTAAAATGAGTTGTATCCCATTATGTATTTTCCGCTATAAATAGAGGACTTGGTCCATTGTAAGGGGGTTGGAACATTTGGGGAGAGAGAAAAGGTTGTTAAGAGTGATAATTTAGGGTTCTTGTGAGTGTTTCTAAGTGGTTTGTATCTTTAGGTCATTTAATCAAATACAAATTTAAGTTTTGATTTCACTTCGATGTGTGATTTATATTTTGTGTTGTTCAAATTAGTAAGTGGGTGTAATCATGATTTTCTGCAGAGTTACAAACCTTATAGCACTTGTTGTCCATACCTCTTAAGAAAGGACCCAATTATGGAATTTGGATCCTTTGGGAGGAATGGTTAACGAAAAATAGAATATATTCCCACCGTCATCCTTTCCCACCCGCGACATACTAAATATATAGAAACCATCTCCTATATATAAAGACAACCTCTCCGAAGTCCCATCTCGTTCATAAGCTTAGCTTTTCTAGATCATCAGAGAGGATCGTTACAAGCTGTTTTATTCCTCCCAATTAAAGAAACAACAGAGATAATATAAAACATATTCATTCTCAATGGAAGATCTCAATGGTCATGGTGCAGAGATTTGTGACTTAGAAATGAAAAGGAAGGAAATTGTTTTCAGCAATACATATTTATCTAATCAACAAAATAAAACAAGTGATTTGTCAGTTTTGAAAGATAACACTCGGGCTTTGGCTAAGAAAGTATCTCGGTTAACTGGAACCGGTACTAGGAGAACTTTGGCCGACTTAAAAAGGCTATTGACCGTGAAGTTTTTAAATCGTTCCTGAAAAATATTGTTGCTTTAGATGATCCAGAAGTGTGTTCAATCTGTCTTCAAGATATTGATGGTGGTGTTGGTGATGCTGTAGTTTCGAATTATTCGTCACATATTTTCCATAAGAAGTGCATGGTGGAATTAATGGTCAGGACAAAAACCTAATCTCTCCTCTTTTTATTCAGACTCCTTGAGATTAAAATTCTAATTACTGTTCTTAGGGTCCTATTATTTGTTTTTCTACTTGTAATTGCGATTTTATAAACAGATGAATGCCAATAAATCATTTTTCTTATGATAATTTTCTTGCCTTTTTTGAAAATTTTATTTGTTGCACTTTGCCATCCATCCTAACAACTCCAAATCCATGAAATTCCTCATTCACACACACCCCATACAGTTCTTATACTTGACATATATAAAATTTCATTCATAATAATATATTGTGTATTTACAAATACAATCAAAGCTACTGCAGAAATTTCAATACCCATCCGCAATTGACCATGAAAGACTAAAAAACTATAAGTAAATGGTGATTAAAGCTAATAATGCTCACCCAATACAAGCAACAGCCTAAAAGAAAAATCTTTAACCCTCTTTCTAAGTTGAAGTTAAAGAGTTATAACCCTCAATACCTAAGACAATCTGATATACACGGTGCCAAGTCTGACACAATAGCCATGATCCATTTCACCATTATTAAATATAGCCTTATGCTAAATTTTCTATTGAGATAAGGTCTTCACATATATAGACCATCCTACATATACGTTCAAGTGCGTTTGTTATGAACAACCAGGCCTTGGATCACACTTGGATTGTGATCCGGCGATGAAGTTATGTTAATATGATCAAGAAATTTATATGAATGTTTAGGCTTCATGTTAAATGGGTGATAATAATCTCAAATATGAACAGAATTAGCAGGGCATGCAGCTAAACAGTATACGGTGCGGGCCTTTCCATTCTCATCAAAACCCCAGACTAAGGGGCCCTTAACAATCACTGGAAACATCATCCAGTATTCATCATTGGTCAGGCGAAGGGAAGGGCCCTTCAGAGCATCCTTCGAGGTACTGATCGGCTCGACATCAAGATGAAGGACTTTGGAGGGGTCCTTCATGGGCTTCCGATGTAGAGAAATACCCCATTTTTCGTATTTCCTCCGACATTGAACTCGGTCGACGTAGTTCTCCAAGAAAGAGTCGAGATGGTAGTTTTTTGAATCGAAGTCTTTTGCAGCAAGTGGAATCTGAGACTTACCTCCACTAGAGTTTATTACAAACTCGTTCGCAATACGGATCGAATTCCCACTCCACTGGTAGACGGCCCTGCCAACCTTAACCAAAATCTCATAAAACAGAGGGTTATCGAAGTCGTACAAAGGGAAAACTAGCCCCGCACGAAGCTGACCCAGCGTAGTGATCATCCTGGTAGAAGTCCAAATTTCCTCCTGAATCCATAGGTAGTTCAACTCCATGAGCTTTGTGGCCTTCACTGGAGGAGAAACGGAGGAATCCACCGCCTGCATCAAGGATAGACCCTTATCACTACAAGAAAACTGGGATTTAGCGACTAGTCAGATTCAGTTGGTACGGGGGCCGATTTTGGAGGTTGGAGATCTTTAGCAACCAACATAGCAGCAGATACGCCTTGTGGTCAAGCCTTATTTTCTAAAGATCTCCAACCATGTTGCTGGAATAGATGTTTTTCTACTAGGATGAAGCGATTGAAGTTTTAGTCGGTACAATTTTCCAATAACGGGTGACAACAGTTGGTGGATCATGTACGTATTTGTTGTTTGAAATTTTTACCCGCAAAAATAATTATTGCTGAAGACTAATACTTGTTGGTAGAGATGGCCTGTTATAAACGTTGTCAGCTGCTAAAGGAGTTAGCTCACTGAATATCAGTTGGTGAAGGTGTTTTATGTTGTTGGCTAAGGATGTTAACCAATCGATGTTCTGCTGGTTAAGAGTTGTTTCCACTAAATTTTAGTTCATAGAGCATTTTAGCCGGTGTTAGTTGTGACGTTGCTAAATAGTTCAACCAAAGTGATGTTGGGTGAGGATTTTAACCACCTGATCTTTCGATGGTCAAGAGTTCTATCCACTATACTTATTCAGGTACAGTGTTTTAGCCGGTGTTAGTTGTGACGTTGGTAAAGAATTCAACCATAAGATCCGTCCAATGACTTTGTTTTTGAGGTACTACAATTTCAGCTGGTGAAGGCGCTCAGCCAACTACGAATCTGAGGCTAGAGGAATAGTACCATAATCATTTTGAAAATAATCATTAATTAATATTGAAAATATCCAAAACGTACAACTACAAAATTCATCCACCTCTTCTGGTTAACCAAATAAGACAGTGAAAACATATTTGTGCACTGGCATCAGTGCATCACAATCATTGAATATTAAAAAGAAAAACTGGCTAAAATACTAAGATAAAGGACACATGATAACTAGGATGTCACCGAGGGATGGGTAGGAGCTTAGAGCCGATATCCTGGGTCAAGATTTACTAAGCTCTCACTATTGACAGTTCCTCTGTCCCTTCGGTATGTATGTGTTTTCATTGGGTAGGCCTCGAGTGTCTCTGCAATAGCAATAACAATAATAATGATCATACTACGCTACTACATGACATCCACTTGTAAATTAATTCTACACAGTTTTATTTTAATCAACATATGCAATCAGATAAGGAAGATCTCGGGAAAAGACAAAGAGTGCTTGTGGTAGAAACTAGTTTTTTTACATATGCAATCTGATTCTAAGTATGCTCACAGAAAATTCTTGCAGTCCCCAAAATTTGAGATACTGATGTCCTTCTCCTCGATAAGGCAAGTCATACGGAAAGATTCCCTCCTTCAAACCTGTATGTATCCCTCACTCACATTAACAACATCCTTAAGAAATGTAAGTTTAATAAATTAAAGGGACGCTACAAGAAAAATTTATTGGATTCACCTGCATATAGCTCGAATTATAATTCAAAGAAGATATGAAGGATTACATAAACCCAAGTGGCTCTAGGTTGTTCAAGAAATCATTCTCTGGTAGAGCTAGTGAAAGAGTGACCTGTTGATGCGTACCCAACTGAGGAACCATGACAATACAGAGAACCTCTTTCACTTGAGGGTTGTCAAGAGGGATTACGTCATACAAGTAACCTGTAATTTGTGTTCTAAGATCTGCTACACGGATGAACTTATTTAAAATATTCTTGGGTATGATATATGTGCATCCTGTCTCCTGCTCACAAGAACTACATTAATCCAGAATCAGATAACATTCTTTGACTAGGAAAAAAAGAATGAGAGAAACAAAGAAATAACACAGAAACTAAATGAATCGAATTGTCAGCTGTACCTTAATGTCCTTCAATAAACATAATGTGATTAACACGGAGATAAAGGTTGGTGGATAAAATTGATCTCACGCCCCAATCAGTTTTCAATACATGTTGTTGGGTCTCGAAAGGACTCGCTGTGGTGACAATGAGTTCATCACCGTGAACATTTTTCGTCTTTGTTATGACTGTTGTCAGCTGGCTTGATTCCTTCTGTTGCTTTTTAATCTCTTGTATCTGCTGACATTAAACCGACGGTGGAGTATCTCAGCACCAAGAATAATATCACACATCAGTGAGATAAGGCCAAAATGTGATGTGGTTCAGAAACAACCATTGTATCAGGCTTCAGCAACATCTTTGATTTTATTCTCGTTGTTATTCTGTTTAATCTCTTTGCTTCTATAGGCTCAGAACAATACAACTCTAACCCCTTCCCCCGATACACTCCTCGGAATATACAAAGTGGATTTGACTGCACATGAAACATGAACTTTAGTTGGGCTAGGGAAAATTCTTAAAACTACAGAAAAATGCTCTTATATGAATAAAAATTCACATTATGAAACTAGGTATGAAACTTTAGTTGTCTATTAACTTTAAGGCGAGTAAGAACATTATGATAAACAAGTTTATGAAAACATACATCAATAACAACAAAGCATTGCTCTTAACAAGTTCACATTCACATCAACTTTTGTATCAAGAATCAATACCTACAAATGTCAAGTCAATGATTCATGTAAATACTTTAAACCAACAAATGGAACGACACCCCAGTGGCTTTAAGCTTACAACAACCTCAGTGTATCACTGAATCAAAATCTAATAAAAGCTTCATAATAAATACTGAAAATACTGTGAAAAAAGAATTTGTAGTACCTTCACATACACATCAATTTAGAGCAAGTTTCAATCCCATCAATCAACGTCTTTGCACTTGTTGAAGTGCTGCATATTCCTTCAATTTTATTCTCAACCGTCTATTGTACAACATGCTTGCTCCTCCTACAAAATTAAGTTGGCTAACTGAGATATCAAAACACTTACCTTTGTAAACAAAATGTTGATCATATTCATCTCAACACTTCTCCCGTAGCCTAGAAATGGACTAATCTTGCAGATGTACAATATTTAGACATGTGATGTCTAGGAAATGGTCTAATCTAGCAGGCTGCAGCTATTCAAAGGTGGAATTAAATGACAAAATTTCCTTCTTACAGATATAAAGACGTAACTTAACCTTTTCTAAGAGGATTGGTTCTTCACCCTCTTATCTATATGTTATTATCTGTCTTTTAACAAAATATAGGTTAGGCGCTAAGCACAATTTTGTAACAAGCCAACAACGGTAAATGCACACCGCAGAGATCTATCTCCCCTAATCCAGCAATACAAGGTAAATAATATAGAGAAGTGCGCAACTACACATATGTATGACAAAACATCCAACGTTTATTAACAAGAGGCTACTCCCTATACAAAATTTCTAGCTCAAAAGTCCTCAAATAGAATGTGATAATACTACACCGATAGAACATCAAAACAAAGTTAAACAAAGGCTCAAACAATACCAAATGATACTATTACTGAAATATATATGCATATATTACAAAAAGTATGAACTATTACACCTTTTTTTCTGTTGGGACCTTTGCCGTATTCATCTTGATGTTGGTAAAAAGATCTTATTATTAAATTAATTATTTTCCAACCTTCATTTCACCTCCTTCCCTACAATTTTGAGTTGGAATTGAACCCTTAATAAGTTGTATACGTTACAAAGGAAGGAGTCATGGACATTTGACAATAATCCATGCTATATGCCATCTCATTTCCTACACAAACAAAAAATAAACTAGTCAGGATATAAAACTCAAAGAAAGTTAATTTATACTACAAACCAAAACTCAAGTTTCAACATTCTCAATCTGAGAGTACCATCATTATATATCACACGCTTCACCGTTGTTTCCTTGATGTCATGTAGAGAGGCCTAGTGGAAAGCTGAACTACCCATCGGATATTCTCTTCAGGCATGTCTTTTTATAGAGCTTCTTCTTGATCATACATGATTTATAGGAAGGCTGAATGATGTAAAACCAAATGAAAATCCAATTAGTAAGTAACTAAAGTAGAATCACAATACAAAGATAGATGCAGAGAGAAGCAAAGGGAAGAGTAAAGAGACGGAAGAGTCACCGTTATCGCTTCTAGGTCAGAAGTCAGAACAAGATATTGCGCTGAGAGAAAGCATTGTTGCTTATTTAATCCTTCCACTGAATACACTGGTTCTGCCATCAATCCTAAACAAACATTTTTCAAATCACATGCAACATAATTTTCATAGCTAAGAATCGAATTTAAAGATAACTTACTTGTTGAAGCATCCTTGCACTTAACATCCTGTTCCAAAAAAATGAACTTAGTATGAGATTCAATACATAATTGTGGATGGAAAAAGATATTGGAAATGAGGACAATGATTTGTAGTAGTAACATGGAAAAAAAATTCACTTTAAACAACATAATACAATACTACAGGATTCTTCTTCTAAATTTAATTTGTTTGCAAAATACAGAAATCAAAGAAGTTTAAGTAACCAATTTTGTACTGCAGTTCTACTTCCATGTCTCCCTCTGCAACTCCTATTTCATATGCGTGTCATACGATGCCCTCTGCATCCCCTGCATATACACATCTAAGAAGTGTCATAAACCAATAAATGATTTTGGCTATAAAGTTATGAACAAATTAAGAACACAACTAAAAGAAGTATGAGCTTTAATATCTTAATACCTTCTCTATACACCCAATCTTTTCCAGTTACAATTCTTTTTAACTTGACCTTAAATAGAGATCTACGGCTCCACATAATTCAGGGTTCACTGAGACTCACCTGAAATGGGTAGAAGAGAAGTAAAAAATCCTTTCAATAATCCTTGATCAAAAAAACTCCAGCATCACCTCAGTGATAACCTATAAAAGCACATAAACAACTCAGTGATGGCACATGGTATCAAAGAACATCACATAGCACCGCAATGCTTGGTCTCACATTAAATCATAGATTAGGGTCTGGGGAACAAATATTAAGATCTTGGGATTGGAATATTAAAGATATCTTAAGAGTCTTGCAAAAAATGTCATACAAGGCCTTGATTTATCTTAAAGATATTAAAGAACTTCACAAATTGGGTATTTAAAAAACTTACTTTATCTTTGACTATGTTCATTTCCTGCACACTTTCTGCAAATTCCAACAATAACGCCCAATCAGTTCTTACCCAACATCAAACTAATAGTTAATATGCTATTATGAAGCAATGAAAATTATATAAGAATGACAGGCAATAAGCTGTCCATAAACATGCTTGAGAAAAATGCCAGTTCTATTGCTGCATGACTGCAAAGAAATAGAACTGATGAAACAAATATGAATAAGTGACTACAATATAAACAACAAAAAGACTACACCATATTCCCTACTTCAGTTTCCTACAACAACATTTTAAAACAAAATAAAAAAATCACAGTGATTATTTTTGTACTACAAAAATCAATTTTCTAATCCTTCTTCGTTTCTCACCTACAGATCCAAAAACCAAACAATAATCGTATCTAAACCATAAAAAAGGTAATAAAAAACATCTAACAAACTAGGGATTTCCTCCAATGATAATCTAGGCACCAGTACCATGCAATTGGAGTCATGAATTCGAAAATCTCCATATCCTTGAGTGGGTATCTACTAATAACATCACTATCATTGTAGAAGACAAATAATAGCTCACAAGAGTCATCAATCAAAGCCCAGGTCCAACAACGCCTAGTAATTCAATCTCTTGAGAACGAGTGATCTCGATCCCGATATTTGGCATAAAACCTTGAAAGAACATGAGCATCAGCTGAAAAATCAAATAAATTAATCAAAGCAAGCCCGAATTGCATCTTACTGGAGCATCGTCAAGGGATTTGATAGATGAGTTTCACTAGTAGAAATAGTTTTACCTTTGGTTGTTCAATGATTCCATTAGCAAAATAATCCCCTAAAAAATTGTAACCCTAAATCCAACACACGGAGTAATCATGTTCAACAAATGAATACTCCATCAAAAGTCTCAGTAATTAAAACATTTGATTTGTAATTCTAAAATCGGAAGAAAAAAATCTACCCAATGATGGGATTGAAGGATTTACCTTCCGTTTTTTCTCGCATCTGTGTCATCGATTTGCTTGCATCTGTGCTGTCGATTTTTTGTAGATTAATAGAATGATGTTAGATTTTCTTATCTGTTAATGAAGAAGAAGAAGGGTGTTAGGCCGCCGCTGAGAGAGGAGAGGAGATAAGGGAAGAAAAGGAAAGAAGATGAGAGTAAAATGAAATGAACGAAGGAAAAGGATAAGGTTTAGAGTGTAGTTTTTAGTGTGTGTTGTACGTGTACCTTGGGAATAAATTGGTGCAATTGTTTGGGACAGCTCACCGATCCACATGACAAGCTCTGTGTTTTTGTTGTTTGTATCGTTGGATCAATACGTAATGGGTGGGTAGGATGGACGGATGGATATATGGTTGTTTTAGTGAGTGAGCTAGGAACATATATTAACAGTTTAACACCATGTTTATTTGTTTTTATCGATCGGTCTCGTGTGGATCTGACTGAAATCAACTGACTTATCTGAACATGGTTCAATATATTTGTTTTTTGAGTCATATTTAACTCATTTAAATCAAAAATATGTCTAAATCGGGTAGCGAGTCATATCTTACTCAAAATAAATAATAAAAACGGGTCTAATATCTAACTCGCGTCGAGTCAAGGGTTGACTCAGATCCATACGCCAAGTCAGATGCAAACAAATATGTTGTAAAAGATGATTACTGGTCTAAAATATGGTAGGAAAACACTTGAATCTGGATATGCCAATACCATACCGACTTTTCAATTCTTGAAAAATCATTTATGACCTCGGCTGGGAGCTCGGAACCTATGTACTGAGTTATGATACATCAATTAATACGATACCCATCAATCTCATCACCTGATTTCCAATTTTTTAAGATGATGTCCCTAAGCGCATCCAATGTAATTGAATGAAGATTAAGAGTTACAAGTTTCAAATGGTTTTAAGTAAAATTAGATCAAGTTTTCAACAATAAACGAGTGATCTTGAGTTTTTAAAACACACTAGTTAGCTAGGTACTAAAACCAACATACTTGAGTATAAGTTTTATCATGTTAAAAAAAATTCAACTTGATACACTTTAGGCGTTGGATATAGTATACCTGACGAAATCAAATGTAAAAAAGTTGATGCTCCAAATGGTTTTCGATAAAGCTAGATCAAGTTTCCAATACTAAAGGAGTGACCTTAAATTTCTATACCGCACGAATTAAGTATGTATTTTATAGCTATTCTTTTTTTGGCCTTATTTAGTTTCATATGTCATCAATCAATTTCACTAAATTTCCCTTATATTGGGATCAAATTCAATTTACATTAAGTGATATATCATTTTGGCAAAGAACATAAATTTATCTTGATTTATATGAATATAGATTCTAGGCTATGTTTAATCTCCCTCGATGTCATTGCTTTTATCAACCTCATTTAATTACACCCGTTATTCATGTTTAATAGCCATGTACTTACTTTTACAGTTGGTAAAGGTGTCCACAGACAGATAGTTTTGGTGGATAACTGCACTTGCTAGAAATATATTACTTCTGTTATACTTTTTAGTTGCTAGACAGTATGTTTAATAGCCATGTACTTACTTTTACAGTTGGTAAAGGTGTCCACAGACAGATAGTTTTGGTGGCTAACTGCACTTGCTAGAAATATATTACTTCTGTTATACTTTTTAGTTGCTAGACAGTAGTTGTCGAAATATACTAGCAACACCAGCAATCTAATGGTTGGATTAGGTGTCTACCGACAGGGTTTTTGGTGGGTAAGACAAGTGACAAAAAATGTATACCTTCTATGGTATATTTTGGTTACCCAACCATGGTTTTTGGAGGACAATAACAACAAATATGATATTTCGGTTGTTAAGTCGTCGTTGCTAAAAATTTCAACCAACTGTCGTTGCTGGAAAACTGGTTGTTAGAGATATCTTCCAGCTGTAGTTGTTTTTAGTTACTAAAAGTTGTCGCTTAAGAGTTCCACCGACTACAGTTGGTAAGAAAGTAGTCGCTAATGCCAAGTTTTCTTGTAGTGTCTTCGAGAAATATGTTTGAAAATCTTCTTGGGTTTTGGAAGTAGTAGGAGGGGGAAATTTCTTAGGAGCCATTGTGTTGAAGATCTAACGGGAGAAGGGAAAATCAGGACAAAAGAAGATGAAGGGATATTTCCTGGAAATTGATATCACCGGAGAAGAAGAAGACGAAGTTCAAAATAAGGTAAAAGTAAATAATAGAATACAAGGAGAGCTATTTATAGTGGACCAAGGAATGACTTGGAGAAACGGTTGTATGGGAAGAAGAACCGACTATTGACGCTTTCGGAGAAACGTGGGAGACAAGATGGCGAAAAAACTGGGTACGTGGCGGTTACGAAATTAATGCAGAGTTCTCTTTCCATTCTTGATCCACCGAATGGAAGAAGAAAAGGCAAAATGTAGGTGCAGAAAACCTACTCGCCACGTGCACGAACAAGAATGAACGATACATCGAAGTGAATCTTCGAAAAACATATTATTCACCAATTTCCAAGGACGTGTCAGTGAAGAGTCAAATCTAGTGTTAGATTTACCTTAACAAATTGTAGATTTGCAAAGTAACAATTAACGGGGTGATAAAGTTAACGAAGTATGGATTGTTACGCAAGAAAAGTAATAATTAGCGAAGTGGACGATCCGAAGTGTGGATTGTTACGCAAGAAATAGGATAGCTGTCCCCGAAAATAACCGATTAATAAGGCGAAAAGGTAGGATAAACTTTATTGAAAATGGCTCTGGCGAAGTAAAAAGTACAGTCACGTGAAGTGAATGACTTTGGGCAAAGTAAAATGAGTTGTATCCCATTATGTATTTTCCGCTATAAATAGAGGACTTGGTCCATTGTAAGGGGTTGGAACATTTGGGGAGAGAGAGAAAGGTTGTTAAGAGTGATAATTTAGGGTTCTTGTGAGTGTTTCTAAGTGGTTTGTATCTTTAGGTCATTTAATCAAATACAAATTTAAGTTTTGATTTCACTTCGATGTGTGATTTATATTTTGTGTTGTTCAAATTAGTAAGTGGGTGTAACTGCGGATTTTCTGCAGTTACAAACCTTATAGCACTTGTTGTCCATACCTCTTAAGAAAGGACCCAATTATGGAATTTGGATCCTTTGGGAGGAATGGTTAACGAAAAATAGAATATATTCCCACCGTCATCCTTTCCCACCCGCGACATACTAAATATATAGAAACCATCTCCTATATATAAAGACAACCTCTCCGAAGTCCCATCTCGTTCATAAGCTTAGCTTTTCTAGATCATCAGAGAGGATCGTTACAAGCTGTTTTATTCCTCCCAATTAAAGAAACAACAGAGATAATATAAAACATATTCATTCTCAATGGAAGATCTCAATGGTCATGGTGCAGAGATTTGTGACTTAGCAATGAAAAGGAAGGAAATTGTTTTCAGCAATACATATTTATCTAATCAACAAAATAAAACAAGTGATTTGTCAGTTTTGAAAGATAACACTCGGGCTTTGGCTAAGAAAGTATCTCGGTTAACTGGAACCGGTACTAGGAGAACTTTGGCCGACTTAAAAAAGGCTATTGACCGTGAAGTTTTTAAATCGTTCCTGAAAAATATTGTTGCTTTAGATGATCCAGAAGTGTGTTCAATCTGTCTTCAAGATATTGATGGTGGTGTTGGTGATGCTGTAGTTTCGAATTATTCGTCACATATTTTCCATAAGAAGTGCATGGTGGAATTAATGGTCGGGACAAAAACCTAATCTCTCCTCTTTTATTCAGACTCCTTGAGATTAAAATTCTAATTACTGTTCTTAGGGTCCTATTATTTGTTTTTCTACTTGTAATTGCGATTTTATAAACAGATGAATGCCAATAAATCATTTTTCTTATGATAATTTTCTTGCCTTTTTTGAAAATTTTATTTGTTGCACTTTGCCATCCATCCTAACAACTCCAAATCCATGAAATTCCTCATTCACACACACCCCATACAGTTCTTATACTTGACATATATAAAATTTCATTCATAATAATATATTGTGTATTTACAAATACAATCAAAGCTACTGCAGAAATTTCAATACCCATCCGCAATTGACCATGAAAGACTAAAAAACTATAAGTAAATGGTGATTAAAGCTAATAATGCTCACCCAATACAAGCAACAGCCTAAAAGAAAAATCTTTAACCCTCTTTCTAAGTTGAAGTTAAAGAGTTATAACCCTCAATACCTAAGACAATCTGATATACACGGTGCCAAGTCTGACACAATAGCCATGATCCATTTCACCATTATTAAATATAGCCTTATGCTAAATTTTCTATTGAGATAAGGTCTTCACATATATAGACCATCCTACATATACGTTCAAGTGCGTTTGTTATGAACAACCAGGCCTTGGATCACACTTGGATTGTGATCCGGCGATGAAGTTATGTTAATATGATCAAGAAATTTATATGAATGTTTAGGCTTCATGTTAAATGGGTGATAATAATCTCAAATATGAACAGAATTAGCAGGGCATGCAGCTAAACAGTATACGGTGGGTTGGTTCAGGATCTCTGTAACAAAGAGGACACGGGTTGATGCTACCGCAACTACTTTGGGTATAGGTCTGACTATGTTTAATGATGCAGGACAATGTGGAGGAGCATAATCACTTGCTTGATTAGCTCATGATGAGGAGCAGGATGAAGCATTAGCAGCAATAAATTGGGCAAAACCGCAGCAGTGGAAAAGCTTCATCTTAAAGAAGATTATCTGAATGTAGTTAAAGCCATTAATGGTAGTGTAAGAAGTGTCCGCTTGACAACGTTAAAGTCATGAGTTTTATTCAGCCATGCATACCCATATACATACCCATGTGGGCATATACAAAAGCCCATGGGTAAAATTCATATCATGAACCGGTCTATGGATTAACCCGTATTCACTTTAAGAAGTACCCGATCTCTCACTTGACTTGACCAACACGGAGTATATAAAATAACGAATCCCCATGATTATTTTCCGAAGAAGAAGAGGGGTATTTGAAGTCTGAGGATGAGGGTTTCTTCGTCGCCAACATCAGGTGCGATCAATTCTTAAGATTTAGTTCCTGCAATGGAGAATTTAACGTTATCATCATCATCAACGGAACCATCTTCTTCTCCTTGTTCCGTTATAGATAAAGTAATCAGTGACATTGATTTGTTAACTCATATTTTGGTATGCTTACCGGATAAATCACTCCTTGTATTCAAGTCAGTATCAAAACAATGGCTTTCTCTGATTTCTGACCCTATTTTTGCTATAACCCGCTTTCGACGACAAAAACCTAAAACCACTGGACTCTTCCTTAGCTTACATGACTTTCTTGAAAATTATTATGATTATTCATATGATTTTCTCCTTCTTGACGGTAGTGAATATGAAAAAGGATATATAAGAAAGGAGATGGAGGATTGTCTCCTTTTTGACGGTAATGAATATGAACAAGGATGTATAGGAAAGGAGATGGAGGATTTTCTCCTTCTTGACGGTAGTGAATGTCAACAAGGATATGTAGGCGAGGAGAAGGAGGTGACTGACGGTGGTGGTGGTTTTAAAATCCCTCGGAAATTCGGGGACGACCCAGAGCCGGGTAAGTATGGGTCGGTGGGGGAGTATCATTACCGAATCAGTCAATCTTGTAATGGTCTTTTATGTTGCACTAGACAGACTGAAGTTGAGGCTGAAATTGATGATGATCTTGATTCTTATAAAATTGATGGTCATTTTGATTGGGTTGCGTGACACAACATATTTCTACGTACAAAACTTACATTTACAACCCAACCACCAGGCAATACAGATGTCTTCCACCATCTCCTTTCAGAGATAATGTTCTGCCTGAACAGGACAATTGTTTTATCAATGTTTGCTGTTATGACGAACGAATCTTCCTAGCACAATCAATGGAGAATTGAAATAGAAATGAAAACAAATGTAAAATAGACACACACACAACACAAGGATTTATAGTGGTTCGATCAAGATGATCTACATCCACTTTGGAAGATTTACCATAACGTTGCACTATGATTTGAACAAGGTTACAAGAGTATACACTCCTCTAAAGAACAAGATCTTACCCTCTCTTAAGAACACTAAGTGTTTCTCTTAAACACTAAACTGATTTTAGGATGCTCATTTATATAGGATCAAGAGAATATAGGATGTCGACATAATGATCATGCTCATTAGTGCTCCACCCATTAGCTCACTGCTCACCGAACCCATTAGCTCATAAAGAGTGATTCCCGACAGCAACCTAAAATGTTCCACTCCACTAGCCGAAAGTAAGAGAGTTCCACCTTTCGGCTAAAGAAACAATTAGTTTATTCCACCGACATTAACAGCCGAATATTCAAGTCATATCTTACAAATCTCAACCTTGACTTGAATACCATCACCGCTCATCATCATCGTTTTCGCTCAGCCCCACAAGGGCTCTCAACACCTGTTGACATCGACCAAGTCCAAGCAGTGCTTGAACTTGATACTTGGAACTGGCTTCGTCAACATGTCCGCAGGGTTATCCGCTGTAGGAACCTTTAGCATCGATATCCTACCTTCCTCAACTGCATCCTTGATAAAATGATACCTGACATCGATGTGCTTCGTTCTCTCATGATACATCTGGTTCTTGGTCAAGTGAATGGCAATTTGACTATCACAGAACAAAGTTGCATTCTCTTGCTTGAAACCCAAATCACCAACCAAACCCATCAACCATATACCTTCCTTCACTTTGCTTCATGGCTTCCATGTACTCTACTTCCTCGCTTGTAGACAATGAAACCGTGCTTTGCAAAACCGACCTCCAACTGATAGTACTACCAAACAATGTAAAAGTATAACCTGTCAATGACCTTCTTCTATCAAGATCACCTGCATAATCAGAATCAACATAACCCACAACATTTGTCGAATCACCATAGTGTTTATCAAACACTAAACCAACATCTGTACTTCCCCTTAGATACTTCTTTAATCCACTTTACAAACTTGCCAATGAGCCTTCCGGGACTTCCCATGTATCTA
This sequence comes from Papaver bracteatum, assembly GCA_023529315.1. Taxonomy (NCBI): domain Eukaryota; kingdom Viridiplantae; phylum Streptophyta; class Magnoliopsida; order Ranunculales; family Papaveraceae; genus Papaver; species Papaver bracteatum. The sequence continues at coordinate 292,949 of JAJJWX010001448.1, read as the reverse complement.
CTTACCACACTCACAAATTGTGCGATATCCGGCCTTGTACAAACCATAGCATACATGATGCTACCAACTGCGCTTGCATATGGAACTCGAGACATATACTCTACCTCATCTGCAGTTTGAGGTGATTGCTTTCTAGAAAGTTTAAAATGAGCTGCCAAAGGAGTACTTACTGGTTTTGCATCTTTCATACCAAACCGCTCCAACACCTTCTCGATGTAAGCCTTCTGGGACAAATGAAACTTGCCTTCAGCTCGGTTTCTATGAATCTCCATGCCCAATATCTTCTTTGTTGCGCCCAAATCCTTCATCTCAAACTCACTACTCAACTGCTCTTTCAGCTTCTGTATCTCTGACATGTCTTTGCAAGAAATCAACATATCATCAACATACAAGAGTAAATACACAAATGAATCATCTTGGAGTTTCCTGTGATATACACAACTATCATACTAACTCCTGTCATAGCCATTTGCTACCATAAACGTATCAAAACGTTTATACCACTGCCTTGGAGATTGCTTCAAACCATATAAAGATTTCTTCAACAAACATACATGATCTTCTTTTCCAGGAACTTCAAACCCCTTTGGTTGTTGCATATAAATACGCTCTTCCAAATCACCATGAAGGAAAGTTGTCTTAACATCTAGTTGTTCCAATTCTAGATCTTTCAAAGAAACTATAGCAAGCAATGTTCTAATAGAACTATGTTTAACAACAGGAGAGAATACCTCATTGTAGTCAATGCCTTCGCTTTGCGTAAACCCCTTTGTCACAAGCCGTGCCTTATACCTTGTTCTCACCTATTGCAAATGCATATGCAACCAAATCAGCATGGCCGTATCTTTGAGGTGCTCTAACTTCCCTCCTCTCTCTGTCTCTTGCAAGATTGTACTGATGACCTTGTGCTTCTTCTTCCTGGGCAGGTTCTTGCACAATATCTTGATCATCATCATCATCGTAAACAACAGTCTTATTGCTTCCTTGAACTTGCACCTCAAGTTCCACCTTGTCACAAAGCTCCACCTTATCACTAACACCCTCTTCACTTTCTCCATCTAGTTATTCATTCTTTGGCTTCAACATCGATTGCTCATCAAATTTCACATCTCTCGCGATAAGAAACTTGTTTGATCTTTCTGCTGGACACCATAACCTGCATCCTTTCACGCCCTTTGCATACCCAAGAAATATACACTTATTTGCTCTAGGCTCTAGCTTCCCCTCATTCACATGAGCATAGGCTGGACATCCGAATATCTTCAAGTCTTCATAGTTAGCATGCGAACCTGTCCAAACTTCATTTGGAGTCTTGCACTCAATGGCAGTCGATGGAGATCTGTTCACTAAATAAGCTGATGTGTTTGCTGCTTCTGCCCAAAACTGCTTTGGTAACCTGGCATTGGAGAGCATGCATCGTGCCTTCTCCATTATGGTTCTGTTCATCCTTTATGCAACACCATTTTGCTGTGGTGTTTTTCTGACTGTGCGGTGTCTCACAATCCCTTGCTCCTTGCAGAACTCGTTGAACTCACCCCCACAAAATTCCAAACCATTGTGTGTCCTCAATCACTTGATTTGTCTTCCGGTTTGCTTCTCAACCATAGTCTTCCATTTCTTGAACTTGGCAAAAGTTTCATCTTTGTGTTTAAGTATGAATACCCATACTTTCCTTGAGAAATCATCAATGAACGTCAGCATATATCTACCACCACCATGTGAATCGACCCGAGAAGGACCCCAAAGATCAGAATGAATATAATCCAGAATACCTTTGGTGTTATGAATAGCTGTACTAAACTTGACTCTACACTGCTTTCCAAAGACACAATGTTCACAGAAATCAAGCTTGCCTGTTTTATGACCACAAAGCAATCCACTGCTTGCTCAAAACAGCCAACCCCTCTCGCTCATATGCCCTAGCCTCATATGCCACAACTTGGTAGTATCATCATCAGAACTTGAAGAACATACAGCTGCATCACAGCATCACAAAGTAGTACCTTGCAGCGTATAAAGACCATTAATTCTCTCGCCCTTCATAATTGTAAGACTTCCTCTTGAGACACGAATAACTCCACCTTCACCTTGATACTTGCAGCCATTTGAATCAAGCGTACCCAAATAAATAAGATTTCTTCTCAGGTACGGAACATGCCTAACTTTAGTTAAAGTTCTCACCATACCGTCATACATCTTAATTTGAATTGTACCTACACCCACCACTTTACAAGTGACATTGTTTCCCATAAGAACTTTACCACCTTCTCTAGCTTGATAAGTAGTAAACCACTCTTTATGAGGACACATGTGAAAAGTACACCCCGAATCAAGAATCCACTCGTTCTCCGAGCTTTCGGTATGAACCGTGAGAACCGCTCCATCATCACTTTCTGCTTCAACATTTGCTGCGGTGCCTTGGTTGGTATTCTTCTCGACAGTCTTCAATTTTGGACAATCCTTCTTGAAATGCCCCTTTTCCTTACAATGAAAGCAATAGAATTTACCGGATTTTGATTTAGACCTTGACTTTGATCTACTCCTATCAAATCCGTCTTTTTGGTTTCCTCTTCCTCTAACGAACAACCCATCTCCCGAATTATCTTTACCGTCGATACCCGTCTTCTTTAACTCCTTAGAGTTCAAAGCCGCTTTAACGTCTTCCATGGAAATTGTATTTTTTCCATACATTACGGTATCCACAAAATTTTCATAAGATGGTGGTAAGGAACAAAACAAACCCAAAGCTTGGTCTTCATCTTCAATTTTGACCTCAATATTTGCCAAATCCAAGAGAATTTTATTATAATCATCAATATGATTTATAATAGACGTTCCTTCATTCATTTTAAGAGTATGTAATTTCTTCTGAAGATATAAACGATTAGTTACGGATTTAGTCATATACCTTTTCTCCAACTTGTTCCATAGCCCGTCCGGTGTCGTTTCCGTCGCCACTTCTCTCAAGACCTCGTTACTTAAACACAATAGAATTAATCCATGTGCTTTCTCCATGAGTTCTTCTTTTTCTTCTTCCTTCAATGTTTCTGCTAGAGCCGTTTTCCCCTTCAAAGTTTTCACCAAACCTTGTTGCACCAAAACAGCCCTCATCTTTAGCCTCCATAAATTGAAATCATTTCTTCCATCAAATTTCTCAATCTCATACTTTGCCGCCATCGTAGATCGTTTTTAACCGGAGCTCTGATACCAATTTGTTATGACCAACGACTCTTCCTAGCACAATCAATGGAGAATTGAAATAGAAATGAAAACAAATGTAAAATAGACATACACACAACACAAGGATTTATAGTGGTTCGATCAAGATGATCTACATCCACTTTGGAAGACGACGATAACGTTGCACTATGATTTGAACAAGGTTACAAGAGTATACACTCCTCTCAAGAACAAGACCTTACTCTCTCTTAAGAACACTAAGTGTTTGTCTCTTAGTGTTTCTCTCTTAAACACTAAACTGATTTTAGGATGCTCATTTATATAGGATCAAGAGAATATAGGATGTCGACATAATGATCATGCTCATTAGTGCTCCACCCATTAGCTCACTGCTCACTGAACCCATTAGCTCATAAAGAGTGATTCCCGACAGCAACCTAAAATGTTCCACTCCACTAGCCGAAAGTAAGAGTTCCACCTTTCGGCTAAAGCAACAATTAGTTTATTCCACCGAAAGTAACAGCCGAATATTCAAGTCATATCTTACATTTGCAGTACCAGTTTAGCTTTTGATCCAATTAAGTCACTGGATCAACACTATCAAGTTATTTGCATTTGCAACGTTCAACCCTGTTGTACTAAAGATTGGGATGCAGAAGTTCATGGTAAGTATTATTTTAAAATATACTCATCTAAAACGAACTCTTGGAGGAAGATCGGTTATCCGTATTCAATTAATTTAAATGGGCGACCTGGTGTATATTGGAATGGTTGTTTGCACTGGATTGGGTATCAGACTAGTGAGTCGTCAGTTTATTTCGATATCAAACAAGAACTAATGAAGCCGTTGCCAGCTTCGCCTACTGATACTGTTAAGTTTGTTCAGCCGCTCACTGTTATGTATTTCGGAGAATGTGGTGGTAATTTGTATCTTATAGAGCTTGAATCATGTGAAACTCGTTTCGACATATTAAAGATGGAGATTGATTACTCTGCCTGGAAACGTATATACAGGCTTGACTTGGATAGACTTGTAGCTCTTTTTCCTGGGAACGATCCACTTAAATATCATATGGCTACATATCTTGATAGAGCAGTATTATTCCTCGAGGAAGATGAAGCGGAATCATTTTCAAAGCTGGTGGTTTCCGTATCTGGGAATAAACTTGTATCTTATGATTTTAAAGAAATGAGTGCGACCGAAATTCATACTTTTGATGATGAGAGATATTTTTATCTTCGTCCTCCTGTCTGTGGAGTCATTATCGGTCAGGTTCATCATTACGTCGAGTCACTCGCGTGCGTTTGATGCAGTTAACTCTGATTCTAATTCTTTCTTTGCCTCTCAAAATCCCAAGCACAGTTTGTGATTTGTTAGACTTAGAGAGAAGCTGGCCAGAGTGATGGTATCAATTCGCCTGTTTTCTACCTTAACGTCAAGGAGGTACGCTAACTTTTCTCTAGTTTATTGTGTCTAAGCTGTCATCATCGACACTAGCTACCAGGCTCAGTAGTTGGCATCGATAAAATGTTTCATTTCAAGATTCTTTTTCTAGTTTAAATTGTGAAATTTATAAGAAATAATGCAGGGGTTCTTGTTTAGTGCCTTAGGGAAAAATGTCTATAATGATTATACAAATTCAACAGGGGCCGCATTTCTGTGTTGTATTATAATTAGTTCTCATCTTTCACAGTTATTCGATCGTGTTATCTTTCAATTCTCTGAGGATACCCTGTACTGCAGCTACCTATTCGTTTGTCCAGAATCTTCTGTGATTGGAATTATTAGTTGGATGTTTCTATAATGAATCCGCTTTAGTTTTAGTTCTTCCTGCATTTGTTTTACTTTTTGCCTTCATATGTTAATTTATTTATGCACAAGTCCTACTGCCAGATAGTTGACTTTTTGTAGAGTTATTTCGGTAGATTAGAAGTCATATGATTCTGGGCCGCATGTTATAAGGGATAGCTTACTGTTGGAAACGACTATACAGTACTACTAAAACAATGGATTGGGCGCGGATGGTACCAAAACCATGGATCTGAGCGAGAAAATGCCGTGAGTGTAGAATCTCCCAAAATACGTGGTTAATATTAACCATCTCTTACTTTTTTTTTTTTTTTTGACAATGGGAAATTTCATTAGAAAAAGTAATCAGTCATAGAGGCATGACATATTACAGGAGAAGGAAAAGAAAAACCTAAAGCTCAAGCAAGCACAGCATCCCAATGACATATTCATTAGAAAAAGTAACCATCTTTTACTTCGTGGTGACCCTATTGGCTCCCCAAATAATTTTCCATTTGGTAGAAGATCCATGAAAATTATGTGACGGGCATGATTTGGCATTTGGATGAGATCAAATAGCACATGGCCGCCCTATTATGTCGGAACAAATTTGCACGGCTGGATGTTGCGGGCTGCAATTGTATCGTCCAATTATCTTTAAAAGCAAAGTTAAGAAGGAAATGTCTATATCTGAATGAAGTTATCTAAAGGATTTAGAAGCAAAGGGTTAAAACAAAATGTTTGAGCTTTGGCCAATGAAGTTGTCTGATGACTAGCGGGATTAACATACAACAATATACAAAATGGTGCAAATGATGCCAACATATATCGGATTCTGCAAATGATGAACCCTGAACCCTGTATAAAATCGAAAAAAAGAAGGTTAAGTAATACAAATGTATGATTCACTATTTAATTATCAGTAGAATTAAGAGATATTAACTATCTGACAACATATATCGGTCTTTGTGAATAAAACTGAAAAAAGAAGGCCAAGTAATAGAACATATATGATCACTATCTAATTATTAGTAAAATTAAGAGAGATTAATTTACTATCTGATCACTAGCAATACTTCCTTTTTACTCTTTATTATTCATGTACAAGTCCGACTGTCCGAGAGTTGAAATCTTTTGGGCCATGTAGGACTTATATTTGGTCTCAATAAGTGAAAGGCCACCGACAGACATCTCAAAGTATCTCAAAGAAAAGAATAGCGGTTTGGAGTCTGAGCAGGATGGGGGTTTCTTCGTCGTCGTCGTCATCAGGTACGATCCATTCTTGTTGATCCACTACAGATAAAGTGATTAGTGACATTGATCTGTTAACACTTATTTTGATACGTTTACCTGCGAAATCACTCCTCGTATTCAAGTCAGTATCAAAACAATGGCTTTCTCTTATTTCTGATCCAATTTTTGTTGTTGCCCACTTTCGTCGACACAAACATAAAACTAGCGGCTTGTTCTTTGAAAGCCCTCACAGATTTTCCCGTGAAAGCTTACAAGGAATTGTTAATATAGACGAATATTCTGAAGTTATGTACGATTTTCTCCTTTTTGATGAAAAAGTATATACAGGAGAGGAGGAGGAGGGTGCTACACCACCGTTACTGGTCGTTGGTGTGGTTTTATAATCCCAAGGAAATTTGTCGACGACCCAGAGCTCATGGTCGAGTCTCCTCTCGAAATTACGCAATCTTGTAATGGTCTTTTATGTTGCAGTAGAGAAAATTTTATTGATGCTGAAATTGATGAGGAATCAAATGCGCGTAGTTGTATTCCTGTGTACAAAACTTACATTTATAATCCAACCACGAGCGATATCAACGTCTTCCACCGTCCCCTTTCAGAGATAATGTTCCAAAACGAGGCGATTATTGGATCAGCGTTTGCAGTATCAGTTTAGGTTTTGATCCAATTAAGTCCATGGACTATCAAGTTATCTGCATCTGGAGAGTTGAACCCCATTGTGATGAGGATTGGGATAAAGACGTTCATGATAAGTTTCATATTGAAATATACTCGTCTAAAACAAACTCTTGGAGGAAGCTCAATTCCACCTATGCCCATTTTACGGGGGTTATTTTATTTTTCCTTGGTCTGGTGTATATTGGAATGGTTGTTTGCACTGGATTGCCCATCGTACTGTGGAGTCCTCAATTTATTTTGATATCGAACAAGAACTAGTGAAGCCGTTGCCAGGTTCACCTGGTGATACTCTAAAGCCGCTGCCAAATGGTAAATATGATAACTTGAATACTGTTATGTATTTCGGAGAATGTAGTGGTCATCTGTATCTGATAGAGCTTGAATCATGTCATACACTAGTTGATGGAAATTGATTACTCTCTAGTTGGAAACCTATATACAGGCTTGACTTGGACAGAGTTGTAGCTCTTTATCCGGGGAACGATCCACTTGAATCTCATCACAACATATATACTAGTAGAGTAGTATTGTTCCTCGAGGAGGATGAAGCAGAATCATTGTCAAAGATGGTGGTTGCTGTATCAGGGGATAAGGTTATATCTTTTTTTTTTTGATTGAAAGAGAGATATATTCAGAGAAGGAATGTACAAATTACAAGTCAGGGGATAGGAAAAGAAAGTTAAAATTACATCAAAAAAATATTATCCCGTTAAGGACTGATTCAAATGGAGTCCATGACCAGAAGCTGAAGACCAAGCCAGAACAAGGGACTTAGCTTCAATACCTAAGGTTATATCTTATGATCTTAAGGAAATGAGTGTTACCGAACTTCATACTTTTCCTGAGAGATATGTTTATCTTAGACATTGTGTTCATCTTTACGTCGAGTCACTTGCGTGTTTTTAATGCAGTGACTCTGGTTCTTATTCTTTTTTCTTGTCTCTCAAACCGGCAAGCACAGTTTGTGAATTGTTAGAGAGAAGATGCATCGTCAGATGGATGGTTGTTTGATTTGTTTGGAGTAGGTATTAGTAGTTTTTTTTTTATAAGAAGAGTAGGTATTAGTAGTACTCTACTCTGATATCAAGTATCGAGTCACCTGAATGTACGTTAACTTTTTGGCAGTTCATATTTTAACCTTTTTTTTTTTTTTGTAGCTTTCCGACAGTCTCTGAATTGCAATATACTCTTCCTTTTAAAAAACCTAAAATAACATGGATATTAGGCACATCCCTTGAACTTTAGAAATAACCAAAAGAAAACCCATTGATTAATACTGAAAAAGAAGCAGTAGAATAACAAAATCTACTGCAGTTACACCACTCTGAACTGAAACCTATCTTTTCCAAAGCCATTTCAAGATAATGCCAATTAATTCTATCAAAAGCCTCAATTCAGGCTATGGACAATTTCCCCTTAATTTTAATCGCTAAATTACTTATCCGTAGTGCAAGTTTGTTCGGGCATATTGGATCGCTCTGCGCTTTTTTCACTACTCAGCTAGAAATTTATGTCCCAGTTTTGGCGGTCTTTATAAGTTACTTGATATCCATTGTGACTTCGACATTTCTTTTCAAGGGATGTAAACTTGAAACCCTACATTATTTCGTAAAAATTTCACAGTTAAAATAAGAAAAATAATCTTTGATTGCAAAATTGGCGCGCTCTACAATAGATTAAATTCATCCGCAGATACCGCAATGTTCCTGAAACTAGTTGAAATGTATCATACTCATTATTATTCAACATAATATATAATCGATCACTATACTGTTACCGAGTATACATCATTCTTCAATCCACCCCAGATAGCTTGCGTTATGATGATGATAGGAAAGCTTAGAAAACTAATTAAACAACCAGCTTACTGCATCAAACACATGCAAGTGACTCGACGTAATGATGAAGATGACCCTGTATGCTTCCGTTAAAAGTAGATTCAAGATAACCATATCTCTTGGTAAATGTATGAATTTCGGTAGCACTCATTTCCTTAAAATCATAAGATAAACCTTATTCCCTGTTACGGAAACCACCAGCTTTGACAATGATTCTGCTTCATCTTCCTCGAGGAACAATACTACTCTATTAAAAAGTATAAATTCAAGAGATTCAAGTGTTTCATTCACTGGATATAAAGCTACAAGTGTACCCCAGTCAATCGTGTATATACGCTTCCAACCAGAGTAATCAATCTCCATCTTCATAATGTAGAAATGAGTACTGTCACATGATTCGAACTCTATAAGATACATGTAGTATGTGCCTTGAATTATTAACACTTGTGGAGCTAGTGGAGCTGTCGGTGGAGCACTCAATTCTGGAGCTAGTAGAGCTGTCGGTGTGAGCTAGTGGAGCATGATCATTGTGGTGAGTATGTCGACATATACTCACCTCAATCCCCTATATAAGGCATAGGTTAGTATCATTGTAGGCATCAGAAAACGAGAGAAAGAATTAGTGTATGATAACAGAGAGTGAGAGTGTAAGAGGCACCGCAGAGGCAGAGAAAGTCTTGAGAGGAGTTTATACTCTTGTAATCTTGTTCAAATCATAGTGCAATGTTATCGTCGTCTTCCAAAGTGGATGTAGATCATCTTGATCGAACCACTATAAATCCTTGTGTTGTGTGTGTGTTTGTTTTACATTTGATTTCATTTCTATTTCAATTCTCTATTGATTGTGCTTGGAGAGCCATTGGTCATAACAAATTGGTATCAGATCTCCGGGTAAAATCGATCTACGATGGCGGCAAAGTATGAGATTGAGAAATTTGATGGAAGGAATGATTTCAATTTATGGAGGCTAAAGATGAGGGCTGTTTTGGTGCAACAAGGTTTGGTGAAAACTTTGAAGGGGAAAATGGCTCTAGCAACAACATTGAAGGATGAAGAAAAGGATGATCTCTTGGAGAAAGCACATGGATTAATTTTATTGTGTTTGAGCAACGAGGTCTTGAGAGAAGTGGCGGCGGAAACGACAACGGACGGGCTATGGAACAAGTTGGAGAAGAGTTATATGACTAAATCCGTAACTAATCGTTTATATCTTAAGAAAAAAATACATACTCTTAGAATGCATGACGGAATGTCTATTATAGATCATATTGATGATTATAATAAAATTCTCTTGGATTTGGCAAATATTGAGTTCAAAATTGAAGATGAAGACCAAGCTTTGGGTTTGCTTTGTTCCTTACCACCATCTTATGAAAATTTTGTTGATACCGTAATGTATGGAAAAACTAAAATTTCCATGGAGGATGTTGAAGCGGCTTTGAACTCTAAGGAGTTAAAGAAGACGGGTATCGAAGGTAAAGATAATTCGGGAGATGGGTTGTTTGTTAGAGGAAGAGGAAACCAAAAGGGCGGATTTGATAGGAGTAGATCAAAGTCAAGGTCTAAATCAAAATCCGGTAAATTCTATTGCTTTCATTGTAAGGAAAAGGGGCATTTCAAGAAGGATTGTCCAAAATTGAAGAATGTCGAGAAGAATACTAACCAAGGCACCGCATCAAATGTTGAAGAAGAAAGTGATGATGGAACGGTTCTCACGGTTCATACCGAAAGCTCAGAGAATGGGTGGATTCTTGATTCGGGGTGTACTTTTCACATGTGTCCTCATAAAGAGTGGTTTACTACTTATCAAGCTAGATAAGGTGGTAAAGTTCTTATGGGAAACAATGTCACTTGTAAAGTGGTGGGTGTAGGTACAATTCAAATTAAGATATATGACGGTATGGTGAGGACTTTAACTAAGGTTAGGCATGTTCCTGACCTGAGAAGAAATCTTATTTCTTTGGGTACGCTTGATTCAAATGGCTGCAAGTATCAAGGTGAAGGTGGGGTTTTTCGTGTCTCAAGAGGAAGTCTTACAATTATGAAGGGCGAGAGAATTAATGGTCTTTATACGCTGCAAGGTACTACTTTTTGACGGGTAATGCAAATGTATGTTCTTCAAGTTCTGATGATGATACTACCAAGTTGTGCCACAAAAAGGATAGGAAGAATTGAGCTTCCTCCAAGAGTTTGTTTTAGTGTAGTATATTTCAACATAACACATACCATGTACGTCTTTATCCCAATCCTCATCATGAAAGGGTTGGTATCTCCAAATGCAGACAACTTGATAGTGTTGATTCTTCCACTTGATTGGATCAAAAGCTAAACTGATACAGAAAACCTCGATAAAACAATAGTCTCTTTCAGGAACGTGATCTCTAAAAGGGGATGGTGGAAGACATCTGTATTTTCTGGTGGTTGGATTGTAAATGTAAGTTTTGTATGTAAAAATATTATCTCGCAGAGGACCAGAATCAATTTCAGTCTCTCTATAGCAGCATAAAAGACCATTGCAAGAATTACTAGTTTTGAAACGATGCTCCCCGACAGAACCATACTTACCTGGCTTTGGATCGTCGCCAAATTTCCGAGGGATTTTAAAACCAACCCGTCCACCTGTAACGGTGGTGTTAGTCACCTCCTCCTCCTCATCTCCTTCGTATCCTTGTTCATATTTACTACCATCAAGAAGCATAAAATCGTATGAAGATTCATAATAATTTTTTCATCAACCCATCCTTTTGATCTTCGGAAGAACAATCCAGTGGGTTTAGGGTTGAGTCGGAGATAGTTGTTAATAGCAAAAATTGGGTCAGATATAATAGAAAATCACTGTTTGGATACCGATTTGAGTACAAGTAATGATTTCACAGGTAGACGTATCAAAATAAGAGTTAACAGATCAATGTCACCAAGTACTTTATCTATTAGAACAGAACAAGCCAAAGAAGAAGAAGATGTTCCCGTCATTGATGATGTTAAGGATAAGTTCTCAATTGCAGGAACTAAATCTTGAGAATCGATCGTACCTGATGATGGAGACGACGGAGAAATTACCGAAGAAATCCTCATCCTCAGACTTCAAAACCCTTTTCTTCCTCAGAAATATTCATGGGATCTTTTCTTTTATGTATTCCTTTTTGGGCTTAATTTTTAATTTTATACCAAGTCCGACTGTCTGAACTTTTTAGGCGTTGTAGACTTATTCTTGGCCTTAATAATTTTTTATTTTTATTTTTTAATTTGAAAAAAGAATAGTGTTGAGGGTTATTATATATTAATTAAATAATTTTTATACACTAATATCATAGAACAAATACATTAATCATGCATATACATGTGCCATTAGGTTAGTATAGATTCAAAAAAAAATGAAAGATTTGTAGTTATTAAAGATCTTGGCCTTAATAATTAAGAGCAAGTCCGGGATTTTTTTTTTTTTGTTCTATTCTCCTCATCTTAGTTCAGCTGACTGGTCGGAAACTGGTTTATTATATCAAACTCCAAAATTGTCAAACGTTTAAAAACTTTTTTAAGTCCCATATGTGCCCAACTGAGTCAAGTACAAAATTATATTTGACTCAACACTTCCACCTCCAGAATATAATCCGGGTCAAACATCAAAGAAAACACAAATAGTTAAAGTTAAGACATGTGACTCGGCCTCAAATCTCCCATGCACGACGAAGCGAAAATACATCTCACATGACTCTTCGTAGATGCTGGTAGAATTATAGATATTCCTTACTGCCAATATATTTACACGGTAATGTACTAATCATCAGGGACGAGCCTAGTAAGAGGCTAACCTGGGCTATACCCCGTTCCTGATTTAGCCCAACATTTTTTACATGTAAAACTTCTCAAAAAATTTCTTTAGCCCATTATATCTTGAATGTTATTTTGGGGACCATTCTTTTTTTGGGGGACCATTGTCTCATTTTGGGTAGGGGTGCCCTTATCTAATATTTTTTGTATTACCTAAACTACCCTTTTAATTATTTTTTGGTTTTGATTAGTGAAATCATTATTAAAATGATTAAGAAAAAACTGATTAGTGAGATTAGATTAAAAGATGAGTTATTAAAAAAGAAATTGAATTTTGTAGAGGAGTAAAGTTAGAGAAGAAGAAGGAGAAAACCAAGGAAAATAAAAAAAAAATTCCAATTCACTAAATTTGGTAATTCAAGTGATGAAAGCTCATCAGATTCTTCATCTCCATCATCTCCTAGAGTATTTGTTAATGTTAACAATGATCCGAATATGAATTATTTGTTAGATGGTGAATGTATTCTTCCCCAAACTCAATCTCAAGATGAAAATGATGGATTTTATCAACCACAACCGGAGGAAGAGCACTTGGGTATCCAGGTATGCTCCAAACTTAGCTAATGTTGGTTGAGTTGCTCCAAATTTTCAAACCAAATGTTAATTTTTTTAAGTAGTTCGGTTACGAAAGGTGAAGAACAACTAACCGAACTCATCTGGAAGTGTAGTTCGGTTAATTTAGACAAACACGCCGGTAACCGAACTCTGTATTGATGGAAGTTTGATGGATTCCAAAGTAATGTTCAGTTGTTTCGCAACCAATGAACTAACCGAACTTTAGGTAAAATAAGTTACAACGTTCGGTTGGTTCGCAATCAATGAACTAACCGAACTCAAGGTAAATTTAAGATTTAACTTAATGTACAAAGTTCGGTTGCTTTGCAACTATTAACCAACCGAACTTGAAGTAAAACTAAGATTAAACTTAGCATACAAAGTTCGGTTTGTTCGCACACTTCATGTAAATCCACTATCCAACCGAACTGTACAAAATATAAGAGTAGACTAAGTTTAATGGGTTCGGTTATTTCGCAAACTTGATCCTAAGAGCATAACTAACTGAACTTATCAATCCCAAAAAAATGAATAGTTCCAGAGTTTTATTCGGTGACCTAGGTAAAATAAATTATAACCAAACTACATATACTTTATATGTTCGGTTACATGTCATCTTGCTTTGTTCACCGAACCCGGAGTTCGGTTTACGCGGTTAAATTATGTGCTTACCGAACTCATTTGTGATTGCAATTGAAGTTGTTCCATTTCTTGTAGATTGAATGCCAACCTATACCAATGGATGATCAACCTTCTCCAGTTGGTATGTTGTACGAAGATACATCCCATCACTATGTCAATGATTTGGTATTTGATCAACCTATTGATGCGAAGAATTGGGCTAGAGAGCATGCCAAGAGAGCCATGTGCGTATTAGTTTTGAATGGAAAATAAGAAAAACTCGTCTTGAAATGGTTTGTGAGAGAAGTGGAGATCCGGATTCTAGCCACAAGAGGAAGGGGTATGTGTATCAAAGAAAGACGACGAGGAAGAACACAACGTGCTCAAATAAAATTAAATGTCCGTTCAAGCTAGTTTTTAGTTACTCAAAACTAAGGAAAGGATGGGTTCTATCGATGGATAAGGTGGTAGGTAATCACAACCACCCTCGTCCGGAGGATCTTGATGGACACGCAATGTCCGCAAGGCTCACTCCTAAAGAAATGGATAAAATAGCTAAATATAGGAGAATGAGAATTTCATCAGCTGTTATTCTTCGCTTATTAAAGGATGATAACAATGATAACGTATCATCCCCATACACCATTTACAATGCAATTGAGACAATTAAAAGGAATGAATGGAAGGATAGAAAAGTCATGCAAAAATTGCTTATGTTGGCTGAAGAGAAAGGCTACGCGGTTAAAAAGAAGGTAGGTCCGGGTGAAGAAATAACTCATCTTTTCCTTGCTCATCCGAAGAGTGTTCAACTGGCTCAATCCTTCCATGAAGTTCTTATAATGGATTGCACTTACAAGACAAACAAATACGAGATGCCATTGTTGAACATTGTTGGTCGTACGTCGACGAAGTCACCTTTTACCATTGCTTTTTGTTTTCTAAAGGACGAGAATAGGTGGGCGCTACAATAATTGAAGGCGATCTACCGAGATGATAATATCCCCGGGGTTATAGTGACGGACAATCAAGTATCATTGATGAATGCAGTAGAGAGAGTCTTCCCATTGGCACATAATATGCTTTGTACATTTCATATATGGTGCAATGTGATGAATAGGTGCAAGCCTCAACTTTGTCCACCTAAGAGGAAAGCATTCGAAGAGATTAGTAAGCTACCAGAAGATGAACAAGCTGATGCAAAAGAGGTATTCGATGAACAATACACCATAAATCATGCTAAATGGGTTGCTTTCTCCGGGGAATGGGAGGCTTTGACTTGGTCTCTCGCCGAAAAAGAGTATAATCTAAATCTTGCCGAATTTATTGAGCATTGGTCTAGCCCCGAATATCCTGATGATATTGTAACGTATGTGGTCGAGAAATGGTTGGAACCGCACAAAGAGCGCTTTGTTTATGCTTTTAACAACCACCATAAACACTTTGGGAATCAAGCGACAAGTTTGGTAGAATCGGCTCACCACCAGTTGAAGAAAAATCTCTTTGGATGTGTTGATAATTTTGAGGTTGTGTTTAACGCTATGGAGGTTTACTTCAACCGCGAGATTGATATAATTAAAGAGAAGTTTCAAAAAAGTCGCATCATGAAGTACAAAAAGATTATAGACAAAGGTGGTAACATCGTGAAAATGGAGGACCTTCGGTTTTTCAAGGGACTCCACTATAATGTTTTGCATGCTTGCATTAAGAGGTTATTGGTTGAGGTGAATTTGATCCACATATGGGGAACTAAGCCGGAAGAGGTGTGTGTTTGCAACATGATGGAGTCTATGGGGCTCCCTTGTCGCCACATGATAGCTAAGTATGAACATGGCATAATCCCTTTAAGCGATATAGATCCACATTGTCAACATTTAAGTTTTGTTCCTCCTCCAAAGGGCGATGTCGGAGAAGAGTTTGGTGATAATGAAATGGGAAGAGTCGTTATCGAGAGGTACCGGAACATGAACAATCTCGAAAGGAAAATCTTTTGGGATGACATGCGGCCAATCGTTTATCCGCACACTTCGGAAAATGTGCAAGAACCGAATAAAGGAAAGGCTAAAGGTAGGCCAACAACCAAAGAAACCAAAAAACAAGTCAGAGAATATGCAAAGGTTTTGGGTAAGAGGGAAAGTGAAATGACCCCTTTTACTAGAGATCCTTCACAACATGAGCATACCGCGGATAAGTACCAACAAGATTGTAAGAAAAGGGCTAGGAATATTGTTGAAAAGGGCGAGACAAGTGAATGGTATATGAAGAAAAAAGGACCTATGTTACTCCGCTTGTTTTATAATATGTAACCGAATGTAACTATGAAACTTCTCATTTTTTTGGTAGTGTTGAGTTCGGTTGTATTTTGAAATTGCGATCAAACCGAACTCAAACACAAAGAAAAAGTTCGGTCCCTTACGATCTTTATACTATGTAACCGAACTTAGACACAAATTAAAAACAAAAACATGTAATTCGTTTACTAATCCGCATAACTAAGAAAACAAACTACCAAATCCACAATAAAGAGGTATTCCAAACATAAGAGAACAAACTACCAAATCCGGAATAAAAAGTTCTTCCAAACATAAAAATCCAAATTACTAATTCTTGCAATCACTCATTCACGACGACCACTACATGACACAATTCTACCTTTGCGTTTAGGAGCGTTAGCTGGTCCTTCGTCACTAGGAGTGTCAAATCCACTGCTTTGTTGTTCAACTATCCGACTTGAACCTTCCCCTTCTCGTCGACCCCTCTTCATCGGAATGCTCTATATTTGATCAGCGGTGTTGGGTGAAAAAAACATTTGTCCATTGGTTGTAGAGTTCCATTTGTTCAAAGAGTGTTCATCGGCTCTCCACTACGGATTTTTGACATCATTTTCTTCAACAATTTAGCACTTGACTTCACCTTTTTTCAATGAAAATCATAAACAAGTATAAATGTCCTATATTGTATGTTTCATCAGTTTATAACATTATGAAAAGGAAAAATAAGAGTAAATATATTACCGCCAAATTCCATAAGATCAATGCCTCATCACCACAGGTAGGGGTATGCTTCATAATTTAATGGGCCTCTTTCTCCACTGCCTTCGATTTTTATTTCTTAGCACGGGCTTGTTGCTGTGTGTTTATTATACGAGGATGAGAAAAAAATTCATACCATTCCAGATACCCCTCTTCAGCAGCATTTGGCTCACCATAACAATCTTCTAACTCTTCAACTGGAATAAGATAATCCTCAGAGTTGTTCCATTGGTCAATAGATGGAGAAGGATCGTATTTTGGAACAAAATTCTTTTCGGTGTTCTTAGTTCCCCTCTTCGTCACCTTGAATTTGAATTTTTCCGCTGCTGGGAAACTTTGGACACAAGATAATTTTCTCATTACTCTTCAAGGATTACACATTGTACAACCGCCAGGATAAAACAACGGGCCATTATAACCCGAAATAGGTGAGAAATCAACAAGCTCAACATCTTCCTATTTTTCATCTGATTGAAGATTGTATGGATGGAAAACCACATCTCCAAGCGTTGCATTATCCAATTTCTTTCTCAACAACTTATTTTTCTTACCCTTCAATTGGGAGTCCAAAAATTCATATTTACCATCTGTAGACTGCCCATAAGTCTAAGGAGTGTGAGCATAAGAAAATTTTAGTTTTGGGAAGTGGTCGTACACCCAAATCTATGAGAAGAAACCACAAATATGATTTAACGGGATAATTTCACTTAGAAAATATATCTTGGAAAACACAAAGGATAATTTAACGTGGTACCTGAACAAGAGTGTATAAGCCTCCAAAATATAAACACGTAAGCCTCGAAGATTTTATGAGCTCCGCTTGGACGAACCGCAATTCCCCAAGAATAGGTATTCACCTCATCAAGGGGGTCCAATAGCTGGAGGTAATGGGCATTTACCACGTGACCTGAAGTGTCGGGGAAGAAAATGGTTCCTAGTTGATATAACAAATAAGCAGTAACATGGTGTTTAATCTTCTCCTCTGTCATGACCAACTTTCCGTTGGCAACCAAATCTTTCGTCCCTCCGAACTCCTTTAACAAGACTTTCAACTTGATCTTTTTCAACTTCTTCTTGTAAGACATGTCTGGGTTGAACTCATTATACTCATCACCTTCATCAGGCTCTTTTGTAACTCGTCTAAACTCACAATGTTCCTTTTTAGCGCTCCATCCTAGACACCTCTCCACCAACTTTTCAAGACGCTCATAACTCATGGAGGGATCGTACCCATCTCTAACACTTGTTCCGGTAATTGGAAGGCATGTGATTCGACAACAATCATCTGGAGTTATTTTCATTTCGCCAAACGGTATATGAAAGGTATCCGTCTCAGGATAAACCCTCTCGGCAAATGCGGAAATAGTGACATCATCAAATTTTTGGTGCGCATGTTGTATCGCGTACCATAGCACACAATCAAATACGGCCAACCTGACCTCATCACTCTCATTCACTATATCCCATTTTTTGTTATTTTGACTTTTCAAAACACGAACAACATTTTTATGATCCTACAAATACAACATCATATCTTATATACTAATATATACCGAAAAATATATGTCAAAATAAAATAAAAATGACAACGAAATATTCATGTATAAGATTCAATACCTTTGTGGCATAAATCTTGGAAGCCCATGAGTTTTTGTAGCCAATCAATACCTCCCCTGCATCTCTTGGAGTACCATAAGTTGGGTTCTTTGGCGGAAAACACAAATTATCATCAGGAATGCATGCATATCTAGCACAAGGCTTTTTAGGGGTCTTTCTAAGTTTTTTTACTATTTCTACTTGTTTGTATTCCTCTTCATCCTCTTCCTCCTCTGATTCATCATCTTCATTATCTCCATCTTCTTCACTGTCATCATTGTCATCTCCTTGTTCATCTCCATTTCCTCCTTCTTCGGGTGGTTCCTCTTCTCCACCTTGATTATGTTCTTTAGTACCCATGTCTTCCACAATCTCTTGATTAACTTGTTGTATAACATTGTCAACATTATCTCTATTGGCATCATCTTGGATGACAACACCCGGTGATGAACCACCTCCATGCTTAACATATTTGGTTCCACGCTTATTGAGACCTAAGTGTTTCTGGTTTCGAGGAGTGGGAGTTCTAAGTTCTTCCAGTGAAGGTTGGTTTGATTTTGTTCCTCTGCCCCTAATCAAGAAAACAAAAGATATTAGCTTCACCGACAAATGATTGACTAAATCATAATTCTGTTACAGGGTAGAGTTCGGTTGGTACAACTATTTTGCTAAACAACCGAACTCAAAATTATATGAAATTAGGGAAGAGTTTTGTTTGGACAATTTCTTGCGAACAAACCGAACTCAACATGTATGCAATTTGCAATGGGTTCGGTTAGTAGTTGGCTAAATTTTTTTTTGCAAACCAACCGAACAGAATTCATAAAGTTCGGTTAAATGAGAATTCAACATAGTGGGAAAATAAGAGCATTTCGGTCACATAGGTTTTTTTTTTCTTCTTTGTAATGTTTTGAGTTCGGTTGCGAAATAGTTTTAAAACATTGTGCGAAATAAACGAAAATATTTGGCAAAGTTCGGTTAACTGAGAACTCAAAATAGTGAGTTAATTAGTTGAGTTCGGTTGCAAAGTGAAATTATTTTTATTTGGTAAAATGGGAAGAGTTCGGTTAGGAGATGCTTTTCGAAATATAAGCGAAATAACCGAACTGGTGAGTTCGGTTACATAGTGTTCAATCCTATTCAACCGAACGGTTCTTCGTGTTCTTCCTTTCAGGAAGTTCGGTTACCAAACCAGGGGTTTTATGTTACGACTCCTAACCGAACCAAGCACTATTACTTACATTCAAACCCTATTTTGATGATTTCTATTCAATTAAACGAACCAAAATCAAATTAAAACTAATGGGTTTGGTAAAAAATACCTGCGGATCTTTCCCATGACCACTTCGGGTTGAATCTCCAATTCACCTTAAGGTTCCACTTCTTTGTGAATCTCCAATGAACTTTTTTGATTTGCTAGATGTCCTAATGGAGGACCTTTTCCTGCGACTCATTTAGTTTGGTTTCGAAACACCATTCTTATACTCGATTGATTAATCAACGATGAAAATATTATGAATCGACGATTAATCGATGAAAACGATATTGAAATGGGGAAGAAGAGGAGAACAGGAGGTAGGAGAGGAGAACAAACTGTTCTTCTTTTTTGTTTTTGGGTGCAGCTAGGTTAGAAATCTTTTATGTATTAGATTAAGTTAATTACGGTTATTAGGTTAGGGTTAATTGCAATTAGGGTAAATGGCAAATTAGTAATCTAACAGTTTTTAGGACATCCCTTAACAATATTAAGGTCGGGTGCCTAAAAAACCATGCCCCCCACCCCCCACCCCCCAAAAAAAAAATGGTCCCCAAAATAACATTCTATATCTTTAGCGTTGTTATATCTAACACTCTAGCCCACTTAATGTATGTTTTTCCCATTTATATCACATTATCATTTGATTTCTAAGCTAATTGTAATCAACCCACTTATTAGTTTGGTATTGTCGCAGCTTTTTGTAAAAGCACTTTTCATTGTAGTTGTTGTTGTCTTTGTGAGAAAAAACAGTTTGACGTTTGGTAAAATATTAACTAAAGTTAAAACTGATTAAAAAAGCAGTTAAAGTGTGTTTGGTAAAATATCAAATTCAACCATTGTTGTTATAGAAAATGACAAAAACATACATATCTTTGAAAATAGTTTTATTTGGTTTTATTGGGTTTAAAATAATTAATTTTTTTTACTATTCAATAAAAATATATATATAACATTAAATTTACTAATTGTTACTATTATTATGATTTATTTAACCACTTTTTGATTTTATATATATATATATATATATATATATATATATTAATTTTCAAACAAAAAATCAAACTAAAATTAATTAAATAATTATTTAATATTTGTTTTTATTTTTATCATTGATAAATGAAATGAAATGGTAAATGAGAGAAAAAAAAACTTTGTTTGATTTTTTTTTTTGAAGCAAACTTTGTTTGATTGTTCTTTAATTATATTATCATGATTTATAAAATATTAGATTGTATATAAGTTTAAGGGTAACTTTTTTCATTTATAAAATAAAATAGAGACAAAAACGATAAATCAAGTATTAAATCTAGCTGGGACCAAAGCTTATGCTTTTGTAGCTTTTAAAAGCTCATCCCCATCTTTTGAAAATTGAGGAATTTGGGAAGTGCTTTGGGTAAAAAGCACATTGATTTTTTTTTACCAAGGTGCTTTTAAAAAAATAAAAGCATTACCAAACCCAGCCTTAGGCTACTTAATGTAGCTTCTTACCCTAAATTATAAGAATTTCCTTTACTCAATAAATTTAGAAGGGTTAATTGGGTGATAATTTTTAATTGGGGATAAGTTCCGGCATAGTTTTCCAATGATGCCGGCATTGAAAAAACCATGTCGGTGGCTACAGTAAAATATCCCCCGATTAAAAAGAGTATCCCCCAATTAATTGTTTTAAATATATCTCTCATTTTTCTTGAGTAAGTTATAAAAAAAATTAGGTGGTCATTTTTGGTTATGATTTTGTTCGTTTCAACTTTTAGTTGTCTTTCAATATGGTATTCTATTCGTGAACATAAAATCGCCGTTAATTACACCATTCATCGCAAAAAAATTGTCGCGGCCTTCGGACGCCTTGTAAATTAGTTACATTCTAGCCCTATTTATGAAAGTTTCCAGAGTCCGTCCCTGCTAATCATAACCTTTTACTGTGTTTAGTTAGCTTACCCTTACATTCTTAGTTTTTTTTTATGCCAAGCCGGCAACCACAACAAGGGCGGAGCCAAGGGTTGACTAACCCCAGATCTACCCCTAAATCCCCAAAAATCATATAAAAACCCTTTGTTTTATCTTATTTTTTTATATTTAGTCCACCATGTATAGTATTTTAGCCCACTAAAAGTCCTTACGTTTTTACAAATTTATTTTAGCCCCTTGGAAAAAATTTTTTGGCTCTGCCACCGAACCACAACAAGTCATAAGTGTATGGATAAAACTCATTACTGGTCACCAATAAGTTAAAAAAAAACAAATTTAAATTCTATAAGTTGTCTATTTTTATTTTTATATATTCTATACAAATAATCTACATAGTAAAAAAGAAAAATCATATAAAAATCGCCCCTCACATGGGGGCGGGACTTTTCTTTGAACGCGTAATTGGAGGATATAAGAATTAATTGGGGGATATAGCTACAAGACAAAATAGGAATTTTTTTTTTTGAAAATGGAAGATGATTGTGATGAGAGAATTACTGCTAATAAGAGGTTGAAAAATTAATATTTTTTTCTTTGAATCCACCATTGTTGCACTTGAAAAAGCTTGGTGCTTGGCATGGTATTCAACCAAAAACCAATGCCGGCAATTGTTGGATATGTTCATAAATTGTTTGCCACTATCTCGGGGGCGTAGCCGACTGCTCCTGTTTTGATCTTCGAATATTGATTTTTTTTCATGTTTTGAACAAAATTTAATGGTAATCTAGTTTTCGAGCATCTTATATACTGCTCCGGATAGTATTTTGCTTAAATTTCTATGCTTAAACAGGATGAAAAGTATCCATAATGTTGATTTTTTTTTTCACTTGACTACCGGCATTGATAGGAAATTCTCGAGCATGCACGTATCATGTTCCAAGCATATGGTCTTCATCAATTCCGCATGGTCTTCATCACTTCCGTTTTGAATTTTTTCTGGTTTTAATCACTCCACTGCCGCATGGTCGGGTTGATATGAAGACCATGCCGGTATTGTTTTCCGGATAGCATGTTGCTTTATTTTCTATGCCGGAAAACAATACCGGCATGGTCTTCATATCAACTGACCATGCCTAAGAAGTGGAGTGATTAAAACCGAAAAATTCAACGAAGTGATGAAGACCATGCCGGAATTGATGAAGACCATATGTCAGAACATGATACCGGCATGGTCTTCATCAATTCCGGCATGGTCATCATCACTTTCAGCATGATATTCATCACTTCCGAATAAAAAAAAAATTCGTTTCCAAAGTGAGGAGAAGAGAATTTGATTTAGATACCGAGTGGGGAAAGTTTAGAATTTGAAAGGGAATGAAGAATATTTAGGTTTCAAAGCTCTACCCCTAAATAAGATTAATAAGAAGTGGCGATGGAAATGGGGATATGATTTTGTTTTTTAATTTTTATTTTGTGGGAAGGGTATTTTTGTATTTTCATAACCAAAAATAACCCCTTAACACATACCATGGGTTGGGGGAAGTAATTCATATCCCCCAATTAGTTCTTATATCTCCCAATTAGTTCTCTTTATTGATTTACCTATAACAAATATTTATATCAATCCAACAAAAAATAAAAAAAATAAGCAACAGAAAACTCAGTTTCCGTATTGCACGATGAGTTTTCGTCTCTATTAGCCAAGAGATGCACACTCTGGTAGAGACAATAAATATCATTTGGAATGCAAAATTAGCCATTTTTTGTAACAAGTTTATGATCAAACACACTTGGGTTGATCACAGCCTTTGGGAAATTTTAAGTTTCCTAAACACAAGGGTCGAAAATGACTGTGTAATGATCAATGGCAGTTCCATAGTTGGAAATGCTGACAATGTTGTTGCTAGGAATTGAGGTTCGCCTTGTTTATTAAAAAAAAAAAAAAAAACCAAGAGATGCACACTCCTACAGCGAGATGCACCTTCTATTATCTTGTTTCGTTTGGCTACATTATGCTAAAGCTAAACGAAATGGCCTTAAAGAAAAACCTACCAGGACATGAGGCTAGGCACTTCGGAGACTATATCAACCGTACCTCAGGCGAATAAAAAAAATGCAGCAAGAAAATAAAATGAAATTCCTTGTTTCCTAAATTTGATCCACAAAATCCAAAATTTTCCAATTCAATCAACAAAATAAGTGATAGAATCAAGCTATCCAAAAATTCAGTAAGCGGTCCTAATTTTTTCACGATTTGATCAACAAGATAAGTGATAGAATCAATCTCTACCAAAATCAATAAAAACAAACTTGGACATTTATGAAAATACGCCCATCTTTAGTGGTGACCCTGTTTAAGCGAAGAATTCATTTTGCTATGAGCAACACAATTTTAGGCTTGTGCTATGCATCTGACAGTAAAAAAAAAAAAAAAAAAAACGAAAATAATTAACTAGCCCCATCATGTTAATTTGAACAAACTTGCACTGGTTCTTGCAGGATGCAGATCAAAATTAAGAACTAAATTAAATTAAATTAAATGTCTATAGCCTGAATGAAGATTGAAAGGATTTAAAAGCAAAAGCTTAAAAGACAATGTTGAGCTTCACCATTGAATCCGTTTGAAGACCCGGGGAATCGATTACCATCAAACATAACTAGTAGCATTTACAAAACAGCGCACCATGAACAAATTGATGCTAACATATATCAGTTTTTTTCTGAATCAAACTAAAAAGGCTAAATTATCACTATTTATTAGTAACATTTAAAAGTTTCAATATCTGAATCAGTTGTTGCTACCTGGTTCAATCAACCAATCATGGTGTTCAAGAGATGATGGAAAATTTTGATCCTCCATATGAAGCTCTTGTTGTTGTTGCTTAAAAAATTGATTAGCTGCATCATTATTTGAAACTAGCACTCCATTAGTACAGCCACCGCCACCACCACCGCCATCTAAACTCTTCAAAAAATCAAACCACCATGTGTAACTAGAATTAGCTAACTTATCCCCCCAATCAATATTAAAATTATCCTGATCTTGCAGCTGCTCATCACAAATGTTATAAACAACATCACCACCAGTACTATAATTAGTTGCTGCAGTAGTGAATGGGGCCGGGGTGACAGGAAATACTGAAGGTGAAGTTGTAGACCATATTGGTTGTGACACTAGAGGTTGCCACAAATAAGAATAACCAGCAGCAGCAGCAGCAGGAAATTTATTCATTGGTGATGCTGAGTAAGAGCAATATTGATGATGATGAATAAGACTACAACTAGTACAATTGGCAACACACCTACAACTACCACAACCAGTGCAAATATTGCTAACAGCAGTAGTAGTATTAAAACCGGTACCAGAGGCATAGGCATTTGCTCTTGCAGCAGCAGCAAAACTAGTATTATTACTTGATCTATGAAGCTGTAAAGCATTGGCTATTTCTTTTCTAGCTTCTGCAGCTACATCAGAGATACCATCAAAAGAACTACCACCGAAGCTAATATTTAGACCTTGAGTTGATGATGATGATCTCCTTCTTGTTCTTGTAGTGGGTTGTGTTTTTCTTGATGATTTTTTGCTCTGCTCAGCCATTTTTGCGTCTAGCTGAAGATAAAACCAAAGAAAGATTTTGTTTGTTTTGATGATGTAAAAAAGCCTAAAAGGTGATATAGTGGTGTTTCTCTGTTTGCTCAACAAGTTGGGTTAATGAGATATCAATACTGAGTACTTTAGATAGATAAAAAGAGAAAATCAGTGTGGAAGTGACATGTATGGTGACACGTTCTCTTCAATACATGCAGAGGTAGCTAGCTTAGCTACTTGACAGATCAGACAATTTAATGTTATGTTTAATTTTTATTCCAACCATCTTAACTACTCTGCTGATAGAGTGCGATTTTATTTGGACCACGGTTCTGCACTTAAAACATGCCCTAATAACAAATAAGTCAATATGGAAGTGGCAATAAAACCTCTGAAACCCCAGCTGGGAAAGGAAATTATTTTATCCCCGTAATTTGCAAGGCTGCTAATAGAGGGTACCAAATTGTTTGGGTGTACCAATCCCTTACCAAAATACATTTTGTCCTATATGCATATTGATATGCCCCCAAATAATCTGGTACCCCTATTAACAATCTTGTTAAATTGGTCATCTGAAACATTTCATCCAAAACTTGTATGGATAACCAAAAGATGTAATTATAAGATGTCACTGGAGGTTGGATGCTTTTTTTTTTTTTCCCCGATCAGATGGAAATATATTTTAACACCTAGATGTCAAGTGGGGTGTTTGCATCCATTTACCCAAGGTTGATCCGGCCTCTAATTCCAAAATGTATCATAAAAATATACCGAAAGATGTGATTATAAACACATTGTTAATGTTGAATATGACAATAATAAGATAATTACATGTTTAAATCTATTTAATTTTTAGGATATTTTGAAGTGTAAATTAATCAAATATTGACACATTCTTGTGTATAGGAGGAGTTGCAGTGACGGAGCCCGGGGTTGGCTAACCATGGCTCTAGCCCCCAAAAATCTTATTAACCTTCCAAACACCCTTCATTTTATCCTATATTTAATCCTTAGCCCACCAATGTTTAGCATTTAGCCCCCGTATTTTTATAGAATTATTTCTAGCCCCCTGCAAGTTCCGACTCAACCACTGAGGAGTTGAGATTTGAGAAAAGGGTTGGTGTAGTTTCTTACTTTGTTTTACTGCCATGCCTTGTCTAATAAAACTAACTTGGATTTTTATTTCTTGGGATCACATAAGAAAGGCAGGGGGAGGATAATGGGGATTTTGGGTTGTTGCATTTTCATTGATAACAAGAGAATTCCTATCTTCTGAATCTCTGATTTTAGAATTAGAATCTTAAAGTAGCAGTAATAGCAGTAATAGTTCTGTTGCTTGTGGTTAGGCGTGATCTGTGGGTGGGAGCAGCAGCAGAGACTTGGTTGTAAGTGCAAAAATTTACTCCTTTACATCTGTTTCTCTGCCAAAGGGCCAGCCTTTAATTTTTCATTTCCCAACACCATTTTTGGGAAGGTCAAAATCCAGTCCTTGCTAACTGGTTCCACATAATATGCTTGCTGGGTCAAGGACCATGAATCTTTAACTCTGGTTCCTACGTTGTGCAGTGGACTAGCCATATGTACCATCACTTTGGAATCTGTGTATAGCTATTCAGGTTAGAAATTTGCCCAATTTGAAAGCATGTGGGAGGGTCCCCGATGGGGGTTCCTTTTACCCTTCCAATTTAGCGGTCCTTGCCGATTCACATGGGATTCCACGTGCCCCATGCTATTTGGGTCATTTTACTCTCATTCAAACACTAATTTGTTGCAGTGGAAAATATGGAGAAAGTAAAGAGACAAAGAGAGATTTCTATTGATTAGGATAATAGGGGTACATGGATACAATATCATTTATATATATGTAAATGTAAACTCTAGGTAACTAGATGGACCGCATATCCATGGGTCATAGGCCCTATAACACTCCCCCTTGTGCGGTTCAATAACAAAGCTTTATACATAATGTTTCACATATAGTTCTTTGAATATTGTTCTTCAAATGTCGTTCCCTCCTTGATGACTTGTGCCGAAATCAATTGCCTCATTAAAACTTTGATAAGGAAAAAATCCAGTGGGACAAAACCTTGGTATAACTCTTCACATGTATTACTTCACATGTTGTCTCGTACTTTACATGTAGTTCGTCACATGCAATACGATCTTAAAAGATCGACGAGTCTAATTTAATTGTCTCGTAAAAACTTCGTCCGGAAAAACCTATAGGGACAAAACCTGAACTAAAGAAAAGGAGTACAATATCAAGCAAACTTAGAACATATATGGACTCAAATATGTTGCCTCATTAAAACCTTGACAAGGAAAACCCAGTGGGATAAAACATTGACGAAGGGAAAAGAGTACAACATGACAGATGCAAGTAAAAGTGATCTGTTGCAGATGATTACTTTGCTCCGTTGAAGTTTACTGGTTGCTTGCAACTCTTAAGGCTGAAAATCCTCGTGGGAAAGACAATAGCCTTAGCTAGGAAATTACATTCCCGGTGTTTGTTGTTGTCTCATTAAAAACCTTGCCGAGTAACAAAACCCTGTGGGAAAAAGCAACTTCGGTGAAGGAAAATATTTCAACACACCATTAGATGCTTCCCCTGATATCAGACAATTTTCATTAGTCTAATGTAGTCAAAAGGAGTTTATCACACTTTACTTTGGTGACTTGAACGTTTATAAAACCATCCTATTGTTGATTCTAAAAGTTACGTTGCTTAACAGACTATCGTATTTCATTTCTTTGATTCAGATATTTTCAGTAATATCAACACGATCTTTATGTCTTCAACGTTCAACATACTTGATGTTTTTAGTGTTGCCTCGCTAAAAACCTTGTCGAGTAACAAAACCCTTTGGGAAAAACTATTCTCGATCGAAGGGAAAAAGAGTACAACATAACTTCAATTTCGAAGTAAAATATGTTGACATCATATCCTTGGATCCTCCCCCTGATGTCGGCATCTCCCCCCCTATTTCTTTCAGAGTTGTTCCAGACAGTTCATTTAGTCATGTATTTTTCGAAACTGAATATTGGTAATGACTTAGAAAATAATCTACCATATCTCCCTCTAATTACTTTCGTTGGAGAAGAGATTATTATTCCTTCATAATCAACAACTTTTGGATTGCACTTTTGTTAGCATTCCTTTTAATGTCTTTGTAGGGATAAAACAAATTTATGTCAATTGTTACTTTTAAGTACATGATTACATTCATTATACCATTCCAATGACGTTGTGTTGGCGCTGAGCTATATCTAGCTAACAAGTTCCTTGAGGATGCAAAATTTTATCGAGTACATTATTATACTAAGTACAACAATGCGTCTATTGTACTTAGATATGGGAATTTCATCTCCCAACACATCTTCGTCATCTTCCTTTAGACGAAATGGTCACTTACTTACATTTGAACCTCGACTAATCATGGGAGTGCTATCAGGATGCATGTCTTTATTAAATTTCCTAACAACTTTAGACAAATGCAAACTGGTGGGATAATATACCACAAGTTCAGTATTCGGTCGAGATTTCCCCAGATTTTTCATCTCAAATTCGGATTTCAAATAGATTTTAAGATCTCTTATTACATCAAGAGTACCCATCATGTCTGTACCAACGACATAGATAGCTATAATTCCAAATCAGGAACTTTCTTGTGAATATGCAAGGATAAATAACTTACTTGTCTATCCCCTCCAAATCAAATAGTCACTTAGACGGGTATACCACATCCGCCCGATTGCTTGAATCTATAAGTGAGCATTTTATCTAACTGTAAACGCACTCTGTGGTTTAGAGTCATTTGATTTTGGCAACAAAAGTCTACCAATTACTTTTGTAAATATCTTCTATCTCTTGATTCTTTCAGAGATACGTAACAACCACATACATATGCTGCATTTCAAGTCCTTTTGAAATTACCAATCTAACTAAGTAGCGGAACTCTATAACGTTCATTGCAAGAGAACAATTCCAGGGCTTTGTGAGAAACCTCGCGCCACAAGGCAAGTCATTGTACTTTAAGACTACTTTCTTCTCATTATTCTTTATGACAAATTAATTATGTATGTCCAATAGGCTTTACACTTGGTTGGTTAGCACTACCACACCAAATACCCATATATTTGCCAAAGAACTAAGTTCTACCTGGATTGTGTAGGCCAAATATGTTATTTATTTGAAATTAATCAAAATAAAGCATGGTTCAATCTCATTATGCTCTACTTCTGAAGAAACTATTTATGGATTATATCATCATTGTGCACGCTTGATCCTTCCATTGACTCATGTGCATTCTCATAATCAGTTAGGATTTCATTGTTCTCTAGAATCATTTAAAACTTCAGAGCGTCCTCCAGTTTGATCCATGGACAATCTTATGAGATGATTTCTGATGATATAAATAAGTTGTGCCTTACTCACCTATTTCCTTTCTAGGTGAGAATTTATCGAACATAGTGGCATCTCCATCTTCCTTTATGGAGCCACGGACTTAACTACACTTCCACCAAGTGTAGTTGCAACACCTTAGTCTATGATGTACCCCATACTGAGGATTTATAACCTTGCAGGAATATTTGCAGCTGGTATGTGTGATTTTGTCACTTTAGCGACATCAGTGTACATTCTGAAAATTGATTATTCTTTGTCACTTCACATTCATTTGTGGAGTACAAGAATCAATATGAGACACAGTTGGAACACACCACGACAATTCATATCATCTCCTTAGAAAATGCTTTTTCTTATATCCCCCTAACGACGGGAAGAATGTCTCATTAAAATGAGAACCCGCAAATCTAGAGGTAAGAGATATCCTTCCAAAAGTTTTAAAATGCGGATAATTGTTGGGAACTCATTTCCAACATAACTACTTAACAGTTTTGAATACCCATCATAGTACGATGTGGAGTCGTAATGGCACATATATATTGTAACCAAAAATGCGTAAACACACGAATGTCAGGCTTAAATCCAGTTACCAACTGGTACGCAGAAAAGGTTGACTAATATTGGGTTCTAAAAAAAAATTAAGTAAGATGCGTGTAATATTGCATATCCCAAAGCAATAAAAGATAGGTTGGTACGCATAACCCATTCCTTAGACACCATCTGTTACCTTTGATGGCAGCCTCTGCGAGACCATTGGGTATAAGATGCTCTATATTGATCCTATTATACATGCAATATTCATCAAGTCCTTTTGATATAAATTCTCTAGCATTAACAAGGGTGGTTAGCCTTTGCACTTTGCATTATGTGGTATATGTGCTAGTAGTTTTCAAACGCAAATTTCTTAGGAATTATAAATAGTCCAAAAAGTCAAAACATTCACCAGATCCATCAGTCACTTTAATGGTCCGCATTCTGCATGAATATTTTTCTAAATTTCACCTTGTTTTCTTTGCAATACGGAATTTTTACCATTTGCATCTTAGGATGGTCTCGATCCTTTTTTACTGAAGACTTTGTAAAATAAGTGATGTGCTCTCTTACTTAAAAGCATAATGGGAAGGGGGGTTGTGCATCTTGTAATTTAGAAAACACTTATTGAGAGATATGTCGTCACTTTTCATTCTGTCAATATTTTTCCCATTTTCGTTCACTCAAATAAAAGGATGTCCATTTGAGTTCTTTCAAAATAGAACATCATATCACAACCAAAGTGTCTTTATGGTTATGTCAAAACCTGAGTGAGTCAATTCCCAACATTAAATTGTCAATTATCCAAGTATTAGTGATTTACAGTTCACTAGACTAATTGACTCATTATTTTGTCTAAAATGTGATTCCTTTCACATTTATTAGAGGTAATTTGTAGATGCATTCCCATTCTCACGGTTATTTTTCGTTCAATAACCGTTTGCACAGACTTCGTAGAAACTTAACAAAGTGTGACTAGCTCTTGGTTCTTACAGAGCTCATGTAACTTTTAATCGTTATACCAATTAGGCAACAAATATTGAGCATTCCTTAGCTCGGCTATTATCTATAATGATCCAATCATCGCATGGTATTACATAAGGAAACAATTCAATAAATAATTTAATATATTTCCTTAAGAGATTCGTGTAATAAGTGGTGTGGCCTTATTACGTAACAAGAGAAAAATTATCTCATTTACTTTAGAGTGTTACAGTTCATGAAGATGATATACTTTTCATCATAGTGTACGAATGATCCTTTTAACTCAAGTACTTATGAGTGTATCTCAAGTGCTTTAGAGTATTTCAGTCTCATGGAAATGATATACTTTTCATTTCATAAGTACAAACTACGAATTTAGTTCTTCGCATAAAAAAGTTCTTTATTTTAACATAAAAAAAATGTTTACTAAACTACCATACAACCAATAGTCCAGGATCAAATCATACAAAATTCAGTTGATTAAAGATAATTAATAAAAACTTATCAAAATGTAAGTGTATTAATTTGGTAAGTTTATTATTTCCACTGAAGTTGACAAGCGGGGGTATGGCCTTCTTTCAACATATAGTGAGTGTATTGTAATTTAAACTCTCTATATATCTTGTAGTTGGCTGCTACTATATGATATTTGCATTCCATCACTTGTACCATACTCAGTAAATGTTTATACCAAGCGTCCAACTCTCAATCCAATGAGTCAGAATTACGTCTCTGTCTCATGCTCAGTAAATACATTTACTTTGTATTGTTACTACTTGAGCCAATATTACAAGTATTTTAAATTCCAATGAACATTCAAATTTTCGGGGGAAATATTTCATGAATGTTTAAAACGTAGAAGTTATGTCTTTATCTTTTGAACAATGCATCGTTATTGGTTGAAGGTTTTCATGATGGAATTAAATACCTTGTAGACACAATTGACTTCTGTATCAGAGGCTCTTTAATGGCGCTCAAGTACTTCTGAGTCCAAAAGGTCAAATTTTATTCGAGTTGGTTTAATCAGAACCCAGTCAACGGATTGGTCAATGCCCGGTCCATTGGGTTGACTATACCATGTTTAACAAAATTCCACATATATTATCCATTATATATGAAATGCTCAGGCCCATTGATAATAACCTTGAAACTATTAGTATATGAGCCCAAAACATATCGTTAACCCTAAAAGTTAGACAAAATTCTTCTTTCAACTGTTCTGATCGACAGACAAATGCATCTTCGTCCGATCATGATATAGTTACTAGGTATCACCCCGGCCTACGGCCGGGGATCAACCTTTCTCGATTTTTTGTTGTCGTTTGGTCGGTTGGTCAAATATTATCCGACAAAATTTTTAGTCATTAAAAAAAATGATTAGATTAGAACTATAAAACATCGAGCCTATATATTGGTTGGGCTTGCAATCCTAGTATTTTGTGGTCGTTTCCAATTAGCCGGGCTTACAGCCCCGGCCGTGGCTCCTTGAGAATTCCCGAGTGTTTTGTTGGTTGGGTGATATTAGCCGACCCTTAAGCATGTCCTAGTGTTTTGTTGATCGCGTCAAATTACCCGGGGCTTATAGCCCCGGCCGTGGCCCCTTAAGCATGTCCTAGTATTTTGTTGATCTTGTCAAATTAGCCGGGGCTTACAACCCCGGTCATGGCCCCTTAAACATTTCCTAGTGTTTTGTTGGGTCGCGCCCAAATTAGTTGGGACTTACTGTCATATCAACCCTAGATTTGAAGCACCAATTAAAATACTATAATCTAAATTTCCAATACATCCGAACCTCTTTTGTTTTTCTGTGTGCAGTACAAACTTTTGAACACTCATCTGATTTATTTTTTATTTTTAGAGTGCTCCAAGACCCTCATATTTTTTTTACGGAATGCATCGATCAAGCTTTGTAGAAGCATTGTTCATCCCACCATCTGCATCCTTGGGAAAATGGCATCAAGCCTCATGTTAACAGTTTTTCTAACAGTTGGATCAATGTTGTTTTCGTCTAGGCCCAACATCTCAGAACCACCATTAGTACATTACCCCTGCTGCAAATATGAGAAATAGTGAGTGAATTAATGGACCCTAATGTTATTACGGAAGAAACGGGGCCAATAAAACTAATGCAAGGATATTTATAAAGTTAATGACAATTTTTATAATACTTATTTGGTCGCTAATCCTGATTTAACTTGAATGAGTAAGTCATTAAGCAAACCTTTATCTGCTACTTAAAGCCATATGAAACACGCTATCGATAGATTGGTGGACTTCCATCCAAATGGCAACAATGGGATCTCCAAAACTATGTTATACTTACCTTTCACCAAATGAATACGAAATCAATCCACCGGTGACAAACAAAACCAACATATCCTTAAAATGGTCCAATCGAGCACCTTATTCCAGATAAAATTCTTAAGGTTCTCGACTACACACCCTCAGTTTCAATGCCTCATTTTTATCCTGCATTGGTGCATAAAATTAAGTTCACAGGTCACATGTATAAAGAAGGTGAAATTATCAACACTTACCAAGGGAACAATGGGATCAGCAACACCATGCGCCTATTTATTTCAAGGACTTCATCATCTTCAAGAGTTAAAAACTGGTATGTCTGAGATAATTCTTATCAGATGAGAAACTGACTCTCCGTGGATAAAAATAGATGACTCTGAGTAATGGTTATTCCTTGTGATCCAACCAACAAATCTAAGATTGACATATATCTATGTGATCAAACAAACAAAACAACTCAATGTTCCTATATATAAAAAACGAAATATAAATTCAAGAATATAACCTTACTCTAATCACGAAATTGAGACACAGACCACCTCATGACGTAATTTTAGTTGGAATTGAGACAAAAGTTCCAATATGCTAAACACGGAGGAAGATGAAAAAGATGATTTTCTGATGGGATGAATTCGTATACGATCTGAAAGATGATTTTTATCAAAACGCATAATTTAATGTATACAGTAATTATGAAAATATAATTTAATTCATACCTCAAGGACGATATGTTCACGAAACTACATATATTGATCAAGCAAGAATATCTTAGTTCGATTAATTTAAGAAACAAAACTCTATTAATATTGGGAATCTGTAATGATGCAGTAAACCCATAAATAAGGGAATTATTGATCAAAAATAAATAAATAAATAAATAAGGGAATCGTCCAACGAATCGATCCATGGGATGATGAAATACTGATTAATGAAGAAAACCTTATTTGTAACGTGATGGTGGTGTTGTTGTTAAATCTCATAATCACCATCAATTTTCTACTACACCAGCATACTCAATGGCAAAAAATCTTCAATGTTTTCTTGTGTTGAAATATGACCTAAATCTCACCCTTTTTTTAATCTCCTAACCTTAACCGAATTCTATTACACCCCTGGAATCAGCCAAAATCGAAGGCATATTCTTATGTCGTTACCTAGTAACTGAAGGTTTCTTATATATACAAAGAAAAAGTGCACAAAGACACCAGAAACTCAGATTAGGAAATACAGTTAACTTTGGTATGTGTTCTTAATTTTGGAATCCGGTTAAAACAGGAAACCGATGACATCACTATTTTTCTTGTCTCTCCATCCGACGTCCACGGTTGTCTCCCAGTCCCGGCCAACTTTCAATCACAGTTGCGGGTTGACAAAATCAAGTTATTAGAGGGACCCTAACGAAATCTGGAAACTCCACGATCCGACGGACGTCTATATAGAACATATAACGAATTGATCCCTGCCACAGGATGACGAAATCGATGGTCGGATTTGTAAGGCTACACAAGCACCACTTATTTTTATAATATAGACTAGGTATCACGCTGGCCTGCGGCCGGCGCTCAACCTCTTGGCGATTTTCGAAAAGTTGTTCTAAGCTTATATAGCTTAAAATATAATATAATCCAACTAAAAAGATAATAATATGGAGATTTACTTAAAGAATCAATATATAAAGTTTATATTATTAATTAAAGAACTTTAATTGAAAATACTAAGATAAATTCCTCAACCTTTTTAGAGTTTTTTTTATTGTTCATTTGTTTGGTCGGTCGATCAGAATCTTTCTGTACAATTTTAGTCTCTGGTCATAGAAGAACGGTCTCAATATTAAGTTGATCAGTATCTTTTCAAAACGAATATATAAATTTCAGTATCTTTTTAACTCGAATACGGAGATTTACTTAAGTTTTGTTAATTGTTCATTTATTTGGTCTGTCGATCAGTATCTTCTCATGTAATTTTAGTATGTGGTCATAACAGAACGTCTCTAATATTTAATTGGTCAGTAACATATTATATTGTGTTAGTTACTCGGCTCACAATATAGTGTTTAATTAGTTGGATCATAGTAGTTGGAAAGCCGGGACCTGAGGTTCCGATGGTGGAGAAAATTTAAAAGCAGATATAATGTCCAAATATTTAATTGGCCGTATCATATTATATTGGGTTAGTTAGTCGGCTCACAGTAGAGTGTTTAATTAGCTGGATCATAGTAGCCGTAAAGATGGGACCTACGGCCTCGGCGGTCGAGAAAATTTAAGAAAAGATATAGTGCCCAAATATTTAAATGGTCGTGTCATATTATAGTGTGTTAGTCGTGTCACAGTAGAGTGTTTAATTAGATGGATCATAGTAGACGGAATGCCAGGACCTACGGTCCCGGCGGTGGAGAAAATTTAAAAGCAGATATAGTCCCCAAATAGTTAGTTGGCCATGTCATATTATATTTTGTTAGTTAGTCGGCTCATAATAGAGTGTTTAATTATATGGATCATAGTAGCCGGAAAGCCGTGACCTACGGCCCCAGCGGTCGAGAACATTTAAAAGAAGATAAATTGCCCAAATAGTTAGTTGGTCGTGTTATATTATATTGTGTTAGTTAGTCGGCCCGCAATAGAGTGTTTAATTAGCTGGATCATAGTAGCCGAAAATCCGGTACCTACGGCCCGGGCTGTGGATTTTTTTTTAAAACAGATATAGTGCCCCAATATTTAGTTGGTCGTGTCATATTATAGTGTGTTAGTTAGCGGGTCACAGTAGAGTGTTTAATTAGCTGGATCATAGTAGCCGGAAAGCCGGGACCTACAGCCCCGGCGACGGAGAAAATTTAAAAGCAGATATAGTGCCCAAATATTTAGTTGGCCGTGTCATATTATATTTTGTTAGTTAGTCAGCTCACAATAAAGTGTTTAATTAGATGGATCATAGCATCCGGAAAGCCGGGACCTACGGCCCCGACGGTCGAGAAAATTTAAAAGCAAATATAGTGCCAAAATATTTAGTTGATCGTGTCATATTATAGTGTGTTAGTTAGTCGTCTCACAATCGAGTGTTTAATTATATGGATCATAGTAGCCGGAAATCCGGGGCGAGAACATTTAAAAACAGATATAGTGCCCAAATATTTAGTTGGTCATGTCATATTATATTGTGTTAGTTAGTCGGCTCACAATAGAGTGTTTAATTAGATGGATCATATTAGCTGGAAAGCCGGGACCTACGGCCCCGACGGTCGAGAAATTTAAAAGCATATATAGTGCACAAATATTTAGTTGGTCGTGTCATATTATATTGTGTTAGTTAGAGGGGTCACGGTAGCGTGTTTAATTAGTTGGATCACAGTAGCCGGAGGGGCCGGGTCCGGCGGCCCCGGCGGTCGACAAAATTTAAAGGAAGGTGTAGTGCCCACATTTAAATTAGTGTAAGTTGGTCATGTATATAATAGTCGGGATCATGTTTAGTTAGTCGGGTCATTGCAGAACGGTCACAATATGGTCGTGTCATAATATAGTGTGTTAGTTTAGTGGGGTCACTGTAACGTGTTTAATTAGTTGGATCACAGTAGCCGTAGGGGGCCGGGACCAACGATCCCGGCGGTGGAGAAAATTTAAAGGAAGATGTAGTGCCCATATTTAAATTAGTGTGTTAGTTGGTCCTTTCTATAATAGTCGGGAGGATGTTTAGATGGTCGGGTCATAGAAGAACAGTCCTAATATTTAGTTGGTCATGCCATGTTATACATTGCTAGTTAGTCGGGTCACATAAGAAAGGTACCAATATTTGGTTGGTCGTATAATATTATAGTGTGCTAGTTAGTTTTGTCACAATAGAATGTTTAATTAGTTGGATCATGTTAGCCAGAGGGGTCGGGTCCTACGGCCCCGGCGGTCGAGAAAATTTAAAGACAGATGTAGTGCCCATATTTAAATTAGTATGTTAGTTGGTCCTGTCTATCACAATCGAGAGCATATTTAGATAGTCAGATCATAGTACAACAATACAGATATTTTGTTGGTCGTGTCATATTATAATGTGTTAGTTAGTCGGGTCACTTTAGCGTGCTTAATTAATTGGATCATACCCGGCGGTCGAGAAAATTTAAAGACAGATGTAGTGCCCACATTTTAATTAGTGTGTTAGTTGGTCTTGTCTATCATAATTGAGAGCATATTTAGATAGTTGGATCATAGTAAAACAATACAAATATTTTTTTGGTCTTGTCATATTATAATGTGTTAGTTAGTCGGGTCACTGTAACGTGTTTAATTAATTGGATCATACCCGGCGGTCGAAAAAATTAAAAGACAGATGTAGTGCCCACATTTTAATTAGTGTGTTAGTTGGTCCTATCTATAATAATCGAGCGCATATTTAGTTAGTCGGGTCATCACAAAAGGGTCCTAATATTTAGTTGTTCATGTCATATTATACCGTGCTAGTTAGTCGGGTCACAAAAGAAAGGTCCCACTATTTAGTTGGTCGTATAATATTATAGTGTGCTAGTTAGTCGAGTTACAGTAGCGTGTTTAATTAGTTGGATCATATTATCCAGAGGGGCCGGGTCCTACGTCCCCAACGGTCGAGAAAATTTAAAGACAGATGTAGTGCCCATATTTAAATTAGCGTGTTAGTTGGTCATATCTATAAAAGTCGGGAGCATATTTAGTTAGTTGGGTCATCGCAGAAGGGTCCTAATATTTAGTTGGTTAGGTTATAGTAAAAAAATACAAATATTTTGTTGGTCGTGTCATATTATAATGTGTTAGTTAGTCAGGTCATTCTAAAAAATATTAATATTTTGTTGGCCGTGTCATATTATAATGTGTTAGTTTGTCGTGTCGATGTAGTATGTTTAATTAATTGGATCATAGTAACCGGAGGGTCCGGGTCCTACGGCCCGGCGGTCGAGAAAATTTAAAGGCATTTGTAGTGCCCACATTTTAATTAGTGTGTTAGTTGGTCCTGTCTATAATAATCAATAGCATGCATATTTAGTTAGTCGGGTCATCGAAGAATGGTCCTAATATTTAGTTGGTCATGTCATATTATATCGTGCTAGTTATTCGGGTCACAGGAGAAAGGTCCCAATATTTAGTTGGTCTTATTATATTACAGTGTGTTAGTTAGTCGGGTCACAATAGCGTGTAACTTTTTATGGCCCATGAGTTGAGAATATAGATTAGCCAGGACCAACATGTCAATATAGTACTTGGATCATATATGTTTATGCCAATAAGAATCGAAGGAAAAAAAGTACTTTTCATGTATTTTAGCCATAATTTATATATAAGTAGTTTTCAAACATTCTTTCAAGTTCCAGCAGTAAGCTAGTAACCACAAAATTCAGTACATGCATTTTAACCACTCGGTGTCAAATAAACCCTCATGGGGGAGAGTATTTCCATGAAGACCAAAGCTCACAATTTAGACACATGATGTTATAATTGCTGGGAGAACCATGTAAGAAGTAAGGTTAAAAATACTGGAGAAAAGACTAAACATGTTCATTAACAAAAAAAGAAAAGCTAATTTCAAAGTAGCTTTGAGTATTGGTTGTTAAGGGCAGAGTGCAAACACTCTGCGGGCCTTAGACGTTGCCTACCCCATTAAGAATGTCAGTCTAGGTGGGATAGGGATCACCATATAAATTTCGAGTTTGGCATCCATTCTTGCCGTAATTATATTATTCGGGTTTCTCCATCTAGCCCAATCTCATATTCCATAAACATCGACGACTGCAACTTCTTGTCGCTAACAGTACAGCTCCATCCATCTCTGCGATTATAGCCACGAACCCAGACCCCCACCGTCTCAGCACCACTTGTTGCAACCATTTCAGACCCACTACACCGATGCAGCCAACACCAGCATCTCTAATTCCTTGAAAACAGACCCCAACTTCTTTGTCATCTTCTTCAACCACCTACAGAAATCCACTATCATTAATGCCAGCCAACCAACCATCGCCATGGAATACCAGCAACACCATTTACTGCTATTAATAACGGCAGCACCTCCCTATTCTTCTCCATCACTAATCACTTCTCTTACTTGAGCTTAACAGCTCCATTATTCGACCATAGCATCACTTCCATCGACTATCATGTTGAGTTTCAACTCAACTTCTCAACAGACTCGAGTTATCGGCATATGTAACCTTCTCGCAGTTCCAATAATCCAGCATGTAAACTTCGATCCGGAAACAACAACTAAGCACCATAAATCCCACTCAACCACCAGTTCCTTCTATTCTCTTCTGCGAATAACATAAACAGTCACATACGAATCCAATTCTTCTCACTTCCAATTTAATTCTCAAGTGCCTGAAACATTGCCATCATAATCATCACTAAACAATCAAAAATCAAACACACCCCTGGCATCACTATTCAATTAAAATTGTTATGAGGCAGTATGAACAACTCTAGTTTCTGAAATCACAACCCTAAATAGAATAATCCACTACAGAAACAACAACAACAAAAAAAAAGAAAAGAGAACCATTGACCATTAAAACAGATAGATACCTTTCTCAAGAGAAGGAACGATATCGTCCTCTACATCGAACCATTTACTCTGCCAATACCATATTTCTTCCGTATTCTCTCCGCCAAACAATAACCCAAAATTCTTATAACTCTTGCTCCGAATTGATTTCCATACACAGAATTCCATCCCAAAACAAATCCATCATCATCAGCAAGATCATTAGGATTGATAACAATAATATATAGCAATAACAACAGTCAAGTGAGTGTTTATGGCTGCAAAATCTAAAAAACTGGGTTCAGATATTAAAACTAAATTAATCCAATTCCAAATCTATAATTCTATGAGAGTGATTATTTCACCATAAATTGATCTTACCATCTTGATAAACATTCTTCACGAATTTGTTAAATAAATCCACTTACAAAGACAAACTGATAGAGATATATACTAAAAGAATTAATATTTCGAGCCTTTGAACATCTAATCGACAAACTGACAGGGACAATGTTAAATGGTAAACATTATTGGCTTTATTTAATTGGTTTCAGAATCTTGTACTTGTGGTTAATATGCCTCTTTGTACCCTCTTTTACTAACTCCTAGCTCTAGCTTTCGAAGTCCCTGATATGTCAAGCACGTTAATGAAGACTTGACAGTAGTTTGAAATTTTCTGGAATCAAAACATAAAAGTACACCATAATATTAAGATAAATATATTGAAACTTTATGATACATTATAACATTCTAAGGTATTATCATGGTGATGGATCACAACCATTGCAAGAGAACCAAAAGATCAAGTCAGTGAAAGCTCCTACAAAAATTCACAATCAACTAAAATATCACAGAAAGGATTTGCCTTTGTATCTAAAAAAATCACACCTATATAGTCTAGCAATGGAACTGCATTATGAGCAAAGTTCTTCATTGCTTTCTAAATTTCTGTATTGCTCATATACCCATGACTTAAATCAACACTGTTGTATTACAAAAC
The DNA here is from genome assembly GCA_023529315.1 of Papaver bracteatum. Lineage (NCBI taxonomy): Eukaryota > Viridiplantae > Streptophyta > Magnoliopsida > Ranunculales > Papaveraceae > Papaver > Papaver bracteatum. The sequence goes on along the minus strand of JAJJWX010001448.1, from coordinate 252,113 downwards.
CTAACATTAGAATCCTAAACATATTTTAGAAACAAATAGAGAAAGTGAGAGGGGGATCTATAAGAACCTGGGAGGAGTTTCTCCAAAATAAGTGCCATCCATGGCTGTGATCGATAGAACCTATTAAAACAATTAAAATTAGTCAAATCAGCTTATCTCATTAATCAGTAGTCATGCTATGGTTTTACTGTTGGCAATACTACTACGGGCAGAAAGGCATATCAAGGGACAGACTATTTGGATGTGCAAGAACTTGAATGTAATAATAGATAATGTATTGAAGGAGAATAAAACAAATATACCATGAAAGAACCTACTTTATTTCTAAGAAGGCCTTTTCATTGTTGAGAAAGCTTCCAAGAGCCTTCAAAATTATAACCAAATCAGGTTATTCCTAATCTATCAAACCATAACAAACTAAACCTATCGTCTTTGGTTCTCTTTAAGAATGGAGGTTGACCGCCTAACACCCCTTTTAGAAAAAACAAATGAACTATACAGGTTATACACCGCCTAATTAAAGTTGAAAAGAATCTTCAGAAATATTTCTAGAACATGTTTGTTTTCTTTGCTTAGAATGTTGTTGCATAGCTTCAGGCGAGAGTATTAAATTCTGGAAGTTTTCATTTTCTTCACCTCCTTCTCAGTATAATTCACTCAACTATAATTACTATTTCAACAAACATGACCACCACTCAAATTATATTCGGTATTCAAATGTTTAATCTTCCATGGAAGAACATTACAAAGCCAATGTTTTTTTGAACAATCCCACGTGATTGGTTTATGTTAAAGGAATCGCTAGTGGAAAACAGCCGTTTTAAGATAGTCGAATAATGTCGTTTTTGGGAGTTATAAGACACTTTCAGATTGCCGCTAAAAGTGTCGTAGATTCAGTGTTTTTTTCTGAAACGACACTTTCTAGTTGACTCATATTTACGATACTTTCAGATTGTCGCTAAGTACGACATGTGGATTACGTCGTAGATTTAATTTTATAATATAAAAAAAATCAGCTGAGTTCCAAAGATGACTCAGCTGAACTCCAAATTAGACCTGGTTGACTGCAATATTTCTGACTCAGATGAAATAAAATATAACCTATATATTTAAACAAAAATCATTGTATTGGTGAATTCAATTTACAATTAGGTTCAAAATCACAAAAGAAACTAAATAATCAAATCCTGAATTCATACAAAACATATATCCAAGTTCTAAGATTCATAAAGACAATAGCAAACCAGCAAAACCAGATCCTGCCAGATGATGCACTTAGCCAACAATTCCATACAACACACCTACAAAAAACAAAAGGTTTCAACAACACTGAAGTATAAAAAAAGTGTGAAAAAATCACTGAAAAATGAATAAACTGATGAAATTTCAATAACAACACAACAAGTAAATACATGATCATGAGAAGAAATATATGTAAATAAATTCGCCACCCTCGTGTCAGACCATAACACTTATTTCCTCAAGTTCTCAACGATGTATGAAGTGTAAAGGTTCGTGGACAATAACAAATAAATCACACAGTAAATAAAACTAGAGAAACAACAATATAATTCGGCTGAATCATACACTAACTAGTAAAGATTATGAGATGTAAAATTCCATTCTAAGGATGTATAAGCTGCTGATGAATCATTAACAGTGATTGAAAAGAAGTTCACCAATGCCTAAAAACCACCATATGCAAAAACCAATTAAACAAAACGTCATAATGATTACTGAATAGACAATAGAAAGAAAACAAATAAAAACTAAACACATACCTCTTAATAACATCCGAATCAGTGGATAATCCATGAGGAACAACACCAAGCTTATCTTCATTCTTTGGTGGATCAACTAAGTTATCTGATTCACTTCCTTCGGCATTAGCTTGGTTCTTTCATCCTGTTATAATGCAAAAGGTCATTTCAACTTCAATCAGTACATGTCTATACAATCAATTTATTCAATCTTATTCGTTCTTAAAATAAATAGAAACAAGCAATTACACTAACTAACGCTAAGAATGCTTAGCAACAATCATATGATCTAAGTAACAATAACCTTAAAATAAAAAATTAAGAAAACCAGATCAGTAATCTAAGCAACAATAACCTTGATGTAGTTCCATCCAACAAGAATACAGATCGAGATCCAAAGTGATACACTATCAAAGTACTATAATAATCTCAACTTGGTTTACAGGCTGAAATTAAAATATCCAGAGAAGTTCTAAAAGAACAGTAAACTAAACCGTATATAATAAGTTCTATTAAGAAATTATCAGTTGAACAAAAGTTATTTTAGGATTCGAAAAATCTCATCTTGCATTTCATCAAACAACATATGCTTATAGCTTATAGAAACTGACCATCAGTTTCAAAGAGATGAGCTACACCCTCTTCATTTTCTCAGTGACAACATTGGCGGAAACAGGATTTCATAATGGGGGGGCTAAAAATAATCTTGTCGCATCTGTGTCTAATTTTTTTATTCAAATGGTTAACATAGAAAAGGGTAACTGAGACTAGGAACTTCACCTTGCGCTATACGTGAATAAGCAATCAATTTGAGAAAATAAAACTAGCACAATTTAGGCATCAAAAGTAAACGACAAGTTCCAGATTCTATTTAGAGTTAAGAAAACAGAAAAATTTCGGTGCAAGAAAGAGAAGATAATTGATACTACCACTTCCTAACGGATCTTCAATGCTACTGGAAATTATAGTTTAGCAAAAGAGAAACACAACTTATGAAAAATTGATATGTGGTTTGAAAACATAAACAGTAATATAAATAAAACAAAACTGCATGCGCCCCTTGATTGGAGGAGATAGTTAGATTATAGTATCACCTGGAGAGGTGTATAACCATTGTGTGGTGGTAGAGGAGCTTGTGCAGTCATCTCTAGTGAAGGCATGGGGTATCCTCCATGTGGATCATATGGTGGAGGTGGAATAATCATTTAATCTCACATAAAAAGCGTAAGTAGTTATTCATATGTGACACCATTAGCCTTTCCCTCGCCTAACCATGCAACATAAGCTAGTATGATGCTCATATTCAGGTGTACTCAATCCCAGTGGTGTAATCATCACTGTGGCGCACACTTGTATAACAACAAAAAGAAAAGTTCAGTCAACAATGAGCCTTTGTCGTCGAGTTGTTTCTTTAAATGGTTAACATAGAAGTGAAACTGAGAATAAGAACTGTACCTTGCATTATATGTGACTATGCCGAGATGAGTAGCGTTCACACCATCCTCATCTGCGATCCTGTATATAAGGATGTACTTCACAACCAGGTTTAGTCAACCCTCATAAAAATTAGGCTCTTCTATAAACATACAGTAAGATATCATGGATTGTCATTTAAATCATATTTCAAGAGCAATTTGTTTATGTCGGTTAAGATCTCTCAAATACTTTGTGGAGTTGTATTCCTCTGCACCTAAGAGCTCCTTAGAGTATGTTCTCTTGAGTACAGGCTTCTGAAACTTCTTAATGCATTCCAAGTTGGTAGCATCATCCCTTAATAGCTGTACCACCTATATGAAGACATCAGATTCGAAATTCATGATTATGGTCGACTTTTAGTATTTCAGTTAAGACTTGGCGAACTAAGCACAGTAATAGAATTTAAACATGCCTGATTCATTCGAGGACGAAGTATAGAAGAATGTTGTACACATAAAGATGCTATCAAGAGTACACGATTCAGCTCATGTGGATCATACTCTTCACCGAGAGAAGGATCTACAAGCTCCTTTCTATCATTCTTATCAAGCAACGGCTTTGCCTAAAAACAAGATGTAGAACGAGACATTTTACATCCTCAATTTATCAATTTAAAATAAGAATCAAAATTAGAGAAGATTCAAACTTACCCACATCAATAGGTTTTGCTGGGAGCTACTTAAAGCTCGGCGTCCAGTAACAAGCTCTAACAATAGTACCCCAAAAGCGAATACATCAATTTTCAAATCTACTATCCCATGCATGAAGTACTCAGGAGCCATATAGCTGCGATAGCGATAGGTAAAAGAAAAACAAACATGAGAAATGTAACTGTGCTTCCTCCCTGAGTGACAATTAGCTGCAACAGATTAAACAAAATGGTCAGTTCAAGTAGATATACATCAAAGAGAATAACACCCACTTCATGAGACAATTATGAGACCAAAAAAATGTACTCACTCGAGCTCTAGGTCATCAACGACAACCAAGTATATAACTTCGCAACATCATCCAGCGCATACTGGAAAAGAAAATGATGTACTCACTGATAAAAAAATATAAAAATGCAGTATAGAAGTATGAAGAACAAATTAAATTGAACTGCAAGCATACCAACACAGGATCAGATGAGCCACACTACATCACGAAATTACAGTTGATTGAAGCTGTAAATAAAGAAAACTCGAAAAAAAAAAACACTAATGATAATAAAAGATCAAATATTAGCTTTATAAACAATCTAAGATTCATGTCTAAACAATATCCACAATCAACCAAATGAGTGTAAAGTGAACTGTCTATAATCCTCTATTTTCATATAGAGGATGCAATGATATTAAATCACACCTAAAATAAAAAAAACAACAAACCTTGGTTCCTCTAGTCTTAGAACCCAGAGTCTTTCCTGCATTTCTCACAGAGAACATAGATGCCTAGATATCATACCAATCTTTCTTGGCAAAAAAAAGATCAACACTGCTGACAATTGAAAAATACCATCAATACAAAGTTAATAGAAAAAACTAAACACAAATTTCTAAAATTACTTCTGATTTTCATGATATACTTACTTTTTTCCCCCTCCCTTTCCCCCTGGAGGTTCTCTTGATCTTATTGTTAAATACATAAACAACAAAGAACTTATTAGTAGCAGTAATAGATAAAATCATATGAAGAGATCGAGACAGAAACTAAAGATTAGTCATTTACCTGATCGCCATGGTTGTTGTTGCCTGAAGATGAGGTGATGCTGGTGAGAAAATAGGTTTCAAAGAGTGATATTAGACTTCAAATCTGTTGATACGAACATTGATCATGAAGAGTTCTAAAAGAACACTAAACTAAACCCTTGAAAATAGATTCTATTTAGAAATATTAATTCATAAAACTGAAATTAAGATAAAACCCATGCTTTAAATCTCCATGAAATGCAGGGTACAATAAAAATTGCAAAATCTTTCCAAAAGATTGCTTTACAAAAGATACAATTCACCAGATTAGGTTAAAATCAAGCAAAAACATGAAAACAAATAACAAGATTAGTGATTATACCTGATGAAATCTCAATATTAGGTTATTTTCTTCTAAGTTCAGTTGAGGGAGAAATAGGTTCTTTCTCTCTGAGGTGGTGTTTTTGTGATAGAGAAAACAATGAGATTGAGAAGCATGGATGCAATATTAGGGTAAATCCTTTTCTTCTTTTTTTGTATTCTTCTCTGAGAAGTAGTTTTGTTGCTTTGAATCTGAGTTGTTACACCAGTTCTTTAAGATTCAACAAGATTTTACCTTTACAAACAAGGGTTTTGAAATGGGTATTATCGATTTCCAATGCTGAGTTACGATCTTCAAGTGATTCTGTGAAATGACGAAGTTTTAATTTTTCTTCGGATCGATTTGGCAGAGCTACACAAAGGGCATTCTGCAATTTGTTGAATCGATCTGGGTTTTCAAATTTGGAAGTGATTTTCGAGAGATGGTTTTGAGAGAGGGTTATGAAATCAGTGTAAACTTGAATTGATTTTTTGTATTCTTCTCTGAGAAGTAGTTTTGTTGCTTTGAATCTGAGCTGTTGCATCAATTCTTTAAGATGCAACAAGATTTTACCTTTACAAACAAGGTTTTTGATATGGGTATTCTCGATTTCCAATACTGGGTTACAATCTTCAAATGATTCTGTGAAATGGTGAGGGTAAATTTTAATCTCTGAGTTTATTTCCTGTCTGCTTCGGGGTAGAAATGGTGAGGGGGAAAGAAAGAGAGACGAGAGGAGAGCGACAGAGAGATAGAGAAAGAGGTAAGGGAGAAAGTGTTTCTCTCTTAACTTTGGGGTAGATATGAGGTTGAGGAGATATCCGATCCATTTTTTAAGATTAAATCCTAACCAAGGAAACCATACTATTCATATGTCGTTGTAGAAGTCAACCAAAGTCCAGACACGACGACATCTTGACTTTAGTCAGCAATGCATACACTAAGTGTTGTTGTCTAAGTCAACAAAAGTCATAAAACTAAGACATCTTGACTTTAGTCAACGACACTTTCTGTACATAGTTAAATCGCAATATTTAGTTTGTGTCGTTTCATTGTGTCTCTGATATCTCATTTTCCACTAGTGAATTTGTATGAAAGTATAAATATTGGCAGGTTTCTGTTAGCTTGTTGACCTGTGAAGATTCCACTAATATTTAGTTTGTGTCATTTCATTGTGTCTTCACCAGCTGAAGTATAGATTTGTATCACTAAGTTCATCCTCTCGTTTCCAACTTGGAATCTCCATGCTTCAAAAAAAAAACTTGTAATCTTCATCAGACTGAGACCAAGACCATGCCGATCATTGACACCATCGTCTTGTCAATGCCATACAAATACCAACTCATGTAAGTGTTAATCCCAAAAATCAGTTGTGCACTATGTCTATAGGATAAAGGTGCATAGTGACTCCAGATAATTCACTTACCCGAAAGCGAAGAATTGTACCTCTATGCATCGTCTTTTAGCCAAGTCTTCATGTTTTGATGGCATATCTGCATATAGAACCACAGGAAATGAATCACAACTTCGAATCAACATGTATAACAATGAAAGCGTTAGAAAAATAAGCAAATAAACGTTCCAACAGTATCATTTTTCAATTTCCCTAATTATAATGATTAGAATCCAAGCATTCTATATATACAATTCACCATTATGCGATGTGATATTAAGCAATAATAATCTGAGAGCCCCAGAAAAACAATTATGTGTACAACAGAGGTGATAAAACTAACCTGCAAGAACCATGCTCATGTAACACAATTCACTATATAATAATTACACTTCAGTTTCCATTGTTCTCCAGTGAATTTGGTTGATCTTCATGGATGGAAAGTGGACACCTATAGCAATTTTGTACCGGTATTTTGATTATGGATTGTTAATTTGGTTGTAGATAACTTAAAAATCAAATCAAATTATCGAACACACCTCATGTGTGGGAGTTTCAGGAAAAAATCAAGAAGAAAAGCAAAACAGAAGAAAAATTCTTAGGTCTAGAGTTCTCAAATAATTCTAAGGTCAACTATCAACAACCGGGGGCATTGATCAAGTAATATTCATGAATCTAATCGATCAAAAAAAATATATTCATGAATCTAAAACATTACAAACAAAGCTTTAAATTTGATATGTAAGAACCCTAATTTCTGTGTAAATCAGAATTTCTATTCAGAGAAGATTTTAAGCAAAGATCGAAAGTGCCTTCATGAACCCATAAGAATTACTTGTTCATTCGAGTAAAAAGAATATTACCGCAACAGGGAGAAGAAAGCCAATTAATCAATTAAGAACAAAATTGAACCCTATAGAATTCTCTATTATTCAATTAAGAACAAACCCATCACTAATTACTCAGTTTATAATTCAATTCAAGAGTCAATTGAAAAATCCTAATTTATGTATTCTGATTTACCTTCCCATGAGTTTGAGTCAACCAAAATAATCAGCACAACCATTATCATCCCTTTCTTAAGCTTTATCTGTATCCCTCTATCTCAAAATTGTTCTCGATTCCTTCATCTCAAAACATCGTAGATGTTGATTTAGAAGCAAAGAATAAAAAAAGGGTTAGGAAAAGCCAGGGTTTTCATCTTATGGTAAGATATAACCGAAACTCGGGTAGAGAGGTTAGGGTTTAGATGAAATCACTTAATCAATAATATCATCGATCGAGTATCCATATAATAAAGTTGGAAGCAAGAATGATATGGTAGCAGAATGGTAAATCAAATCCATACTTAAGGACATGATATCTGTGTCTGGAATTTCTGAAACACTGAGGATGATAAAGTAGGTTTCAACGATTTGTGTTTGGTGCGGCGAAAAATTAAACACTGTTCACGTTTGGTTAGGGAAATCATGGTCGGGCCACGGAATAATCCAAGCCGTCCTGAAAATTATAAGTCAATAATGGACGAACGGATATATCCCTCGCTGACGATATATCAGGGCCACACGATCGCCGAATCCGACGAACACCTTTGTCCCGGACACAAGGAACACTTTTTCTTAATAAAGAGATTACATTAGATTTATCACAATGTTTCGACAAACATATTAATATTTCAGCTAAATCCAACGGCTAAGTAAAAAGTTATCCGTGACACCGTATGACTATTCTAATTAGCGTTTCTGTAGACACAGTTGGAAATATCACGTACTTCTGAGTATTTCCATGGTTGGATCTTTATGAAATTTTGATATTAACGCACCAAGAATAATATACAAAACATATAGTATAATCCAACGGTTGAAATTCCCAAAACTTAGGCTTTTCTACGCTGTTAAAAATTAGGGTTTTTCTGAACGTACACAGTTTTATTAAACGCAGGTTTTGGAGATTGCATCATATTCCGATTGGATTTAAATTTTAACATAGTAAGTAATGACCGATTGGGTTAAATATATTATATTTTCATGAACATCTAATTGTGAAATCTCTATGTTTTATAATCATATGTTTGTGGAATCCTAATATATACTACGAAAACAAAATTTCTTTGTTCAAAAGAAATTCCTGGTAACGCATCCATGATAATAAACAAATAGGATAAGAACCATGCTAATCTTCAAGGAATGATCCATAACCAGTCTTGAATGAAGAAAAACAAATTGCCCCAGTTGGTAGAGTCGTGCTGATAACGTGTTGCAATGGAAAATATGGAGAAAGTAAAGAGACAAAGAGAGATTTCTATTGATTAGGATAATAGGGTTACATGGATACAATATCCTTTATATATATGTAAAGGTAAACTCTAGGTAACTAGATGGACCGCACATCCATGGGTCATAGGCCCTATAACATAACTTTATTTATTTATTTATTCTTTCGAAAAAAAGGCTAACTTCCATACATTACATAGAGAACCAATTTAGCAAATCGGAAACATAGTTTTTTCTAGATCACACTGCATTCATACATGTAGTATCTCCACCAATTCTTGCCTTAAATCTATCCATACAGAGCTAAAAACAGTTTTAGAAGACCTCCCCTCTCACATAGGAGGGTACCAAAAAATTAGGGCCAAACAAATTTTGTAAAAGAAATAAATATGAATCAAAGCACAAGGCGATGACCAGATAAAATCCAACCCAATGTTCATCGGAACATGTATATATTACATGAAGCAGAGTGTTTTTAAGTTTAGATTTTCTAATATATACAATCAAGGTAAAAGTGACCCAACTAGTAGTAACAGTAACCAAAGTTTCTCACATAGTACCCAAGGTATCTCAAGTAATAGTGGTAATATGAATCGATCATTAGGTGTCTGTATCGGAACGAATCGGGCGGCTGACTCAGCATTGGAGATGTGGTAACAATTGTAGATGAACTTGATGATAATCGTGGTTGAATTGCTTCTGTCATTTCCTCAATTACTAATCCCAAAACATTGAATTCTAAAGTTAAAACAAGAACTGGTTTTTTAAATCTACATGTAAAACATAAATCAGGATAAACTGAAATCTTAACATCAACACTAGGAGAAACCAAAATTAAATTAAAACAGTCGGACATGCCGTTCCACAGAAAGAAAACTAGATCTAGTCTATTAGGCAAAAAACAAACAGTTACAATATGAAGAAAATCATAATACAGTAATCCTAAAACAAGTAAAACAAAAGAAAAACATAGCCGAAAACAGTTACACAAGCTGATTTGTTTGGATTTACCGGAGCTGATGATGTTTCTTCGACTTTGTTGGAGGTAAGCACTGGAAAAGATTGAATACCTTAATTTTTATACTTCATCCAGTGAAGAGGCATACCTACACTATCCCACCAAAACAAATCTTAAATAGACCAAAGATCAGAACCAATAAAAACTAAAATAAAAAAATTTACAGTAGCAAAGAAGATCACGGAAGAATGAGAGAGGGTACCTGACTTATAGTTTGGAGAAGATCTGAGCATAGCGGCGATCAATATCTTAAGGTTTTCTTAGAAAAAAATAAAGAGAAGGTTCGACTTGATGAGGGTGTTTTTTTTTAGTCCAAGCTTTTAAATATGGCACTCTGAAAGGAAATAATTGTTTTCTTATTCAGCAAATAAAATTTTGCTTCTGACGCTACATGTTCTTTAGAAAAGTGAAACCTTACTGTTATGTTTACCAAACAACAACTTAATCGAATTTTGAATGAATATCGCAGTAAGCTGAAACTGGCGCCAACTCTCAATTCCCCAAACTCGATCTACTAAAGAGTCATATGATGTATTCTTTATAACTAAGGTGATGATGGTGAAGGAATCATAGAGAGAGAAAATCTGCAAAATAGGCAACGAAATTAGGCAACTAACTCGGCGAAAATTTCTCGTCCAAATTAAAATTTCAATGTTAAAATTCTTCTAAGATGATCTAATTATCTGATTTATATGTCTCACAATCAAAACAGATAAGTAAACTGAGGATCTTTAATTTTTTGGTTGATTTACTAGTGCAGTTGTTTTGGCAATTTCAGTAACCCTAAGGTTTCTTAATAAAAAGTGAATTTTTTTAATAGTTTTTTTTTTTTTTTTTTGTGAATGGATTTCTTTGCATCTTAAGTTCAGTGAGCTTGGGAAAAATCTCCTCTTTGCTAATTTGGATTTTCACTTTCCGGAATACGTGATTAATTATGCTAAGTAGTATTGGTTGTATTTCCTCCAGCGATTGGTCATTAGATGAAGATTTTTGATCCATCTGATGATTACACTTGCTAAGAGTAAATCTGCACGTGTCTGCTTCATTGTTCAGAAGGGAAATAGTTTATTATATAAATTTATGGTGTTAGTAATAGTCTCACCAGGTCTCAGAAACTTTTCAGTTTGGAAGAAATTTTAGATTTGCTTGCTGTAAGAAGAAAGGGCAATTGCGTGGAAGTGGCGATAGATTTTTTCTTCCAAGTGGAAAGTAAGTATAATATTATCAGGATTTGAAATGTTTTCCTAAATTTATAGAAGGATTTGTACTAACAGAAAGGGTAATATCCACAAACATTACTTCTTTGGTATTATCTTTTAAATTATCTTCTACTGAAAGTTTTTCAAGAGAAAATACGATGGATAATCTGATTGTTTCTGAGGGGATAAGTATGGTGGCAAAGTTAATGGAAGAAAACACTGATCTTTATGATGTCGGCAATTATAACTCTTACAATTCATCAAAAATGCGACTTCCTGCATAAAAAGAAATGAAACTATGGAACTAATGGGTAAGTTATTTATTGAGGAAGGTTTTTATAAGTAAAAAATAAGGCATGATCAAGTCATGAGAGGGCTTAAAAAAATTGGAATCTGGAATGGAAGATAGAGTTAAGAGAAACAAACAATAAGAACTTATTTTTCATTTCTTTTGAAGACCCAGAAGAATTTGCAATGGTACTGATGTCTAATGCTTCGGTAGAGGGAATTTTTTTATCTTTTAGGGAAAAGATTGATCAAGTTAGATACTCAGTTATCAATTTCGACAAATATATCATCTGGACTACTTTCAAGTTCACCATTTTTATTACTGATAGAGTGTCCCTTGCAAGAAAAGTGGCCAAACAGATTGGTGAACTTTTGATGACGATTACTCCACATGAAGGGGAATACAAAGTCTTGGTGATAGTGAATCTAATTAAATCCGTAGTTAAAAGGGTGGATATGATTTTAGAAGATCTTTGTACAAGGAAAAAGCAAATAAAAATTGATTACATAGGTCTTACAGGCTTTGTATGTCCTAGATGCATGTAGGTAGCACATCCTTCAGGTTATGATTGTACAAAAGTTAAGACTATTGATGTAGTTGCATTCCAGTAGTACACAAAGAAAGAAGTTGGAAGAAGACTGATCAGACATCTGTTGATGCAAGAATCTGATTGACAAAGAGGCAGTTAATAGATGCAATGGAAAAAGGAAAAGAATTGATATAAACTAGAGGTTTCCAAATCCAGAGGTAAAAGCAAAACAAATCACTATTAGAGATACCGAGGACTCATAAAAGAATGTGAACAAAAGGAAGGAAAAGGAAACGGTGGAGGAAATAGATGATATTGAGGGGAAAAAGGAAAAGGAACAATACTTTCAGTATTTGATAGATAGAAAGAAATATTTGTAGGGATATGCTTGGTTACTTGAAGAATATAAGGATTTAGGTAAAGGGCCCACAGACACAGTCTCAAATGCTTTGGCCACTCTCCATGAGGATGCAAATTATGTTCAACCAACACCGATAGTATCTGTGGCAGCAGTGGTCGAGTAAGAAGTCATGGTATCTGGTAAAGTGAAAGAGAGTAAGATTGGAGAGTGGAGTTCGAGTACCAAAAGCTCTGATTTGGTCAATCTACTTCACCTTTTTTTATTTATTTTCAGAATTTCCTTTCTTTAAAATTTGGTTTCAATTCTTTCAGTATTGCTCGGTATTCATAGTTAGTTTTAAAAGTACTTATTTTCTGGTGTGTTTATTAAGTACTTTGTGTTTGGTAGTGAAGCATATAGTTGGATATCTTGTGTTATTTTTTAGAGTTATGATTACCTTATCTAATGCCTAGTGCTGTAACAGCCCTAAGAATTTTGATCATTTAAAATTCTTTCTAGAAAAACACAAACCATATTTAGTTTTCCTATCTAAAGTTAAAATGTCGATGGAAAAAATGGAAAACACAGCTAGAAAACTATATTTCAATGATTAGATTATCACCCCTTCAATTGGAAAATCAGGTGGACAAATTGTGGCTTGGTTTACAAGTCCAATTAGTGGAGGTTAAGTTAATATCATCACTGTATCTTTTAAAGTCAAAGGGATAATTCGTTATACATCATGTATGTGTGGGCTTTGAACACTCAAGGTAAAACTTGTCAGTGCAAAAATATACAAGGTTTATGTGAGAAAATTTGCCAACCTTGGATGATTGTAGGTGACTTAAATTTTGTACTAGATCAATCTGAAAAAGAAGGTGGTAATTAATCTAATTCTAGTGTTGCAATTGTTATACAAAATCTTATTCAACAAGTTAGGCTAATTGATTTAAGACTTATTGGTGAACCTTTAACTTGGTCAAATTATAGGGAAGGATTTGAGAATATAAGGGAAATGATAGACAAAAGTCTAGTTAATGTGAAATGGTTTGAATGCTTCCCAGAAGCTATTGTTCACCACTTAACTAGAACTGCATCTGATCACAATCCTTTACTTATTGTTTTTGATCCTATTAGAATTTGAAAAAGTAGACCATATAAGTTTTTTAGAAGCTGGATGGAATGTAAGGAATATAGGAATATTATTAAAAATGATTGTAAGGTTCACAAATTACATGCTACTAATGATATTAAACAGTTGTTACAAGACATGACATCAGATTTCATAGACTGGAATAAAAATTCTTTTAAAAACATTTTTAAGAATAAAGAGAGAATCTTGAATCAACTTGACAGGGAGAATAGGAAACCTGCTCATTTGTTTTCAGAAAAGAATATAAAGAAATTGGAAGAAGAATTGGAGACTTGGTCTAAGATTGAGAATATTTTTTGTCTAGAAAATAGTAGAGAGAAACTTTTTAAACAACCTGATAAATGTACTAAATATTTCCATGTTCTTTCCTCCGATAGAAAATGTCATTATGCCATTCATTCTTTAAAAGATGGTTCTAGCCTAACTCTAAAATTATACTCATCGGTCCCTATTTTAAAGATGGAATATTGGATTCTTCTAATACCATTAGGTAGGCGAAATTTTAATTTCAAGATACCTTTTAACATACATAACCTTACTTACGTTGATCGTGAAATTGTATTGAGAAGAGGGCAAAGGGTAGAAATAGGAAAAACATGAAAACTTTAACATGATATCAGAGTCAGGTTAAATACTCCCTCGACCGAAAACTTTAACATTATGAATTAAATTATTAAAAATATTTCCCTTGGATCAGTAGCTGTAGTAAAAGAGTAATATCTGTTATTAGGTTGGTTATGGATAAGAGATGTGTTGTTGTTGTTGTTTTTGTTGTTGGTTGATGTGATTCCGACTTCTGGTCAGGTGAGAGTAGAGTTTGTTCTACCTGGTTGGCCTTTTTATGGTTCAAGTTAGCATATGGGGCACAAGATGGATGATATGATGTTGATCCGGTGTAGATGTTTGAAAGTTGGGAGTCCTTGGTAATTTTCCACAGGAAAATAAGTCTGATGTTTGGTGGACAAGGAAGATTCATCAGTTGGGTTAATTCTTTATAAACATGTAAGATAATACAATGAAAGGAAATGAATGAAGAAAAACCAAGGGGGAGACATGATATGACCCATGAAATATGTGATGTTTAGAAAGGTGACGCAGATTCCATCATGATAGACAAAGATATATAGAAACAATTTTGATTAGAATTGGATGTGATTTTTGTTCACTTGAGTGGGTATTGCCCCCATTAATAATTATTTCCATGAAAGATAACTTTAACATGAAAGCATTCACACAGAGGAGTCACTTAAATATTCTGAATTAAGTTGGAGTTAGATAATCAAAAACTTTAACATGATATCAGAGTCAGGTTCGTATGATGTGTGGGAATGCTTCAATGGAAGATAACTTTAACATCATATCAGAATCAGGTTCGTATGATGTGTATGAATGCTTCGTTGGAATCCCATGCATAAGTCGACGTGTTATAAGCCCCGAATAAATTGTACCAAATCCTGACTTATTTATTATTTTTACCTTGACATTTATAGGTATCCTCTTATAGACGCAAACATGAAAGAACTGCCAACAACTGGTTTCATGTCAAACCGAGGATGACAGGTAAATTTTGAGTTCCGACTGCTGAATTTAGCACACCAAATAAATAAAGTCACAACCCACAATTCATATATGTATAGTCCTCAATCATTGCATATAATCAAATAAACCTTATTTACATTTATGCATCAAGATCGTCATGGTTGTTGAATAATGAACAAAATATATATTTGTTATGCAGATAGTTTTCTCGTTTCTTGTTAGAGATATGGGCATTGATTGGCATATGGGTGCTGAGTGGTTTGAAACTTGCCTCTTGGATTATGACCCACGTTTGAATTATGGGAATTGGACATATGGTGCATGTTAGTTATTTACTCGTGCTTTATGCATATATATCCGAGTGTTAGACTGTTAATTTAGTTTCTGAATAGGTAAATTGTTACTGTAGGTGTTGGTAATGATCCAACAGAGGATCGTTCTTTCAACATTCCCAAGAAAGTAAGCACATAATTTATTCTTCAGATTTATCAAAATTCATTAACGATAGATTGACCTCAATTTTGTCTGCTAATCACCATGACAATTGTCAAACTCAATCAATTAAAAATGGTATATTTCAGATTGAAAATCTACATTAGATTTAGTTATTGATGAGAAAATCCAAGTCATGTATTGATTGGTGCATACATAATATGTTTCATATTTATTTGAGCAAGTAGCTAAATAACTTAAGTATGCTTTGGTTTTTATACATTTCCCAACACCAATAAGTTAACACTTATACAATACAAGTCCCCAATGGGGAGTTATATTTTTATCTTAGACTTGATAGTCATCGTTTTTATTTTGAATTTGGAAAACCGTAAAGTTGATGGAAGACAAAGCACATCGAAAGAAGAAGACTTAGAATTCAAAGAACAAAGAACAAACTCAACTTACTCAATAAACCTCCTATTAAGACAATTCATGTAAGATCTACACTAACACTTTGATATGCCAAATCAGCAAATGTTTGCCATGTTGATATTCATATTAATTAAGAGTACATCTAATAATATCTCTTTTATTTTTATAGTCTTCATCGGGTGACATTTAAGATTGTATCGATTTTTACAAGCAACTTGCATTTGTTCAACCTTTTCACAAAAGACGAAAATTTGAGGTTTGTTCAATGCCTTTGTTATGTATATTTTTTCTTCTAAATGTCTATTTCATTCTTGATGTAAGATGTAGTTTTCCTCCTGGAATACGTCCAAACATATAAGAATAGTTTTAGATTTTATGTCATAATGAAGATATTTAATGTTTCTTTTCAAACAAAACCCAATATTTGAAAAGATGTTGAAGCGAAACACTATTTTTTCTAATGCATGTATAAAAGTATCCACAAGGAACCCTGCCCATAAGAAGTACACGGAAATAAGATCTTCTTAGAGCCAAATATCTTTCATTAGAAACTAAACTAACTTCTTACATTATACACAAATATGTAAGCATAATATGTACCTTATCATATCATTTCAGTCCAGTTGTTTATTTTTCTTTTCTTATATGTATATTATGAATTTATCAGTTTGCAAGTATTTTAAATCAAAATAAAGGTGAAATATTTTATGGGGCTATACTGCATACATAAGCATATGGAAGCCAAGGGTTAATTTTGACCAATACATCTTAGATGAAATTCCTCTTAGATCGCGTTGGGATGATAAATATACAAGAATACATGTTGGATGAACGGTATGTGGATCAAATTAAGCAATCATTTATTAAAATCTCAAGACAAAGATACACGTTCGGCTCAACTCGCATTAATATTTGCATGTTACATATATACTTGGTTTTGGCATAATTTCACTTCCAAATTTATATTCGTCAGGTGAATCCCATATGTACGATAATGACACCATGGTTCAAAATTTTATTTATTGGACTGTAAGTTTTTGATCATATAATCTCTTAAAGTTATTAGTAACAAATAATATTTCATGTCGGAGTTTCTAAGAAGGAAAATTTTAGGCTTATCTAAACTCTCAAACTAATTTATTTTGACAGAGAAACAATAGCAAACAGACAAGATGCTATAATAGTCTTTTTCCTGGATTTGTCGACCAAGTTGACCAAAAAATTACTCCTAACAGTCCTCTGAAAAAACACGTAACTATGAGGTTGGTGTGCTTCAGATGTCCCATGCATATCTGGTAAGTAAATCATATTAATATAATATATATATATATATATAATTTGGGTGTATAACTCAATTGCACGGATATTGATAAAATTTATTTGTCATTATGAGATTTATAATTTATGAAATCATAAACATAATTGGGTCTCTTAGATAGACAAACAACAATGTTACCTCTGATTGTATAGAGTTATCAAGAAAATTTTCAAACTTGTAAGGGAGTCTATTGAAGTTGCGAACTGTTTAACAAAGAACAAGTACAGTATTAGAGATTCAGATTCTTGATTTACTGAATTTCATACTTGGTTAAAGTTTCTCATTATAAAAGAACTTGATGTAGTCTCTTAATGCTTTTAAATAAAATTTCCTTTCTTATTGAGAAATTTCTTATGAAATAATATGTTATATATACATTATGCATTTGTATATGTATAATTGGTGTAAAAAAGATACTAATAATTGTAGGCTGATACTGATTTAATTTTGCATTTCATATAATAATTGCAGGATTCATCCGAAAAGAGATAGTGATATGTAATTGAAGGCATAAAAGTTGGATATTGGCCATCATAATTTTTTTCTGAATAAACCCTTATTTAGAAGAAATTTTAGTTTTTAGAATACTTTTACGAATAAACCCTTATTTATGATGGTAGTATTACACTAAAGTCAATCCACTACTTCTAAAACATGAAAGAGAATGGTTATTTATAAAATCCATATAGTTTTCTTAATCTAAGAGATTAAATAATGACCCCAATGTCCCTTCTCAATCCTGAAATTCTTTCTCGTACTATCTTGAAGGCCTTGAATTACTTGAGTTTGACGAGAACTCAGTCACATCTTCTAGAAGTTCGTATT
Organism: Papaver bracteatum; assembly: GCA_023529315.1. Classification (NCBI taxonomy): domain Eukaryota; kingdom Viridiplantae; phylum Streptophyta; class Magnoliopsida; order Ranunculales; family Papaveraceae; genus Papaver; species Papaver bracteatum. Next base: position 234,103 of record JAJJWX010001448.1, on the reverse strand, counting down.
ATTTGAAACACGTGGAATATTATTGTTGTACGTAATTTCTACTATTATTTAATTAGTAATAATCGATTATAAAACCTATCTCACGGCCCATGTGCACAATATTTGTCAAGTTCTAGTCACACACGAGTATTATAGCTAAGTTAAGTTCACTACCGAGGTACTTATCTATCGTCTACTGAGTACTTTCAGATAGGTCTTAGAAAGTCAAAGGTATTTAAATAATTTTCAACCCAAAGTCTAAGGGAGGTGGGATCAACCACATATCTTCTTTGATCGATAAATAATTTGATGCTCACGAGTTTAAAAATTAGGTCATCATTTAGTCACCTTTCCATTTTGTAATACAGTGAAATTCGGTCAACCACCATATGTTAAAGTTGAAAAAAACTTATAGTAGAGGATCAACTAATTGTTCAAATCTTTGTCTTCTTTATCCCCAACTACCTCGGAAAAATAGTGTTTTAGTAACTTTTTTTATAATATAAATATATTGAAACAAACCATACAATAGTGTATGTACCCCCTAAGCTCAGCACTTTAACGACCACATGCTTAATCATTATTTTGTATTGCAAAAGAATAAAAATAAATAACTTAAGTGAGAAAGTAGATAGACATAGTGACAATCCTGGTGGTAGATCATTAAAGAATGGTTTGTTCGTTAGGTCAGCACGTTAATGACCATATGCTTAAATCCTGATTTCGTATTGCAAAACAATTAGATATGCATTGGGTAAGTTCAAAAGAAGAAAACAAAAATATTTGAGTGAGAAAGTAAGATAGCCACAGTGACAATCCCGGTGGTAGATAATTCAAAAAAGTCTAAAAAAAGAAAACGTTTTATGTTTCTCACATGTGATATTTTTATATGTTTAATTTTATAAAACTATTTGATTCATGTGATATAATTTGCAATCCATATTTAAAATACTACTACAACATATATCTTGTAATTGTTTTTGAATAATGTTTTGTTTTTTTAGGATTTTACTCGTTGAATTTCTTATCTGCATTACCGGTTATTTTTTATTTTTTATTGTTATAAATATGATATATTAAATCTATTAGGAGTTGCTAATTTTCCATTCTTATTTAATTTATATGCATATCGATAAAATAGTACTATAAAAAAAGGAAAAACATGGTTAAATTTATGTTCGCCGTAGTTTTTATACATGTACAAGGGTACTTCGTAGGCCCCTCACTTACTGTTAAGGACAACATGGCTTCCAAATTCCTGTTTTAATTGTATTTTATTTCCCATGTTTTAGGTTTCATTTCTATCAACAAACAAGAGAATGGGTTGTGGTCGCTTTGGAATATAACATAGTATATCCACTCAATTTCACAAATTATTATTATAATATATGGAAGTGTTTTCCTTGGATTTATTAGTTATAATATGGAAATGCGTGTTTATTGATAAATATGAGTGGTTTCATTGCAAGTCAACACCTTATAGTCGTGTAACCATGTCCAATCAATTACGATTCAGGTTATTATCTGTATAGTTAAAGTTTAGATAGTTTTTTGTATTTGGGTCTAACTAAATATTGATATCAACTTTAATAACTACTCAAACAATTAATTTGTGTTGAATGGTTCATCATCTATTAAAGTGTCAATTTCTTTTTTTACATGTATTTTTCTTGGAAATTGGGTTTATTGCCCAAGTAACCCAAATAATATCCAAATATTTTGTCTAGTAACTATGACGATCTTGGGTTTCCATACCATTTTATGTATTTTTATTATATATTTTACAAAATATTACGTAAAACCAGTACCATTTAAAAAACAAGATTCATTAGAGTAAAGTTAATAGATGAAAAAATGTTGTTGTATCTTCTTTCTATAATATTTTTTTATGCCTAAGCATAAACAAGTAACAAATAAAATAGCTTGTGTAATCTGTTATCACCAATTGGTCTTCACGTATTCAGTTATCATATAAACTTTAAATTATATGCACCTATAAATAGAAAATTATTTGAGCCACCTAATTTTATTTGTTCGACCTTGGGTAGTAACAAATCAAATATGTCAGTTCATTTTCTTAGATTATTGTAATTTGTAACATGTTTTTTTCCATCCTTTATTTTATTTCTTTGCTTCCTTCCGTGTCTCTAAGGTTTTTGCATAGTCTCCCTCATTCTTTTTTCACATGCTTTTCTTAATTAGTCCTGCTAATTTTTTTATTTTTTTAAAGTCAAAATAAATTAGACAAGCACTCTATGCAATTATATGAGTTAAAACATAAGTCCAGTATATAAAACTTCGACCCCAGGTGCCATTCCCATACAACATGGGATTCTAATGTGGTACATCAGTGTTACATTAGATTCAAATGATAAACATAATGTTGATGGTGGTTTTTAGCTTAGGGTTAAAATCGTAAAACACTAAACCCTAGCAGATAGTGACATCACAATATTTAAGTAATAAAGCATTTACTAGGCGTATTTATTGAAAAGTCTTTAATGTGTCTTTAAATAATTACCGGGGTATCTTTTTCAAATTAGGGTTACGACAAGCCAAACCCTAATTCCCACGTGTGCCAATGGCAAATCATGTCAGCCACACCAATCGCGCCAAAGCATGCAAACCATGCTAGTCGCACCTATGTGCCAATGGCAAATCATGTCAGCCACACCAACCGCGCCATGGAATTCCAACCATGATAGCCGCACCTCTGTGCCAATGGAAAATCATGCCATCCACACCAACCGTGCCAAGGCATGCCAACCATGCTAGGCGCACCTTTGTGGCAATGGAAAATCATGCCAGCCACACCAACCGCGCCAAGGCATGCCAACCATGCTAGCCGCACCTCGTGCCAATGGAAAATCATGCCAGCCACACCAACCGCGCCAATGCATCCCAACCATGTTATTCGCACCTCTATGCCAATGGCAAATCATGCCAGCCATACCAACCGCGCCATGGCATGCCAACCATGCTAGCCGCACCTCGTGCCAATGGAAAATCATGCCAGTCACACCAACAACGCCAAATCATGCCAACCATGCTAGCCGCACCTCTGTGCCAATGGTAAGTCATGCCAGCCACACCAACCACGCCAAGGCATGCCAACCATGCTATCCACACCTCTGTGCCAATGGAAAATCATGACATCCATACCCACCGCGCCAAGGCATGCCAACCATGATAACCGCACCTTTGTGCCAATATCAAATCATGTCAGCCACACCAACCGCTCCAAGGCATGCCAACCATACTAGCCGCACCTCGTGCCAATGGAAAATCATGCCAGCCACACCAACCGCGCCAAAGCATGCCAACCATGCTAGCCACACCTCTGTGCCAATGGTAAATCATGCCAGCCACACCAACCGCGCCAAGGCATGCCAACCATTCTAGCCGCACCTCTGTGCCAATGGAAAATCATGCCAGCCACACCAATCGCGCCAAGGCATTCCTGCCAAGCTAGTCACACCTCTGTGCCAATGGCAAATCATGCCAGCCACACCAACCGCGCCAAGGCATTCCAACCATGCTAGCCGCACCTCTGTACCAATGGAAAATCATGTCAGCCATACCGACCGCGCCATGCCAAACACATCTCTCCATGTCCCCCCTCATGCTGCGCCACCATACTGGCCTTCCCCTCACGGCTACTAAAGTGAAGGCGTGCAACAATCAATGGTTTCCCTTCAATCCTAGGAGAAAATTCTGGCCTCCTAAGGTCTCCTCACCGCCTTTGGCCCAAAAACCTAGCTTGGTCACGCACCTAGACAAGCTAGCCGCGCCATGCCAAACACATATCGCCATGGCCCCTCATGCCGCGCCACCATGCTGGCCTTCCCATCGCGGCTACTAAAGTGAAGGCGTGGAACAATCAACGGTTGTCCTTCAATCCCAGGAGCAAGTCCTGGCCGCTTAAGGTATCTTCATGGACTTTGTCCCAAATCCCTAGCTTGGTCACGCACCTATCCAAGCTTGCCGCGCCATGCCAAACACATCTCGCCATGGCCCCTCATGCCTCGCCACCATACTGGCCTTCCCATTGCGGCTACTAAAGTGAAGTCGTGCAATAATCAACGGTTTCCCTTCAATCCCAGAAGCAAATCCTGGCCGCCTAAGGTCTCCTCACGGCCTTTGGCACAAAACCCTATCTTGGCCACGCACCTAGCCAAGCTAGCCGCGCCATTCCAAACACATCTTTCCATGTCCCCTCATACCGCGCCACCATGCTGGCCTTCCCTTCACGTCTACCAAAGTGAAGGCGTGCAACAATCAATGGTTTCCCTTCAATACCAGGAGAAAATCCTGGCCGCCTAAGGTCTCCTCACGACTTTGGCTCAAAACCCTAGCTTGGTCACGCACCTAGCCCAAGCTAGCCATGCCATACGCTCATGGAAATCCCTTGGCCCCACACGCCAAGCCAAACCAAACCTAGCCAAAGCTAGCCGCGTTATGCCAAACGCACCCTGCCTTGGCCCTAGCTATGCTAGTCATACCATGCCAAGCCAGACGCCATTGCCTTGGCCCTAGGCACGCCATGCACCCATGGAAAATCCATGGACCCACGTGCCCAAACCACGCTAAGGCATGCAATTCCAACCTAATTGCGCTAAGGAACGCCATATTAGCCTGGCCATACTTCCATCCCTCCTGAAATTTTATTTCGGGCTGTTTTCTCCTCCCGAATGAGTTCAAAACATAAATATCCCCGCGAAGGAGATAGGAAATTCTTTTCCGGTTGATTTGAGGGGCGGACCGTCAAAATCCGAGTCCGTACTAGAATTCTACAACGATTCTATTAAAGGGCGCTAATTAGGGTTTCTAAAACAAAGGCGTGCGGCCATCAACGGCTAGCCTTCAATCCCATGAGAAAATCCTGGCCGTCTAAAGTCACCTCACGAGTTTTGGCCCGAAAACCTAAGTTTGGCCATGCCAAACCATGCCATGACAATGGCATGCCAACCTAGTTGGGCCACCACATTGTCCCTCACTACCAAAACGAAGGCGTGCAACGATCAACGGTTGCCCCTGCTCTCAAGATGCAAAATATCGTCCGTCGAAGGTCACCAACGGTTTCCCAAACCTGACTTGCCAAGCCACAACAACATGATATATGTTTTCCAAAAACATTCGAGACATCAACACAAACTGGGGGATCCTTTTTTGGCATTGGTTTGGCGGTTTACAGCGTGCGGCATACACTACGCCCTTCATAAGAAAGTGTCATAAGGGTGAGGCGGCTAGTAAATATGGGAAGTTATATGGGAAACGTTCATGGGACATAAAGCCGTGCGTTGACAACTTTATGGAACATCAATTCCATAACAGTTTCATGCGTTAACCACTTTATGGAACATCAAGTCCATGCATACGGTTACCACCTCCTCCAATTTACTTCCCCACTCCTTAATGAGACCAGGGTACGTTTCTACTTCGACTTGTATAAATAGGTCTTACCTATTTCCATTTGAACAACAAGTTCATTCGGACAAGACAACACTCAGAAATACATACTTGCTAGCTCTCCTCGTGAGCTCTCTTACTTTTATGATAACAAGTCGTGGTAACCCAACTACTCTTCCAGAATCCACTATTCTGGTCTCACCACTTTCCTTGCTTCCCTCCCCAAAACCCACCCATTCTCCCCCGCTTTGTGACCGAAGCAAGTCGGGAACGACCATTTATTGGTTTAGGCCGGACTTGTACAAATTGATCTCTCAGATATAAAAGTAATCCTTGCAGTACATTGTTTAGGGTTTAAACTGTTTCTCACCTTCACACCCGCAATTACCGAAATTTGCAGAAACTATTTTCACCTATAACCAATTGGTGACCCCAGCAGGAATATTGATCTATCGGTTACAATGTCAATTCTAGACTGTCAATCTCGTTCTTTGACCTAGATGTCAAGATGGTAGGAAGGCGACTCACTCCGACTCATTTACTCGACAACTCGATTGTTAGTCATGACACGACAAGGGACGGATGGGGACTCCCCATGTGTTAGAAGCAAAACGATCCTCCTAGGGATTAATAACTCAGTTATTAGATAGCTCAGCAACGACACAAAATACTGGGGACTTTCCTTGGCCATGTTTTTCGAAAAACTTGGTCCTACGCCCGGAAAGTTTATTTTCATCAGAAGACCTGAGAAACCGAGTAAGTATTATTTAGACAAATGATGTGGTTTGATTTTTCAAGTTTTGATAAAACCTATAACCATGTTTCATCCCATGTCATCTACCAACACACGGTTCCATGGTTTACCAGGGACGTCGGCGTCACTTTCATTCATAGCCAAAGACAGTTCAATTCTAAACGTTTCATTCAAAAAAATATATAATCCAAAACCGTCAAGGTGAATTTTGTCCATCAACCCAAGAAAACCAGAAAATCAAAAAACATAAACCCGACGTCTTTTTTTTTCCTTTCAAAAAAAAAAACACTAAATATAAGAGGTCTAAAAGACATAAATATATTCAAGGAAAGTTTTTCAGCAGCGGTTTGCTCCTTTTGGCAAAGGCATCCCTCGTACTCAGGAGAGCCGCCCTCTTAAGATTCAGCCTCCTGCACAACTTCTTGAATTATTCTTCCTGCTTCTTCATCATTTCTGCGAAAGGACCTTCAACTGCTCCGGCCAAAGACCTTTCAATATCAGAAAGACCTTCAGCTAACCAAGGAACGTTGAATTTGAAGCTCATGCACATGTCACGATGGAACTTCCATCTCTAGATTACATCCTCAGAAACTGTATGACCAGTCATATTGCACATCTCATCAATCGAAGATAAGGCCTCCTCCACATGCTTGACCAACACATGTCGACTAGTGATCTTCTTAGTCTTGGTAATGTGACCATAGCTCTCCCAAATCTTGGTGTACAATGTCGCATGTTTAGCTGGCATGCTAAATCTACCAATCAACACATGACATGGGAAAGGGTCCAGATACGAAGGATTGATGATGGAACCTGAAACTGAATCAACAACCGACAGGATATCCCTGACTACGATTTCACCCCCCGAAGTGCTCTCCTTCACCTGAGTCATGCCAGCACCCTCGAGACGATGAATCTCCGTGTCCAAGTAGCCAGCTTGCACGGTTTCCGCAGTGGGAAGTACGGATACGTCTTTACCATGATGGTCTGCCACTTCAAGATCATCCCCAGGAACGGTTTCCTCCTAAAAAAAAATATTAATTTAGTTTTACCGAAAAAAAAAAAAAACATGGAGGGGACTCACCAGTTCAGTTTCAGACTGACTAGACAAACATTCAACACTGCTATCGAAAGAATTGCTCTTACCATCACCAGACTCAGAACTTTCATCCTTCTCGGATTCTTCATCACTATGGATGGGCTCGACAACGCCACTTTATGTCCCGAAAAATGGTGCTCTTTGATTGCTCGTAAGTTTGGCAAAGGCGTTCGTACTACTGAGACCCTAGACGGAATACAAGGATGCATTCTCAGAAAAGGAACAAAGGTATAAATGTTTAAATCTAAAGTCAATAGGAGAGTCGTACGTACCCGCATATTGGACGAACTAAAAGTCGGCAAATCTGTGGAGTCTGATCGGAAACCTCCTGCACGATTTTTAGACCTTCGCTCCTTCACCTGGGGACTGTCCGCTTCTGGACCGACAAATTTTATTTTAATATAAGAAATATCCCTCAACAACGGATGCTTTTCTAAAACCTCGATGGAAGGCCTACCACGGGTATTCTCCACCACGAATTTCACAAATTCCTTGATGACAAAGAATTTATCCTGCCAAAATGTGTTATATTTGGAGGTCGTTGATGGATTTCGTTCCATGAGAAAAGGCAGACTTTTACCCGACACAAGAGCACAAGCATCGAGAACAGTCAACAACGAAATTTCTTGAACAACCGGCTGACGAACAAGTGGGACCCGTTGGTCAAAAAGCATCCCTATCAACATTATAAGGAATCGCTTTGCAAGCTCCTCGTAAAAAAGATGGCACGTGACCAGGCATGCGGTGAAGCATGAACACCATCTCTCCAACGCTCAGGACCTCATCATCAGAAGACAAAGACATGTTTGAAATGGGAGCAATGGTACTGACCTGAGTTATGGACGCATGCACCGGAGCCCATGGAAGAAAATTAACTTCATACGAGTTGTCAAGAAACCTAATCAGTTTCGAACCAGGCTTTCGATGCATGTTCGACCAGCACAGTATTCTGGAGCCACCCCAAGACTCGGTAAGTATGGCCAACGGTTTCGGGGCATACTTCTCGAAACGCTCCCATAACCATGCCTAGATAAAAGCGGCATGAACGTACGAATCCACCTTCATATGGCCGTTCGAGGCATGCATGTCCGAAACCAGCTGATCCAGGTATGCATACAAAGAACCAAGAAACAAACCGCCGATGGGGTGAACGACGCCCTTTGCCATTTTTATGGAAAACTTGACAGGTTCCTGTCTTATCTCTTTCTTGCCCGAGCCGTCGTCAAAAATGTCCCTCGATAGCCAAAGAACCAAGAACGCCGCGACATAAAGCACGCTATTTTTCTGGTCCGACTCCAACTCATCAGGAAACCACTGAGACACCCACCAGTCATAAAAGCACTTTGTCTCATTTTACTTCCAAACGAATCCATTTGACTTCGCAACCAGGGTGGCGCGCATGTCTTCTTCATCTGCAGACATCCTGAGGTCGAGGTTTCCAATTACAGGGAGATTTAGAAAAACATCCATGCTCTCCAAAGAAATAGTCATTTTACCACACCTGCTCACGGCCGTATGGGTGTCTGGACACCATCTGGAAACAAAAGCGACCAAGCCTGGAATGTCTTTCCTAATTTGAAGCACTGCGGAAGCCTCAACAACATCAATAATCTACACCCTAGTCAAGTTGGTATTTACATGCTCCTGGTCCATCATAAATCGCACCTATTTCTCAAAGGAACTCAATGGACTCGCATGGATTTTAAAGTCGATAGGAGAGGCATGATATTCTTTCTTCATAAGGAAAAACCTTATTACGCCTCCTGGCTGAACCGATCGACCCTCTCCTTCACTCTCTGAACCGGTCAGGAGGATCGGCATGTATTGGGGATGGTTTCTCCTAACCGTGGTCGATGCCGTGAAGAACTCATCATCTATGTTTGGCTTGGAATTACTCACATCCTTTGGTACCACAGAAACTATTGACATCTTAACAAAAAATTCTCTTACGTTTTTTTTTTCCACCGCCACGATAACTACAATGGAACAAGAGGAGAAGGAGTTATTACATAAAGAGTGTATAAATTATGTTCATCAGACATAAGGGAGCCGCTCTAGGCACAAACCAATTGGTTTCAAATTCTTTTGTGAAAAAAAAAAAGAAAAAGATGGGGACTGGCATACTCTACATCACCACCACACGCATCCCGGAAACTCGCGCCCATCCAAATATACGCGCCCATCAACAAAAATGGATCATACACACGGCCACGCCAAAACAAGGAGCAAACCCTAAAAAACTGGGTTTTCGTGAGAAGGCATGGTAATTACTATCACGTGCCTACCTTGCACAGTGAGGAGGGGCGGTCAACATTATTACTATGGTATTCATGCATAAGTGTCATGACAAGCTAGGGAAAAAAATACCTAAGATTCATGCCAATATTTCTACAAGGTTATGAAAAGGTACGCCTATAAATAGGGTCCGCGCCAACAAAAAAGAAAAACGAGTTAAAGAGAAGTGTTGGAAGACATACCTGGGATTTGCTCGTTCGCTCTTCTTTACTATTGTCGCACGGCTGGGAGGAATAAATAAGCATGAAACAAAAAGAGAATCTGACCCTCTTTTTATATATACATGGTACATAGGAGTTTGAACAAAGAAAGGATATCCTATTTTGAGCCAAGAAGGGAAAAGAGGAAACCGGTCCCGCAAAGACCAATTTCCATACCCAAGGCCGCTCATGCCATTGTCGCGGCCCCTACTAAGGTTACGCCATGCCAAACCGCGCCTCACCTTGCCACGGCCCCGGCCAAGCCCTCACTCCATCATCGCGGCTCCACCAGGCCTAGCCTCCCCTGCACGTTCCACCATGCCATTTCCGCGGACAGGACCACGCCACCTCTTGGCCCCTAGATCCAATCCATCCACTTGCTCCGCCTTCCAAGACCGCGCCCCCTTTGCCTTGGATATGTACGACCAGACCAAGCCGGTAACTTTCATCTCACCACTCCACGGTCTGCATTCTAAGTACAACTTACGCAGGGCCGCCGACCCGGGAAGCTAAAACTCTCTTCACCACTCAAAAGGTTAGTCGGATTCTCCTGACCATATTTGTAATGATTTACATCTCGATTCCGTCCTCGTCGGTTACCATCATATTCTTAACTCACAAAAAGGCACCTATTCCGAGCTAAGCAGGGGACTTAATGTTGATGGTGGTTTTTAGCTTAGAGTTAAAATCGTAAAACACTAAACCCAAGTAGACAGTGACGTCACAACATTTAAGTAATAAAGAATTTACTAGGCGCATTTATTGAAAAGTCTTTAATATGTCTCTAAATAATTACCGAGGTATCTTTTTCAAATTAGGGTTACGACAAGCCAAACCAACCGCGCTAAGGCATGCCAACCATGCTAGCCGCACCTTTGGGCCAATGGAAAATCATGCCATTCACAACAACCGCGCCAAGGCATGACAACCATGCTATCCACACCTCCGTGCCAATGGAAAATCATGCCAGCCACACTAACCGCGCCAAGGCATGCCAACCATGCTAGCAGCACCTCTGTTCCAATGGAAAATCATGCCAGCCACACCAATCACGCCATGCCAAATATATCTCGCCATGGACCCTCATGTCGTGCCACCATGCTGGCCTTCCCCTTGCGGCAACTAAAGTGAAGGCGTGCAACAATCAACAGTTTCCCTTTAATCCCAGGAGCAAATCCTGGCCGCCTAAAGTCACCTCACGACTTTGGCCCAAAACACTAGTTTGTTCACGCACCTAGCTAAGCTAACCGCGCCATGCCAAATATATCTCTCCAAGGCCCCTCATACCACGCTACCATGCTGGCCTTCCCCTCGCGGCTACCAAAGTGAAGGCGTGCAACAATCAACGGTCGCCCTTCAAATCCAGGAGTAAATCATGGACGTTTAAGGTCCCCTCACGACCTTTAGCCCAAACCCTTGCTTGGTCACGCACCTATCCCAAGATAGTCATGCCATGCGCCCATGGCTACCCCTTGGCCCCACATGCCAAGACGAAACCGCACCTAGCCTAAGATAGTCATGCCATGCGTCCATGGCTACCCCTTGGCCCCACATGCCAAGCCAAACCAAACCTATCCAAGCTAGCCGCGCCATGCCAAACACACTTTGCCTTGTCCCTAGCCATGATAATCAGGTCATGCCTAGCCAAGCGCTATTGCCTTGTCCCTAGCCATGCCATACGACCATGGAAAACCCTTGGCCTCACATGCCAAGCCAAACCAAACCTATCCAAGCTAGCCACGCCATGCCAAATGCACTTTTCCTTGGCCTTAGCCATGCTAGTCACGCCATGACAAGGCAAGCTCCCTCTCCTTGGAACTAGCCATGCCATATGCCCATGGCGAACCCTTGGCCCATCATGCCAAGTATAAACACACCCTAATTGTTCCACCCTATTGGCCCTCACTACGCGGCTACCAAAACTAAGGCATGAAACGATCAACGGTTGCCCCTCCTCTCAAGATGCAAAATCTCGACCGTCGAAGGTCACCAGGCTAGAAATTTCCTCGAGATCAACTTTCCAAGCCACAACAATGTGTTACATGTTTTCCAAAAACATTCGAGACATCAACACAAACTGATGGATTCTCTTTGGGTATTGGTTTGGTGGGTCTACGGCGTGCGGCGTACACTACGCCCTTCATAAGGAAGTGTCATAAGGGTGAGGCGGCTAGTAAATATGGGAAGTTATATGGGAAACGTTCATGGGACATAAACCGTGCGTTCACAACTTTATGGAACATCAATTCCATAACAGTTTCATGCGTTAACCACTTTATGGAACATCAAGTCCATGCATACGGTTACCACCTCATCCCATTTACTTCCCCACTCCTTAATGAGACCAGGGTACGTTTCTACTTCGACTTGTATAAATAGGTCTTACCTATTTCCATTTGAACAACAAGTTCATTCGGACAAGACAACACTCAGAAATACATACTTGCTATCTCTCCTCGTGAGCTCTCTTACTTTTCTGATAACAAGTCGTGGTAACCCAACTACTCTTCCAGAATCCACTATTCCGGTCTCACCACTTACCTTGCTTCCCTCCCCAAAACCCACCCATTCTCCTCCGCTTTGTGACCGAAGCAAGTCTGGAACGACCATTTCTTGGTTTAGGTCGGACTTGTACAGATTGATCTCTCGGATCTAAAGTACTCCCTTGCAGTACATTGTTTAGGGTTTAAACTATTTATCATCTTCACACCCGCAATTACCAAAATCAGCAAAAACTATTTTCTCCTATAAATAATTGGTGACCACAGCAGGCGGATTGATCTATCGGTTATAATGTCAATTTTCGACTGTTGATCTCGTTCTTCGACCCAGACGTCAAGATGATAGAGGAAGGATACACACTCCGACTCAGTTACTCGACAACTCGATTATCAGTTATGACACGATAAGGGATGTCTTGGGACTTCCTAGGGGTTAGAAGCAAAACGATCCGCCGAGGGATTAATGGCTCAGTTATTTGACAACTCAGCAACGACTCGGAACACTGGGGACTTCCCTTGGCCATATTTTCTTCGACCCAGATATCAAGATGATAGAGGAAGGAGACTCACTCCGACTCGGCTACTCGATGACTCGATTTTCATTCATGACACGACAACGGATGGCTGGGGACTTCCCAGGGGTTAGAAGCAAAACGATTCGCCCAGGGACTAATGGCTCGATTATTAGACAACTCAGCAATAACTCGGAACATTGGGGACTTCCCTTGGCCATGTTTTTCGTAAACTTGGTCCTACGCCCGGAAATTTTATTTTCATCAAAGGACCTGAGAAACCGAGTAAGTCTTATTTAGACAAAATACGATGGATTGCTTTTTCAAGTTTTGATAAAACCTATAACCATGTTTCTTCCCATGTCATCTACCAACACATGGTTTCGTGGTTTACCTGAGATGTCTGTGTCACTTTCATTCATATCCAAAGATAGTTCAATTCTAAACATATCATTAAAAAAAAAAGGGTATAACCCAAAACCATCAAGGTAGTATTTATCTATTAACCCGTGAAAATCCAAAAAATCAAAAACCAAAAACAAGGTTCCTCATTTGCCTTTCAAAAAAAAAACCCTAAAGGTAAGATATCCGAAAGACAGATATATATTCAAGGAAAGTTTTCCAACAATGACTTGCTTCTCTTGGAAAAGGCCTCCTTTATGCTCTGGAGAGCCGCCCTTTTCAATTTCAATTGCCCGCACAATTTCTTGAATTCTGCTTCATGCTTCTTCACCATGTATGCGGACGAACCTTCGAATATTTCGACCAGCAACCTTTCAACATCAGAGAGACCTTTAATAAGCCAAGGAACATTGAATTCGAAGCCCATGCACATGTCACGATGGAACTTCCAGCTCGAGATTACATCCTCAGAAACTGTATGACTAGTCACGGTGCACATCTCATCAATCGAAGACAAGGTTTCCTCCACATGCTTGACCAACACATGTCGACTAGTGATATTCTTAGTCGTAAAAATGTGACCGTAGCTTTCCCAAATCTTGTTGTACAATGGCGCATGTTTAACTGGCACGCTAAATCCACTAATCAACACATGACCTGGGAAAGGGGCCGGATATGGAGGATTAAAGGTGTCCCATAAAACTGAATCAGAAACTGGCAGGGGATCCCTAACTACAATTTCGCCTCCCTAAATGCTATCCTCCACCTGAGTCACGGCGGTGCCCTCGGGACGATGAATCACCATGTCCAAATAGCTAGCTGGTGGAGTTTCCGTAGTAGTAAGTCCGATTACATCTTTGCTCTGGTTGTCTTCCACTTCAAGATCATCCCCAGGAACGGTCTCTTCCTAATAAAAAAAAATCAAAATTTAGTTTTACTGCAAAAAAAAAAGGGGGAAAGATGAAAAACATGGAGGGGACTCACCGATTCAGTTTCAGACTGACTAGACGAAGATTCAACACTGCTATAGGAAGAATTCCTATCGCCATTGCTAGACAAATAACTTTCATCCTTCTCGGATTCTTCATCACTATGGATAGGCTCGACAACGCCACTCTCTGTCTCGAAAAATGGTGCTTTTTGACTGCTCGCGAGTTTGGCAAAGGTGTTCGTACTACTGAGACCCTGAACGGAATACAAGGAAACATTCTAAGAAAAGGAACAAAGATATAAATGTTCCAAGATAAATTCAAGAGGAGAGTCGTATGTACCCGCATATTGGATGAACTAAAAGTTGGTAAATCTGTGGAGTCTGACCGGAAACCTCCTGCACGAATTTTAGACCTTTCCTCCTTCACCTGGGGACTTTCCCCTTCTAGATCGACAGATTTTTTTTTAATTGAAGAAGTATCCCTCAACAACGGATGCTTTTCTAAAACCTCGACGGAAGGCCTACCACGGGTATTCTCCACCACGGATTTCACAAATTCCTGGATGACAAGGAATTCATCCTTCCAAAATGTGTTATATTTGGAAGTCGTTGATGGATTCCGTTCCGCGAGAAAACGCAGGCTTTTACCCGACATAAGAGCACTAGCATCGAGAATAATCGACAATGAAATTTCTTGAACACCCGGCTGAAGAACAAGTGGGACCCCTTGCTCAAAACCCATATGTCGAGCAGCCATATTAACATTATAGGAAATCGCTTTGCAAGCTCCTCGGAAAAAGGATGGCACGTGACCAGGCATGCAGCTAAGCATGAACACCATCTCTCCAATGCTCAGGCCCTCATCATCATAAGACAAACAAATGTTTGAGGCGGGAGCAAAGGTACGAACATGAGTTATGGACGCATGCACCGGAGCCCATGGACGAAAATTAACCGCATACAAGTTATCAAGAAACCTAATCAGTTTCGGACCAGTTTTTTGGCGCCTGTTCGACCAACGCAGTATCCTAGAGCCACCCCAAGACTCGGGAAGTATGGCCAACGGTTTCGAGGCATACTTCTCGAAATGCTTGTTCCTTTTTCTTCAATCTCGATCTTTCTAGCCGATGCAGATCTGGAGAACGCGGACTTGGGAATTTCTTGACATGAGTATCCTAGTGCAGGTTTGTTGTTCGGAACCCACATGAGGTGCCTTTCTCCTAACTATCGGAACGTTGGGGGGTTACTTGTGCGAAAAGAATTCGTAACTCTTTACACGAAAATATGGAAAGTATACGACCATATTGCCACCAGGAACGTGGTACAGTATTGTTCATCTGCTTCAGTTTCTATCGTGAATTGTCTTCTGCCGATAGTTGTTGAAATGGGGAATATTTCTATTCGTGCCGTCGCGGAAGAAGCTATGCAAAAGTGGGAGAACATGGTGTCTACTTGCGAATCTCTGAAGTTCAATGTCAGTTGGTTGCGGTATCGTCTTGAAATTGTTAAGGTCGACAGGGCTGGCATTCTTGCTGGCGTGGTCCTTGCTACAAAATCTATTTTGAAAGAGGAGAAAGCCTTGGCCGTGGAGTCACATAAGGTGGAAGAGTCAAATCGGAATTTGAAGAGCAGGACTAAGAGGTACGAAAGTTGCTTGAAGATGATGCTTTCTATGGATTACCATCTCTTGGACGGGATTTTCTGAGTCACGTAGTTGTGATATGCTTGGGTTTCTTTTATGGGTTTTGAGCATTTTTTTTTATATCTCTCCCCCTATTTTATTTTTGAAAGAACAAAAGAATTTTATTGATTTGCTTCAACTAAATGAAAGAAAAACTCAATACGGTTTGGAGGAAAGTGGAAAGATGCCTGACTATCCGTGCTTGTGATACGGTGGGGTAAGGCGGCGCTCAGATGTAGTATGCCTTTATCCACTTCCCGATGATGACCGCTTCTAGTTTTCCTCCGTCCTCCTTAATGACTTTGTAGTACCCACTGCCATATGCCTTCGTGACTATATGAGGACCTTCCCATTTTGCGGAGAATTTTGGTGCATATGCATCTTACTGGACGTGTTTACCAGTCTTCGGTACCAAGTCTCCTACTTGAAAAATTCGGGGTTTCACGGTTTTATTGTATGCTCTGGAAACCTTGTTTCTACATGCATGTGCATGTTCTTCCTCTTTGGCCCTCCTGGAGTCTATAGTGTCCAAGTGGGTCCAATTCTGCAACATTGGCTCTTAAGGCTTCAGCTTTATTCCACCGAATCCCGCTTGCTTCGGCAATCCTGGATGACGGGATTTTAATTTCCGCTGGGAGAATGGCTTCTTCGCCATAAACAAGAGAACAAGGATAGACCCCAGTGGAACTTCTTGGTGACGTCCGGTACGCCCAAAGTGCCATCGGCAGTTGCTCATGCCATGTTCGAGGATTATCATTTATTGTCCGACTGAGGATTCAAATTAGAGTCTTGTTGGTGCTTTCAGCCTGCCCGTTTCCTTGAGGGTAGTATACGGTGGAGAAGACCTGTTTAATCCCTTATTCCTCGAGTAGCTCTCGTACTCGCCTGTTCGCGAAAAGGGTGCCATTGTCGGTGAAGATATGTTTAGGCACACCAAAATGGCAGACAATGTACTCCTTGATGAATGCCGCGATCGTGGTTTCGTTCTTCCCTCGTAAAGCTATGGCTTCGACCCACTTGGTAAAGTATTTGGTTGCTGTTATCACATACTCGTGATGTTTTGAGGATGGTGGGTTGATTTTCCCAATGATGTCGAGTCCCCAGCTATGAAAGGATGGACTACTTATTGAATGCAGGATGGTCTCCGACATATGAATAAGGTTCCCATGGACCTGATACTCCTTTCACCTCTGTACGAAAACTACTATGTCATCCTCCATGGTTGGCCAGTAGTACTTCTCGTGTATTTGGAAAAACAACTTATGCTTTCCTTGTTGTTCGCCTTCGTGCATATCTTTTAGCATGATTGGGACCTCTTCCTCGTTCAAACATCGCAGAAGGCTCCCTCCAAAGATTTTACGGTATAAGATCCCTTCGTGAAATACGAACCTGTTGGACCTTTTTTTTATTTTGGACGCCTCCTTCTCATTGGTGAGGAGCATCCCATCACGAAGGTAACTGACGTATGCCCCCTGCCTGTCCCCGGCGTGACTAATGTTGAAATTTTTTAATTGATACGGCGGCGCTTGACAATTGGAGCAGGTTTTATTAAGTAACCGAGCTTGGACTTCCATCTCTGGCCTATAATATCCAAGGCGTTGCAAACGGCGATAGAGGGTCACCACCAACGTCTTTCAGCATACCTTACCATGGATGTGATTGAGATATTGTTGTGCTTCCTCTTCTCTGAGGCATCTTGACAAAGAGCCGTCTGGATTTCGATGATAGAGTACCCTCGAAGCATGAAGAAATCACGCAAGGTTTTGAGACTGACCTTTCCTTGAAAGAGTGAGTTGCTAAGCTCTTGGATGATCGGTGTCCTCCAGTCATCAACTTCATCTTTTTCAGGTTGTTAAATCCATGATTCTTCTTTTCACTGTCAGAGTTTTTTCAAGGCTCTCAAATCACAGTTTTGATGCTAAGGTTGCTAGGCAGCCGGCGTGTTGATTGTTGTCGCACCCGATATGGGCTACTGTTGCGTCGGCGAAATAGTTTAGCAGTTTTTACGCCTCGGATCTGTATGGGGCTAGGGTTACCTCCTTTAGTGCATATACTCCATTTACTTGGTTGACCAGTAGTTTAGAGTCCCTTCTTATTTCCATACGTGTGGATCCGGCTTGTTTATCCAAGGACAAACCAATAAGGAAGGCTTCGTACTCTGCTGAGTTGTTGGTGTAGGGGGAGTCTAGCTTGAAGGAATGTGAGAAAACTTCGCCAGTAGGGGATACTAGTACCATGTCGGCCCCTCTCGTGCCATTGTTAGGGGTGGCGGATCCATCGAAAAACAATAGCCATGTTTCCTCTTGGATGAAAGAGATTTCCGGAAAATCCCCAGGGAGGTCCTCGCGTAATGTTACAACATTTTCTCCTGGAAATGCCGCTAACAAATCTGAAACTTCCTATACTTTGATTGCCCTCTGGGAAGCATATATTATGTCGAATTCTGACATCTAGAGGAGCCATTTGGTCGGCCTTCCTATCATAGCAAGTTTTGAGAGGAGAAACTTCACAGGATCAGATTTGGATATTAGCACCACTTTGTTGGACAGCAGGTAGTGCCTGAATTTATGGATAGAGTAGACCAAGGCTAGGCATGACTTTTATGCCTTGGGATACCTGAGTTTGGCGCCTCTCAAAGTTCGACTAAAATAGTATATGGGGTATTCAATCCCTTCGTCATCTTCCTGGTCAAGGAGGGCTCCAACAGCATTGTCACTGAAGGCGGTGTAGAGGTGTAGTGGTCCTCCTTTCATGGGTGATCTCATGACGGCTGAGGAAGATAATGTTTGTTAAATCTTCCAGAATGCTTCCTGTTATAATATAGTCCAGACAAAGCTTGCTCCTTTCTTTAGTAAGGGGGTAAACTAAGCAATAAGTTGAGCCAATCCGGGTATGAAGCGGCGGATGTAGTTTATTTTTCCCATGAAACTCTTGATCCCTTCACATTCCGCGGTGGTGGCATCGTGATGATGGCTTGTGTCTTGGTTGGGTCAACTTTGATCCCCTCAGCGGTTACTTGGAAGCCTAGGAACTTTCCCGAGGAGACACCGAAAGCATAATTTAACGGATTCATTTTTATCTTGAATTCATGGCATCTTTCAAACACCTGCTGTAGAATTTATGTGTGAGCCGCCCGGGTTATTGAATTGACCAATATGTCATCTACAAAATCCTCAACCTGCTTATGCATCATGTCGTGAAAAATGGTGGTCATAGCACGTTGGTAGGTGGCTCCAGTGTTCTTCAAACCTAAGGGCATCACAGTATAGTAAAAGTTTCCAAGAGGAGTTTGAAAAGAGGTCTTGCTTGCATCATGCTCGTACATATTTATTTGGTTGTAGCCATTGTACCCGTCCATGAAAGAAAAAATTCCATGTCCACTGGTGGCATCTACTTGCATGTCGATGTTGGGGAGAGGAAAATCATCTTTAGGGCAACATTTATTTAGATCCCTAAAATCGACGCAGCAGCTGATTTGACCATTCTTTTTTTTTCACCGAAACTATGTTTTCCAACCAGGTGGGGTGGTGGATTGGTTTGATGAAACCGGCCACCAATAACTTTTAAACCTCCCCCTTAATTTGTTCTTCAATATCTTGTCGGAACTGCCTTTGGGTCTGCTTGACTGACTTGGATCCAGATATCGCATGTAAATGGTGATTAACCAGCTCCTCCAAGCCAGGAATTTCCTCGTACGTCCATACGAACACATCTTGATATTCCTTGAGGAGGTCTACCAACTTTGCGCGCACATCCGCGTGTAGAGTCGAGCTTATGGAGATGGGTCGTGGAGATCCCTCATTCCCAATATTAACAATTTCAAGCTCGTCCATGGTTGAATTGGTGCCGTCTTGTAGCTGTTGTGGTACATCAGGTATCTCCTCTCGTGACTTGTCACCGAGCTGGCATTCCATTGGGCGTAGAGACTGCATGGTAGTCTCCCCTGTTAATTGCTAACAGCGACGTTGATATACGGTTTTCCCCTTTTCGTCGTGACCCGTAATGAACATCCGTCCTCGCTTGGTTGGAACCAGGCTCTGGTTCTGCGGATGGAGGGGAGTGCGCCTCTCTTCTGAAGGTGTGACGTGAGGTCAATTTTCTCCGCGGGGTTGTGTAGGACTATCCCTTTCTTCAATGGACGTCTATTTTGGTTGTGGGGTGTGGTGAGCCTTATTGGTTGTGACTTGCGTCCCCTATCTTCACTCAAAAACTTTCATGCCACATATTGGCGCATAGGGAGATAATGACGCTGCGATGTGAACGACTTCTCCATTTAGCGTGGTTTTCAAGCACTGGTGGTACATTGAAGGAATGACCCTATTTTCGTGGAGCCATGGTCTCCCCAATATCATGTGGTAGTCCGGCTCCTTTTCAATTACCTCAAATCTTACTTTTGATTGGACAGGTCCTACCGAAAGATTCAAATTGACGTACCCATATGTATTGGTTCGGTTGCCTTCGAAATCTATCATGCTGGTAGGTTGTCGTGTCACCTCGCTTGGTCGTACTTTGGCCATCCTGAGCGTCCTAAGGGTGACAACATTGGAGGACGCTCTTGTGTCGACGAGGGCCCTTTTGAATTCCACATTTTTTATTCGAGCAGTGACGTGTAAGGAAAGGTTATGGTCTTCTTCTTCCATCATGTCGTCATCGGTGAACGTGATATTATTAATGGTCGAATCCTCCGTTTTTTCTGTTTCTGAGCATGGAGGAACCAAGGGCACGCTTAACGCTATCCGATTGATGGCGGAGAATGTCTCCATCCGTTGATCCCTTGAAAGATGTAAAAGTTCACATAGTTTTCCACCAGCGAAACCGCTTCTTGGCTTACGGGTCTCTGATTGGCAGTGAAGCTGTTTCCTTGAGAGTGATCATTCGGGACGTCAGTCTCCAGCTCTGAAGTTCCCGAGGCGGGAGAACCGCTCAAATCTGTCGTCAAGTTGATGAGGAAATCTAGTATGGTGTTGATTGCGTCTCTCATCAGACACATGTTTTTGGTGTGAATCCCCTGGACCGTGCCAGGTCAATCAGCTTTGGAAATCCTTCATCGGACTCATTGTTGGGCATTAAAACATTGTCGTTTTCCTGAGTGGAATCCAAGGACACAGATTCAGTCCAAATACCAACCATCCATCCTTGTTAGACAAACGTATTTAGAGGTTGATATTGGGACCGATAGATCAATCCTCCCGCTGTGGTCGCCAATTGTTTATGGTGAAAATAGTTTCTGCTGATTTCGGTAATTGTGGGTGTGGAGGTGAGAAGCAGTCTAAACCATAAACAATGTACTGCAAGGGATTACTTTAGATTCGAGAGATCAATCTGTACAAGTCCGACCTAAACCAAGAAATGGTCGTTCCAGACTTGCTTCGGACACAAAGCGGAAGAGAATGGGTTGGTTTTGGGGAGGGAAGCAAGGAAAGTGGTGAGACCAGAATAGTTGATTCTGGAAGAGTAGTTGGGTTACCATGACTTGTTATCAGAAAAGGTAGGAGAGCTCACGAGGAAAGCTAAATAAGTATTTCTGAGTGTTGTCTTGTCTGAATGAACTTGTTGCTTCAAATGTTGTGACATTATTATTTTTCATGCTCCCACAACCATGCAGAACAGTTCCAATCATGCCAGCCACAACAACCATGCTAAAGCATGCCAACCATGCTAGCCGCACCTCTGTGCCAATGGAAAATCATGCCAGCCACACCAACCGCGCCAAGACATGCCAACCATGCTAGCCGCACCTCTGTGCCAATGGAAAATCATACCAGCCACACCAACCGCGCCAAGGCATGCCAACCATGCTATCCGCACCTCTGTGCCAATGGCAAATCATGCCGGCCACACCAACCGCGCCATGGCATGCCAACCATGATCGCCGTACCTCTGTGCCAATGGAAAATCATGCCAGCCACACCGACCGCGCCATGCCAAGCACATCTCTCCATGGCCCCCCTCATGCCGCTCCACTATGCTGGCCTTCCCCTTACTGCTACTAAAGTTAAGGCGTGCAACAATAAACGGTTGCCCTTCATTCCCAGGAGAAAATCCTGGCCGCCTAAGGTCTCCTCACGACCTTTGGTCTGAAAGCCTAGCTTGGTCACGCACCTATCCAAGCTAGACGCGCTATGCCAAACACATCTTTCCATGGCCCCTCATGCCGCGCCACCATTATGGCCTTCCCCTTGCGGATACTAAAGTGAATGCGTGCAACAATCAACGGTTGCCCTTCAATCCCAGGAGAAAATACTGGCCGCCTAAGGTCTCCTCACGGCCTTTGGCCCAAAACCCTAGCTTGGCCACGCACCTAGACAAGCTAGCCGCGCCATGCCAAACACATCTCTCCATGGCCCCTCATGTCGCGCCACCAAACTTTCCTTCCCCTCACGGCTACCAAAGTGAAGGCGTGCAAGAATCAACGATTGCCCTTAAATCCCAGGAGAAAATCCTGTCCGCCTAAGGTCTCCTCACGACTTTGGCTCAAAACCCTATCTTGGTCACGCACCTAACCAAAGCAAGCCACACCATACGCTCATGGAAAACCCTTGGCCCCACACGCTAAGCCAAACCAAACCTATCCCAAGCTAGCCGCGCCATGCCAAACGCAGCCTGCGTTGGCCCTAGCTATGCAAGTCACACCATGCCAAGCAAGATGCCCTTGCTTTGTCCCTAGCCACGGCATGCACCCATGGAAAATCCTTGGCCCCATCATCCCAAACCACGCTAAGGCATGCCATGCCAACCTAATTGCGCCAAGGCATGCCATGTTAGCCTGGCCATGCCGCCATCCCTCCTGAATTCTTCCTGAGTTATTCTTTCGGGCTGTTTTATCCTCCCGAACGAGTTCAAAACCTAAATATCCTCGCGTGAAGAGATATGAAATTCTTTTCCGGTTGATTTGAGGGGCGGACCGTCAAAATCCGTGTCTGTACTAGAATTCTACAACGATTCAAGTAAAGAGCGCTAATTATGGTTTCTAAAACAAAGATGTGTGGCCATCAACGACTACCCTTCAATTCCAGGAGAAAATCCTGGACGTCTAAAGTCACCTCACGACTTTTGGCCCGAAAACCTAAGTTTGGCCATGCCAACCTAGTCGCGTCACCACATTGGTCCTCACTACCAAAACGAAGGCGTGCAACGATCAACGGTTTTCCCTCCTCTCAAGATGCAAAATCTCGACCGTTAAAGGTCACCAAGCTAGCAAGTTTCCCGAACCTGACTTGCCAAGCCCCAACAACATGCTACATGTTTTCCAAAAACATTCGAGACATCAACACAAACTGGGGGATCCTTTTTGGGTATTGGTTTGGCGGTTTACAACGTGCGGCGTACACTATGCCCTTCATAAGGAAGTGTCATAAGGGTGAGGCGGCTAGTAAATACGGGAAGTTATGTGGGAAACGTTCATGGGACATAAAGCCGTGTGTTAACAACTTTATAGAACATGAATTTCATAACGTTAATAGTTTCATGAAAACCAGTTTCATGCGTTAACCACTTTATGGAACATCAAGTCCATGCATACGGTTACCAACTCCTCCCATTTACTTCCCCACTCTTTAATGAGACCAGGGTACGTTTCTACTTGGACTTGTATAAATAGGTCTTACCTATTTCCATTTGAACAACAAGTTCATTCGGACAAGACAACACTCAGAAATACTTACTTGCTAGCTCTCCTCGTGAGCTCTCGTACTTTTCTGATAACAAGTCGTAGTACCCAACTGCTCCTCCAGAATCGGTCTCACCACTTTCCTTGCTTCCCTCTCCAAAACCAACCCATTCTCCTCCACTTTGTGACCGAAGCAAGTCTGGAACGACAAATTTTTGGTTTAGGCTGGACTTGTACAGATTGATCTCTCGGATGTAAAAGTACTTCCTTGCAGTACATTGTTTAGGTTTTAAACTGTTTCTCACCTTCACACCCGCAATTACCGAAATCAGCATAAACTATTTTCACCTATAAACACATACATAAACCTTGAAATCATGGAATCATATCTACCAAACTCGGGTGTAAACATATCATGCGAGTGGTAATATTCTCACTACCATTAGATTGCTTCTAGTTAAAACTGATATATTTTGATGTATGTATGGATTTATGTATCATCCATCCAACATGCATTATAGTTGATTGATCATCCCAACCCGAATTTAGGGAAATCTTCGCTTACCTAATTGGCTAAGGTTCACACTTGCGATCCATACGGTTTTATTCGCAATATCCGCATAGAATGATTCACCTTTATTTTGTTATATAATGCCTGCATACTATGAAGTACTTGATATACATTGGAAGAATGCTTGGATATATAAGCAACTGATATCAATTGTAATCCACTACAAAAGTAAGATTGAATATTATAGTGAATATGCTTAAGTATTGGTGTTAAGTATCCGATGTGGGTTCAAGTGATGATGACAAATTTTTGGATCTGACTAAATCTTCTTTTCGTATCCTTCGTATGAGTACCGTACCTTGTGTTCTAAAAATTGATGTTTCACCCTTGCTTACTTTTGAAATCCCAATTGGGTTTCACCTGAAAAAGAAACCTTAAATTACTTACAATAGATTTATAAACAAATCTACTAGTAATTTTGTACTTTTTGGATATTATTGGGAACAAATAACATTACACATTATGAAGAAAAATATAAAAATGTTAAACCATGTCTGTATACACTAGGCGAACCTGGATTTTTTTAATGGTTTTAGAGTAAAGGATAATCAAATATATAGGTTGTTTGTAAATGCATATAGCCGTAAATATAACCGCATGACGATAATGAAAATAATAAACAACGGTCGTATTTGATATTTGTAGAATATCCATATAACAAAATTAATATTAGCATATCATAAATTAGTTTAAATCCTACATGTATTGTTTTGATTGTATTGTTTTGATAGGAGGTTTATTGAGTATTTTGAGTTGCCTTTCTAACACTAAGTCTTCTTCTTAACTTCGACATATTTTGTCTTCCATCAACTTCATAGTTTGTCAAATTGAAAACAAAAATGATGACTATGAAAACCATCCTGAAATTGTAAATCCTCGTTTGTTACTTAACTATTAGCTTACTTACCAGTGTTGAACAGTAGGCATACTTAAACAAAAGCTTAGTCACTAATTGTTTAATTATTATCGTATGAAGTCACTAATAGTACAAGGTTTAGATTTTCTTATTAAATACCAAACCTAATGCAGATATGCAATTACAAAATTTCCTAATACGATGACTTACAAATGTCATACTGATGACAAAATCTTGAAATTGTTAATGGTACACATTTCAAATCATATGCTTAGGCTACCCAATCCCACTCAATATTTAGATTTAGCCCAATATAGACGTCAAAATGTTTAGATCAGCTCATCCAACTGCTGATATTTGCGGTGATTCATGCATTCATTCATTTTTTTGGCTTGAGGCAGAATACAATGAAGGGCATTTGGATTATACTGTTCCTTTCGGACACTTCTCTACATGAGTTCGAAAGATTGATGTTTCACCCCTACCACCTTTCAACTCCGAATTAGATTTCATCTGAAGAACAAGTTTTGAAATAAACTTATGGAAACAAAAATCCAAAATTAAGGCAGATTTTCCCTTAAAAGTGTTATCAGTCATTGTAATTGACATTGCAAACTAAAAACCGAAAAAAAAAAAAAATTAAGGACGTCGAACGAACCTGAACTATGGTTTCTGAGTAGAGGATGATCAAATGCATTTTTTTTTGAAAAAGTCGATACAGTCATAGATATCACCCTATGATGACTATCGAAATAATAAACGATTATTAGATACATTTTTAGTGGATAGAAATATCAATATAGTAAAAAAAAAATCTACATATGATGATTTTGATTTAAATCTTACATAAATTGTCTTGATAGGAGGTTTATTTAGTAAATTCAGTTGTCTTTCTAACTCCAAGTCTTCTTCTTTCGATATGGTTTGTCTTCCATCAACTTCGTAGTTTTCCAAAATCAAAATAGAAACCATGACTACGAAGACCAAGACAAAAGTATAAGTTCCCATGGTGAGTTGGTATTTTTTTTTTTGATAATAGAAAGAGAGAAAAACCAGTTACATAAATGTTTGTAGCTGGTCCAGGTCTACCCATGACCTGACAGTGGTCTCCGAGCATCCTTGTTTAGCTAGATTCTTCAAATCTCTAATACCGTTACAATTTAGATCCTTACACAAAATGTAATTAAACTTGTTCTTAAATTCTAAGATTTTGTCGATAGTGTAATCAGCTTGCCACGCCGTGTTCTTTTCCTCGCCTTTTATAGCTTTCTTTAGACGATAGTTGTTTCCAACCATGTTGAAATCCCTGCAGTTAAGAGTGTTCGCCCACTCTAAGACGTTTAGCGCTGCGAGACTATCCCTTTCATCTTTTGAGTGAGTTCTGCTGGCGAAGCATTTCCTGCTAATTGTTACTCATGTTGGGGCGGTGATGCAGATTCTTGTTCCTGTTTTTTCTGTGATAGTATCAATAACCGTTAGATAGCTAAAGGTGATCCTTCCTTCGGAGTTTGTGTCGTTGTTTCTAGTAGATTTGTTTTCCTCCCTCGGGTGTAGCTGACTCCTAGCAGATTCTAGGTGATTAACTATTTGCATTCCTAAAGTTTTAGGGTTTATCTTCTTGTTTTGGAAAGTGGAGTCACATCTGGCTTTCCATACGAACCAGCAGATGGTCGCACATACTACCTCCCACTTTCCCCAGTGATGCGGTGAGTTGTTCGTTCTGAACCACTCTCTGCACCAACCCTTCACATTATTCGTCTGATAGGTTGCTCTGTCTAGGTTGATGTTACACCTAGACCAGACCTGCTTGGTGAAGTCACATTTCATAAAGAGATGTTCATTAGTTTCCGGGCACTTGTTGCACAAACTGCAGACTGGGTCTATATAATGCATGAATCTAGAGAGGTTGGCACTAAGGGGAAGCATGTTATCTTTCATTTTCCATGTGAAGAGTTGGATCCGCGGGATGGTTTCCATTTTCCATATTTTTTTAGCTATCATATCAATAGGTTGGGTATTCTTTCTGACAAGGATGTTGTATAGTTCCTTCACTTTGAAGTTTCCCTGTGGGTTATCTCGCCATCTGAGGTTATCCTTTCGGTTGGTTATTGGCCTTATCTGGCAGGCTAGGAGGAAGTTGTGGTTAGAAAGGGTGTCTCTCAGAGTGTTTAGGTTCCACGAGTTGTTTTCTATCAATTCACTAACTAACGTTGGTTGATCTGGGTTGCAAGGTCTATTTGGGTCTATAGGACTAGTTTGGCCTGGAAGCCATACATCTTTCCAGATGTTAATATCTGTTCCATCTCCCACTTCCCATATGCAGTTCTTCTGAAGAAGTTTTATCCCTTTGTGTACCCCTTTCCAGGCCCAAGAAGCAGAATCAAAACAAGCAGAATGGAACGCATTAGAGGTAGGGTAATATCTCCCTTTCATAGACTTAGCGTAGATAGTGTTTTGTTGTTTGAACAATTTCCAAGCGTTTTTAGTGATGAGAGCAATGTTCCATTTGTCCATTTGCTTTAATCCATTTCCCCCGTTTTCTTTGTCCTTGCATAGGCCCACCTAAGCCTTTATATATAAACCTTTTTTCCCCTCTTTCTTGCCCCACCAGTAGTCACGCATGAGGTTATTAGCTCTATTGGTTATATCAGTGGGGAGGATGAAAGTGGACATCGCGTAAACAGGTATTGTTTCAAGCACACTTTTGACCATGGTGTTCCTGCCAGCGGGAGAGAGGTTTTTCCAACCTTTAAGCCTATTGCCCATATTAATTAACACTGGTTCGAAACAGGTGATTTTAGACCTATTAGTGCAGAGCGGGGCTCCTAGGTATTTGTCATGGAGGGATATTTGCTACACTTTAAGGATGTTGATTATATCTTTCCTGATGGTACTAGAGGTTTTCGGTGTGAAAAAAATCCCAGACTTGTGGAAGTTGATCATCTGCCCCAAACAATCACCGTAGGTATTGAGAATTTGTCTTAGGTTCTTAGTTTGTTGGATGCTAGCCCTACAGAAAATAAGACAGTCGTCAGCGAAAAGCAGGTGGTTTATCGCCGGACTTTTCTTACAAATTTTGAAACCAGAGATTTGGCCTTTAGCTTCAACATTAGCAAGGCATCTAGAGAAATATTCCATACACAATATGAAAAGGTAGGGAGAGAGAGGGTCGCCCTGTCTTAGGCCTCTAGTGGGTTTAAAGGAATCGCAAGGGCTACCATTAAGCATTATGGCCGAGGAGGTAGTGCTAATGCATTGGAAGATAAGATTGCACCACTCTTTGCAGAACCCCATTTTTCCGAGCACAGCTATTAGGAAATTCCACTCCACCCTATCAAAAGACTTTGACATATCGATCTTGATACCCATATGTCCCTTCTCACTAGTCTTTCGTCTCATGGAGTGGATGATTTCGTGGGCTACTAGGATATTGTCGGATATTTGTCTTTGGCTCACAAACGCCGATTGACAGGGAGAGATAAGGTTGGGTAGCAGGGGTTTGATTCTATTAGCGAGGACCTTAGATATGACTTTATACACTATGTTACACATGCTTATAGGACGATAGTCATTAGGAGTAGCAGGGTGATGAACTTTTGGAATTAGGGTGATGTATGTTCTATTAAGCTGTCTTAGCATATGGCCACTTTCAAAGAAGGCTCTAACAATTTTACAAATGTCTGGACCAACCAGATCCCAGTTTTTCTGGAAAAAGCACGCCGGGAAACCGTCAGGACCCGGGCTAGCATTAGGGGGCATTCCAAAAAGGGCTTTCTTGATTTCATCCTCCTCTGGGATATCCATGAGAGTGCTATTATCTTCCGATGTTAAGGTACTAGGGATCTGATCTATTATGTCATTATTAATGACAGGATTGGTGGTGGATAAAAGGAGTTCAAAATGAGAAGTCAGGCAACTACTAATTTTCTGTCTACCTTCGATCCACTCTTGGTTGCTATTAAACAGCCCTGAAATGTTATTTCTCCTACATCTAATGGTAGCATTTAGGTGGAAGAAGCTAGTATTTTTATCCCCTAGAGCTATAAATGTTTCTTTTCCTTTAATCTTAAGCATTTCCTCCTCATAACAGTAAAGTTTAAGGAGATCAGTTTTGGTTTGGAGGAGAACAGGATTATTAAGCCTATTGGAACTATCAGACAGGATATGGTTGAGAGTAGTATTGAGGTTTTTTATGTTGGCCTGTATTTGGCCAAAAGTATTTTTGTTCCACCGACTCACCTCATTTCTGACACTGTAAAGTTTATGCACAAGTTGGTAAGCATGTGAGCCCCTACTTTCGGTTTTCCAGGCGTCATGGATCACTTTATTGCAAGTTTCCTCTTTTAGAAAGATACCAAAGAATTTGAAAGGTTTAAACCCCTCTTTAGTCGGGACATCCGTGTTTAGCAGGATAGGCGAATGGTCAGACCCTATCGGCGGGAGATGGTTGATTAGTGCATTAGGGAAGTGGGTTGACCAGGAAGCATTTGCCAGACCTCTATCCAACCTTTCTTCTATCAGTCTATTCCCATCCTGGTGGTTAGACCAAGTGAAAGGAAAACCACTATAACCTATATCTATTAGACCCATTTGGTTAAACATA
The DNA here is from genome assembly GCA_023529315.1 of Papaver bracteatum. Classification (NCBI taxonomy): domain Eukaryota; kingdom Viridiplantae; phylum Streptophyta; class Magnoliopsida; order Ranunculales; family Papaveraceae; genus Papaver; species Papaver bracteatum. Next base: position 204,701 of record JAJJWX010001448.1, on the reverse strand, counting down.
TCGTTCCATTTCCTAAGATTGTTCCTATTTGGTTTTATACCTCCCCTTTTCTCAGTTTCGTTTAGAATTATGTTTAGGTCTCCTATTAGAAGCCATGGTATGTCCACAACCTGCGACATTTTCAGAACTAAGGACCACGATTGATCTTTTAACTCCGGTTTGGGGCTACCATACATGAAAGTTATGAGCCACTCCGACTTAAATTTGTCTGACCAAATAAGGCATTCAATCTGGTTGGTATCCATATGGATGACGTCAAGTTTGACCGAGTTGTCCCAGCATATGGCCAGGCCCCCACTAGCCCCTACAGGTTGGAAGAAAGAATGGTTGTAGAAGGAAGATTTGTGAAACACGTTTTCCACGAATTCCGGGGGGTTTTTCGTCTCAGATAAAAATAGAATATTAGGTGTTTCCGTTTTAACTAGAGCACTTAGGTTTTCCCTAGTTCCTACGGGTCCTAATCCTTGACAGTTCCAGGAAACTATCTTAATAAACTGCCAGAAGTATGATATCAATGGGTAGGAGAACAGGATGAGAGGTTTTGATTTACAAATCATGCCGTTTATGTTTCTCTGCTTACTTATGTTTCCTATGTGTTTTATCTCATGGCCAGCTAACATGATCATTTTGGAATAATTATTAACGTTCAACGAAGTAGTTAATGGTCTAACCTTTTTGTTAGGCAAACTCCCGACGTCAGCACCAATCTTAGTTCCTTTCGGCATGTTCAATCTCAGGGTTTTCTTTCTTGCATCAAACTTAGTTATTTTAGCCCGTGTTGCATTTTTGTTGACGTGCATGGCGGGCCTCGCGACACCGGGGTTGAAATCCAGGGTTATTTGAGATGCGCTTTCGTCAACCGCGTAGCTATCCTTACTTCTTTTCCTCCCACTGTGGGCCTCTCCTGATCCGTTTCTCTTACCGGCTGAAATCATTTTTCCATCGTCTGTTGGGTTGCTGGCTTCCGACGATGCTTCAATTGCATGTCTTTTCCATTTTCTCCCCATGGCAGTACCAAGTTGTGGAATAGTTACATGATTGGTTTGGGCTCGGTATTTAGGTATCGGGTGAAAACCTGGTGGGTGGCTTAGGACCTCCGTTTCCGCTGGAATATTGGGTTGCAGGTTTCTGTGTTGGATAAGGTTATCGTTATGTGTTTCAGTTGGTTTTTTTCGGGTTGTACTTTTGGTACTTTGGCTTCCAGCTAGTTGATTGTCTACTTCCAAACCTATACTGGATTGGTAGCTAGGTTTCTTTTCTGGGTATTCGTTTATTCTTTGGCTTTGGGAAGGGTGGAGCTCACCATTTACCAGTGTATCAATGTTGCTGTCGGGAGTTTTGATAATTTGAGAAGGTTGCGGTAGTGGTTTTGAGGAGGGTATTGGCTTTGGTTTAGCAAGTTCACCTAATTCATTTGACGTTTTTCCTTCGGTGTTGGAAGTACTTTGTGCTGCTGTATGCACTGTCTCATCCCTTCTTTTTTGGCTGCAGCTGTCTTTGGAGTGGTCGATAATACGGCAGAGTTGACAAAGCTTGAAGGGGAAAAGGCCATAGGAGAATTCAATCCACGTTTTGATACCTTCCATCATGCATCCCGTACCATAAGGTAGTTTTGTATTTACTTGAACTTCCACCATGGTCTCCACATTCTTTTCGAAGATGTCCCGTCCATAAGGATTTTTGAACATGATGAGCTTCCCCGCCGGTTTCGCTATATCTTCCAGAACTTTGAAGGTAATGTACTCTGTTGGTACTCTTTTCATGGTTATGCTTAGGTTTACTTTGTTGTAGTCCTCTTCCTGAATTGTGTGTGCACCATCAAGCGGAGTTTGCACTAAGGCTAGCATGGCATCGTTTATCATCCATTGCTTTGGGTAGTTTATGGATATGATATCATCGTCGTGATTGAATTTTATTTGGAAAAAATTCTTCCTTTTTTGGAAAGGTGAAATTTCCACTTTTTCTTTCAGATTCCAGTACTTTCTGGCGTATGTGTATGCTTCAGAGATCAGCACATTCGTATTGCTGTGCAGTTTTCCGATGGCCGTCATCTTAACATCTTTCGAGGGTTTGGGTTTCAGGTTTTCTTTGTTGAGGAATATTATAGGACATAATGGGTCTGGGATGTGAAGATTATTTTTCATTGCGTCAGAAAGCTCTTCGATGATGTTGTTGTTGTACACATCCATGTAGGTGTTGTAGTTGCTCTGTTTGTTGTTTGGGTTGTTGTTAAAAAGATTGGATGTTTCGAAATAAACTAGAATGAGAATGTTTTTTGTAAGAATGGTTTTGGGGTTTCTTATTTTAATCTCGGGTAGTACATGTTGTTCTCGATGATACCATGCGTGTAGGTATTGTGTCAGATGGTTGTAGTTCTGCACATGGGTAAAGAACTTGTTTTTCTTTTTGTTTTTTTGAACACTACGGACTTTTTTTTTGCGTCTCGAGAACGGTAGTGGATCTGTGTTTCTGCACATGGGTGGTAGGATTTTCTGAACGGTCATATGTTGTGGAATGTGGGATAGTGATGGGTGTCTGACACTTACGCATGATTTCCTCTTTCCGTGCTGAGAAAAGCTGGATGTCGGGTAGGTGTCTGGCTAGTTTTGATGGGGTAGTAGTGGGTGTGTGATGGTTGTGTGAACGGTAAAGTATTGGGTAATGATGGGTGTATGACATATAGTACTGGAGAGATAATGTATGCCTCGAATCATTGCATGCTCTTGTCGTGTAGGCGCCTGTATCCGGTGGTTCATGTTGGTTGTTGGTGATGTTGTAGATGTAGTTCTGTGGCCGGCGATAATAAAGCCTTGTGTTGCAGGTCATGCCTTTGTTTTTGTTGTCCCCCGTGGAGCTTTCCTTTCTACCGTTATACTGAGATTGAACAATCCGTGGAATATTGGTGCCGGACGAGTATTTTCCTGCAAACAGTTTGAAGACCATATTATTGGTTATCAATTCACCCTTTAGGATGTTAGAGATTAAATAACATATGGCATGGATGGGTTTCAGTATATAATAGCTATTGATGCATATTTCTGGGATTAAAACTATAACAATCCTAGTTCTAAACGGGTCTCTAAAATCATTGGCGATATTCGACAGAGTGGAGGTTAGAGAATTTGTTAGCCCTGGATAGATGATACCACCGTAGAAATAAACATTCAATGCTGCAGTGTGGTCGAGTTGTATTTCGTCAGCTTCTGTTAGATTGCGGCCACTAGCCGGAGTAGAGCTCCTCCCCTTCGCCTGGTTAACCATTATCTTGCGATCGTAGTCGTTGCTTGGTGTTGTTCTTTGTCGTTTCGGTGGTTCATGATCCGGTTTGAGGGGACATACCGGGTGTCTTTCTTTGACAATTACAGCGCATATTTTATCTTCCTTCATGTGCAGCAGTGTTGGCAAGTTATCCCAGGGTTCCGAATGATCATTTCTTGACGCTAGTAATCTGACATGATTTTTTTCTTTAACTTTCTTTTTGCATTTGTGATACCCTATTGTTGTTGAGTTGTGGTTAGTTGAGGTTATGATTGAACCTATTTGTTTGATTTTTGGTGCTTGTTTCTCATTGTTCAGAGGATTTTTTTGAGTGGTGTTTTCATGTCTAATTTCCTTCAGTTGATGATGCTATAATTGTTGTAATATGTTGGTGATTTGTTGTGGTTTTGAAACTGTTTTTGAAGGTTTTGGGATTAAAACTCCGGTTACTAATGTTGTTCTTGTTGTTTCTAATTTTGTTCTTGTTGTTTCAGAGAGAGAGAGAGAGGAAAATAGGAGAGAGAGAGAATCCATAGGAGGAAATGTTGTTCATGATTTTTGAGTTGGTATAACTATTAGCTAGTTAGTGGTGTTCACCAATAGTTCAAAAGCCTACTTATACTATTTTGATACTTGGTAAAATAAATATTAAATGCTCTAAATCTGCAGTCATCAATACATGGCTAGATTTTCTCATTAAAACCAAATCTAATGCAGATTTTACTCATACTATTTTGATATTTGGTGAAATAAATATTAGATACTCTAGATCTGCAGTCATCAATACAAGGCTATATTTTCTCATTAAAACCAAATCTAATGCAGATTTTCCTTTAAATAAAAGAAAAATGGAATAACATTTTCGCAATTTTCCATATTGTAGTTTTCATACTACTTCAATCTTTTTGATTTCGAATAAACTTAGAGCTGAAAACAGAAATGTGATCTGTAAGAACTGCGGAGGTAAAGCAGGGCATGGCGAGGTTTCTTTAGAAGAAGAAAATCTCCGGATTGAAAATGCTCGCCTTAAGGAAGAGTTAAACCGAGTTTGTGCAATTTCCTGTAAATTCTTAGACCGGCCTGTTTCTTGTTTTTGTGGTCCATTACCTCCTTCAATGTAGATAAGTGCAGGGTCCGACCCTGCTGCTGAAAGTAATGGATTTGGTGGTATGAAATTCATGTATAGTCAATTTATTTTATTAATTTAACGGTTCGACCCTGTACTTATCTGCACTGAAGGAGGTAATGGATCACAACAAGAAGAAACATGCCGTCCTAAGAATCTACGGGAAATTGCACAAACTCGGTTTAACTCTTCCTTAAGGTGATCATTCTCAATCCGAAGATTTTCTTCTGCTAAAGAAACCTCGCCAAGCACTGCTTACCTTCGAAGTTCTTGCAGATCACATTTCTGATAGCGTCCCTCACAATAATTGTTTTTCTTCTTGTTATGACGTTTTATTTTCTAAGTTAATTAAAATGATCCAAGACTAAGTGAGACTTCGTATATCCAGTGTCAACCGCACAGTAAGATGGGTAACTTTAATCTAGTCATATTTTATTGTGATTAACATTAATGCATATGGGACTTTAAAAATAATTGGCAGCATTAACAACCAATGATCCTTTATATTTATGGATGGATTCGAAACTAAAAAAAAAATCACATCTGTTTAAAGGCAATTAATTATTTTTAAAAATCAAGTGAGAAATACAACTATGCAGGGGAGATGCATATCTTCCTTCATGTCTGAACAATCTAGTGAACGTTATGATTAGAGTAAATGATGGAAAAGTGTTTTCATGAGAGTTTTGAATGCTAATCATCAGCTTGAATGAGATCTTCTTAGGCGTGATGTTCGTTTCCCAAATCTTGTGGGAAGAGGTGATGAGATGTCTATTATGGAGAATTTTAGTATGGAGAATTGCTATGAGACTATATATAGATGGACAGTTTGAGACGTGCAGTTTCGCGAAGCATTTATGGAAGATCAGTATTCCACACAAGGTTAGTTTTATTATTTAGTCATTTTTTCATAATTTTCTTCCAACTAGGACATGTTAAGACATAGAGAAGTGGAGATAGAAAGTGATTTGTTTGTTTTCTGAAATTCCGAAAGAGAAACAACGGATCATATGTTATTGCATTGTCCTTATTCGTTTGAGGTATGAAACTATTTCATTAAAGCTTTCCGTATTTCATGGCCAATGCCGATGTCTCTATTTGATTTGTTTAAAGCTTGGACTTATTTTTGAGAGGTAAAGGTAAAGCAGTTTTGGGAGATTATCCATTATGCAATTTGTTGGAGACTTTGGAAGGAAAGAAAAATGAGAGTTTTGGGAGCTAGAAAAAAGGAGGCGAATGAGACTATTGATCTTATCAAACAACTTGTAGTTGTATGGTCTTGTGATTCCGATACATTTAAGTTTATCTCTCCCAGTATTATTTGGATCAATTGGGAGAGTCTTATGATCGTGTAACTCCCTTTGCTTTGTGTAAAGGCTTCTTCTTTTTAATATAACCTTGTTCTTCGAAATAAAATAAAATAAAATTGTTTTTTTTCGAAACCTAGCTAATTTGGGGCCTATCCCATTTATTTGGGGAATGCTACTACAAGACAAAAAAAGGTTATTAAGAGATGAAACTACCAATTTACCCTCTATCAAATACTTGTCTACAAACGTATCCCCATTAAATCCTAATAATAAAATTAAAACCTAAAATCAAAATCATAAAACAAGAAGCTTAAATCAAAATAAAAATCAAATTCAATTCCATCTCCAATGGATTTTTCTTCTCCCCTAATACGAACCATCTTCGGGTGTCATAAAAGCGTATGAAATGGCACGAATCAAATACTTTTCTAGCAACCCAATCCACTAAATTAGGTTTTAGCAACATGCAAAACACTCAAAATTCGATATTTTTGAAATCAAAGTGTTCTGGGTTTATTAGAATCGGTTTACGTCTATGTAATTATGAACCAATTTTATTTAGAAACGGATTTTTTTCATGCCCACAAAAGTCGATTGTACTGAATGTGTATTCTGGTTGTAGAAAATTAAAATATAATCGGCCTACGGTAATGTCCACATAGCCTGATTCTGGTATGGAAGTGATAATTGTTTTTTTTTTGTATATTTTTTTAGTTAGAATCTGCAACGCCCCCTAAGCTAGCAGCTGACTAATCCAAGAGATTAACTAAATAAGAGGCACTAAAAATCCAAATTAAACACTTAAACTTTCAATTAAGAAATCTGCTACAAAAACTTAACCCAAAGCTAACCCCGCTCAGAAATATACGTACAAGAACTCCTCTCCAATGATACATATAAAATAGTCATTTGGTTTACAAATAGAATATACAACATAATAAACATACAACTAACGAAGTAAACTTCTCGGAGCTTTCGCTGTGCAACTCTGATATGTCACTGAAACTAAAAGTGGGAATAATTAACATTTAACTTATAAATAATCATAAGCAAGAATTGGAAAACAATACATGTTTTTCCGAAACATTAAACAGTGACTAAGTCACTGAAATAATAATACATGTATATGGAACAAACTCCTTCGTCAAACAATGTACTAATATGGTTGTAAATTCCTAACCGGCAATTCACACCTATTTAGCTATGGATTCCACCAAGACCATGGTGACCAACTCTAAACAATAAAAGCTGAATTAAAGTAGGTATAAATGTGAAGGAGCCTATCCTATATACCACAAGTGAAAATTCTCATTTCCCATAACAATTCATATTGACAACACATTACAAGTCCTTTCCAAATCGTGGAAAGATTCACATAATTAACAAGATTATCATAATGCATTTTAAACAAAGCATGGAATGCACGGATAGACAATGCATGAGTTTGTTAAGCATAAACTTTTATAAAACAACAATAATGATTACAAAAGTGTCAAATGTATTCCCACACCTTTTGAAGACAAGCCACGCCTACCTCGAGATCCATGATCCACTCGTCCTTTGAATCGGTCGTTGTTAATAACTAATTGTTAATCATACAAGAAGTCTAAGAATTTAGCCAAAAGGCTCAACACATGAATCATACAAGTCTTTCTAATGATTTCTAGGCCCAATTAAGGTTCTACATCTTTTATTTATCTATCTTTAGCATAACTAAGGTTTACCAATTCAATTAGGTTGATTCTAAAGTCCATCAACTAAGTCTTATAAATATCTACAACTTTGTAGAATAAGCCAAAATCTAATTCGGACCACGAGAGGTCCAAAACATCTAATTAAGAAAACTACCCTAAGCCCAAGTCCATTAAAGTCAAATAACAGTCACTAACTGTCAAACTAACGGTCAATGGTCAACTAACAGTCAACGTCCAGGTCAATTCAATGTCCAGGGTCAATGGTCAACGAGTTAAGACTAATGATTCAGTGGTCAAACCCGATTCGACCTGATTCAACTCAGTCAGATGGACTGAGTCAGCTAGTGTCAAATCCTGACTAGGCTAAATGACATAAGGCCAAACCCTTGCACATGCCAGAGCCATGGCTCAGGACAAGAACACTACTACACATTCATTGTGCAACACTCCTAAACTCAATTACAACTTCTACTCCATTACCAGTTCAATTAAATCTAACAACATATAAAACTTCCATTACAATACTAACATATTCAGATTAACTGAACTTCATAATTTAACTACAAATTCCAAATACAATCAAAGATTAAGTCTACCTGTAGTTGCAGATCTAAGCTTTTACAAGAGAGATTCAACTCCATACTCACCCATCAAATCTTCATTCCTATAGCTCAGTCACATACAATTATCTTCTTAACAACTCAAAAGCAATTCAATTATTCTGTCTAAATAAACTTCACAACTTATTCACAAATACAAGTTTTTTATTTACCTGTAATTGCAGTTGCAAGTTACACCCTTTATACATCCAAACATCTTCACTCTCTATTCCATTGTCACTACCTTCTCAGACTTACACCGTAACCACATTCACTTATTCAGTTCACCACAACCCCTATGTATCTCCCTCAATTACTAACACATGCAGCACCAAATATACTTAAACAATACATTCTTCACAATTACATTACTATCTCATTCCACCTGCACCATGACACACCTGCAATTTCTCTTACTCCATAACCTCACTTCTGCCATAACTTTAATAGTATCATCACGTACTTTCATTATCTTATTAAGCTCAGCACAATTCAAGACGATTACCTCCAACTCCATCTGAAACACATCAGCAAGTTCAACATACCAGTTTTAATATCTAGCTACAGTTGCAAATTCCATTTTAACACACATTCATACTTCAGTTAAGACCACTACCATCAAAACCTATAGTTCCACCTGCAACTATCATAGTTCACAACCAATTCCATTCACAACACCAACAATCCCAACACACATACAACCACCATCTCAAATCACGAACACCACTAAAATGCTATTGCAACTCCAACTCTTTCTTTATTCTTAATTCAACATCTCAGATAACAACACAAACCAACCATGTCCATCTCAATTTTAATTCAACAATCAAACACACATATTCATTCAATAAAACTGAATAACTTAACATCGTAAGGAAGAATTACCTCAAAAGCCATGGAAACCAATTCCTCTTTACTTTGATTCAGTTTAACTAATCATCTCAGTAATCCTCACCATCACTAGCTCTCAGAAATCCCTAAAATAATTCCCAATCCTCTTTAGAACCCTAACTCACTGATTTTCCAACAAAACCACTTCACATCTTCAATTAAACCACAACCCATTTATTCTTGACTCACCAAAAACTTAGTTTACTTATCACACAAATATACAATTCAATCCACAAACCCTAATTATCACAGAACATTTCCCTTCATCTCAATCGAAAATTCTAAACAAACCCAAACTTTTTCAATTGTTACAATCATGAATTTATCACTGATCTTCTTCCTTGTTTATGAATCCCCAATTCCTAATCTCTGATTTCATCATCGAAACCCTAATCTTCTCAATTTCTTAATTATAGTTCTTCTAAGTAACTAAATCCACAAATTAACATCATAGACTTCTTCTTTACCTCCAGTTATTCAAAACCCAATCGTTAATTTATCTTTAATCGTCTCAAATCACAATTTCAATAAATTCAGAAATTCTTTTCATCAACTCTGAATCGTGTACCATAATCAACACTACCACCAACATTTAATGCATAACCCATCTCCTCTTTAATCATCTCCTAGTCATCGATTTATTTCTGAACCATCGCTCGGCTGAAGAACATAGAAGAGAAGAGAATAAGAAAGAAGAAAGAAGAAAGAGAAAGAGAAAGAAGATAAGAGAATAGGTTTTCTCTTCGATAGGATTTTGTGATAAGACCGATGGATTTACTAATGCACACACTCAGCTGGATAAGGGAAGTTCAGGCCGGTTTATTGAGAAATGATGATTTTTCCCTTCACCTTAATCTGATGTAATTTTCTTCCTCTGGTATCCGAATGACACATTCGAGTAACCTATTTCGTTTAATTTTTCGAGATATATCCAAAGATACTAATTTCGTATGTAAATCGTTGTTAGATTAATTCCTACTAATTAATGTTAGAGTTACACTAATCGAGTCATTAACAACTAAAACGTCTCTTGACTAGTCTAATAGCGTTGATGAGCTCGAGGGTCCTTACATTCTCCCCACCTTATTCATTTTCGTCCTCGAAAATCAAATCATCCTTATGGTCTTCAAAAACTCCCCACTTTAAAGAATAATCCTATCTCTTGTCCAAGTGCGAACAACAAGGAAACAAAGCACAAACCTATATGTCTTTCTATAACTAAAATCTAAAATTTGTAGCTCTAGGTTTAAAATACTAATTTCCATTTCAATAAGCTTTTGGTTTTAATTACGAGATAAGCTACTCTATAACAAAGTTTCTAAGTAAAATTTGGGATCTATCGGTCCACTAATAGAATTAAGTCTCCCTTCTATGCATAGTGATACAAGAATGCAGTTTCCCTGTCTAGGTTCATGACGCCTGGCAATGCCTACTACGTAACAAGTATCACCTGAACACACAAGAATTACCAACCTCACTATTCCCCAGTGCTGGATTAACTAAATATTAATTTATTAAGATTAATTAATTCTCTAAACTATTATCGTAATTGGTATAAGTCATATAAATTTACTTCGTAAAATATAGAAATAGTTTACATCATTTAAACAATTTAGTCATTTGAATTTATTTATTTATTTTACCGATATAAGTACTCTCCATTCGATTTTTCTTCGATTTAGAATATTTGATGCTTTTAACTTCGTTGTAATACTATATACAATATTAAATTCATGTTCTACTTAAGAATAACTGAATGTTATAACCATTATCCAAATGTTACTATTATTATGTTCAATGTATATATTTGTTTATTTCATTATGTGACTTGATATGAATAAATAACTACTGACCATTTTTCATACATGTTTGGTATTAATATTTTATTATTATTATTACATTTATTTCTTATTTACTAGACCGATACAAGTTAAATCGTAATAAATCGTAATGCCAAGTTTAATTTTATAATTTATATTAGGTTTGATTTGGTCTAATTTTATTTCTTAAGTTTATATTATTGCTAAGTAATCCTTAAGTTATACTATTAATAAAAATTACGTTTTGCTATTAATATCCAATAATTATTATCCAGATGATATTTACAATGACTCTAAATTTTATAATAATTTGTATTAGATAGTATTATTATTCGTTTATCTTATCAAAGGTTATTACCTCAATAATGTAATCATTTTCATAATTATTTTATTAATTTTTCCCATTTGACTACTAACGTAACTAAAATATGGTCAGAATAATTATTTAGTAATAATACTTAGTTTAATTTTTATTTAAGAACGAATCTTGTAAATTTGATTCTAATTTAATGTAAAGATTGTTATAACAAATTTTATTTATTCAGATTGAATCTGTATACTATATCTTGTTAATTATTGGCGTTGGTAATTTAATATGATTTAAATTTTGAGCTTGCAAAAAGTTTTAATGTCTTAATAGTCTTTAGATTTTGGTATTAATAATAAGTATCTTATTCATATGCAAATTTATTCTCCTTTAAGTTTAATTTTGTTCTAAGTATTCAAGTATTATAAATATCACTTCATGTATATAATTTAGTGATTTAGTGAATCATTTATTGGACTATAAGATTGTTAACAAATTTAGTCTTTATTTTGTGTCTTATATGACCTCACGTTCTTTTATTCCTACTTAATAAATATTATTTATCTATCTGGTTTAAATGCAAGATACATAATTCTTATTTGTTATTAGTTAACTTTGCAAAACATAATCGTAGATACGCACTAATAATTTTCTATTATCGCTATATATTTGAAAATGAGATTTTTAATTTAAGTTATGCTCAATATAATACTAACTTAAATTCTAACAGTTTAAGTTTGTCGTACTAATTTTCCATTTCTAAAAGATGATTGAATTTATTTATGAAGAAGGATCCTAGCAATATACGAATTTTATTTTCTTTTAATTCTAATATTACCCTAAGCATCTGAATATTATTATTATTACTTCATGTTTATTTGTTTTATTTTAAAGATTTACTGGATCAATCGTTAATTTAAAGATAATTTCGGTATATGATTATTAACAAGTTGAGTCATTTAATTTTATACATTATGTCCTCGCTTTCTTAAGTCGAACGCTTACTAAGTATCTTATTAAATTTCTAGTTTAAACACAAAACATATATTTCTAATTTTATCATTAGTTTAATTTACATAGATAAGCATTATTGATTTCCGTAACTATTTAATCATGATTATTATTTTTATCATTATATATCTTTATTGAAAATTTAGTTAAGTCTATTATGCTCTTTATTGATAAATGCTAACATTACTTTATTAAAATTATTATTACTATTATTGTCATCTATAATTACTATTATAATATTTTTATTATTAACATTGAAGATTGAACTATTATTCTAACAGATCTAACAAACCTTATTAAGTTCCAAGAATATTATTAACATTTATGTGATTATAAATTGTTCCACTGATAAGTCAAGGTACTCCATAAATTTCTATGTGTCTTCCAAAATTTATCAATTGTATTAATCTCACTATTTTTAGTATTGAATTGTATACGTGTTCATAATTTTTAGATTAATTATTCTCAAATTCTTATTAGTTAAAGTTATTGGTGTACCCTACAATTTTTACTTCATTAAATACAAACAATCAAACAAATCAATCAATCAAATAATTATTGTAATTATTGATAGCTTTTAGTGATTAAGATTTATCTCACAACCCAACCAAGTTCTAAACTAATCTAATTCACTAACTGGCACTGGATATTTCTATCTTTTCCCATATAAGATCTAATAATGAGCTCTGATACCAACATTGTAACGCCCCCTAAGCTAGCAACTGACTAATCCAAGAGATTAACTAAATAATATGCACTAAAAATCCAAATTAAACACTTAAGCTTTCAATTAAGAAATCTGCTATAAAAACATAACCCAAAGCTAACCCCGCTCAGAAATATATATACAAGAACTCCTCTCCAATGATACATATAAAATAGTCATTTGGTTTACAAATAGAATATACAACATAATAAACATATCAGAATATAATCAACTAACGAAGTAAACTTATCGGAGCTTTCGCTGCGCAACTCTGATCTGTCACTGAAACTGAAAGTGGGAATAATTTACATTTAACTTCTAAGTAATCATAAGCAAGAATTGGAAAACAGTACATGTTTTTCCGAAACATTAAACAGTGACTAAGTCACTAAAATAATCATACACGTATATGGAACAAACTCCTTCGTCAAACAATGTACTAATATGGTTGTAAATTCCTAACCAGAAATTCACACCTATTTATCTATGGATGCCACCAAGACTATGGTGACCAACTCTAAACAATAAAAGATGAATTAAAGTAGGTATAAATGTGAAGGAGCGTATCCTATATACCACAAGTGGAAATTATCATTTCCCATAACAATTCATAGTGACAACACATTACAAGTCCTTTCCAAATCATGGAAAGATTCACAGAATTAACAGGATTATCATAATGCATTTTAAACAAAGCATGGAATGCACAGACAGACAATGCATGTGTTTGTTAAGCATAAACTTTTATAAAACAACAATAATGATTACAAAAGTGTCAAATGTATTCCCACACCTTTTGAATACAAACCACGCCTACCTCGAGATCCATGATCCACTCGTCCTTTGAATCGGTCGTTGTTAATAACTAACTGTTAATCATACAAGAAGTCTAATAATCTAGCCAAAAGGCTCAACACATGAATCATACAAGTCTTTCTAATGATTTCTAGGCCCAATTAAGGTTCTACATCTTTTATTTATCTATCTTTACCATAACTAAGTTTTACCAATTCAATTAGGTTAATTCTATAGTCCATCAACTAAGTCTTATAAATATCTACAACTTTGTAGAATAAGATAAAAGCTAATTCGGACCACGAGAGGTCCAAAACATCTAATTAAGAAAACTATCCTAAGCCCAAGTCCATTAAAGTCAACTAATAGTCACTAACTGTCAAACTAACGGTCAATGGTCAACTAACAGTCAATGTCTAGGTCAAGTCAATGTCCAGGGTCAATGGTCAATGAGTCAAGACTAATGATTCTGTGGTCAAACCCGATTCGACCTGATTCGACTCAGTCAGATGGACTGAGTCAGCTAGAATCAGATCCTGACTAGTGATGTGAATCAATAATATTGTAGTAAAAAGGTTCATGAGACTTGTGAAAGCAATGGATTTTAGATTTAATAAAACTTAAAAGTAAAGACAACTTAGATCAAAATTGATTTCAAGATAAGAGAGAATAACCAAGACACTGATTCCACTATTACACATGAATAAATTATGGTAAATAATCCAAAACTCTAGTTATCTTTTAAGTCCTTATTTCTTAATTCACAAATAATCAGGCAAATTCTCAAAAATTAATTGTATCCCTTAAGCATATATTACCTTAATACAAAGCATAACCTATCTAATTGAATCACAACTAATGAAGAATATTATGCAAACAATTAAATACTCTACAAAAGCAGTGATTGAGTGAATTATTAATTATAAATTAGAGAAATTAGAATAGTTACCAATTATTCATGCGTAAATAGCTTCCTCATTGCCTTGGTTGTGGGAGAATTAGCCTCTCATCATGTTGGAAACACGCTCAAAGTTCATTTTTATTGCTCAAAGGGTGTTTACAAAGATGAAATGGAGAAAATTGTGAAAATCGGGAGTTTGCAACGTTTATAACTGTTGCAAACAGTGTTACAGAGAACGATGAAAATAAACTGATGTTGTTATTGTAGCTCTGCGATGCCCGTTTAAATTTCGGTGTGACTGTTGAAAAGAACGACTGTCCTTAATAGTCTGTTCTTCACGTTTTTCAGAAATGCAGGAGCAGAAGTGAAAGTTCCTGCAACTCGATTTCTCGACTCTGTGATGCTCTGTACCTCTCCCAAACTCTCCGTCCCCCCTTCTCCTCGACCCAAGCAACCTTTTTATAGCCAACAGTACCGCAATAACTCCTCAAATCTTCCATATGATTCCGTCATAACTCGATAATATTTCCATGAAAGATACGGGAATTTCTTCCCTTTTTTATCTTCTCACGCAACTGATGTTGTTTACATACTCCAAACTGATTGAAACACGTTCCAGAATGAGATGAAAACGCTGTAGACTCGTGTAGTACACACATAAACACGGAGAAGAAAAACTAAATCCCGTGTATTTCTCTTCCATAAACGTGTTTCCATGATTTATTCTTGATTAATATCTAGCCAAATTTAACCGAGAATATCAACCACTTCATGCCTGTTAAGACCATTCAAGTCATCCCATGCAATTCCAGCTCTTGAGTCATGCTAAATCATCACCAAATCTCGAACCAAAGATCTTCCAGGCGACTGCAACAAACTCCCGCAAAAACTGAAATTTTGAGATGAAGAGGAAGGGTGCCCCGATCCAAAATAGGGGCGCCTTTAACAGCTGGGGGTGCCCTAAGGTGCCCTTATCCAAAATAAGGGTTCCTTTATCACTTTTCTCTGGGGGTCCAAAAAACACTTTTTGAGCAACTTTTTCCATACAAGTGTATTCCTCCAAAAAACCCTACACAAACACAAAAACACCATAATTAGCACAAAAATCGAGACTAACAATAGAGACACTGAGGACAATTCAGACACAAAAATGTGTCTATCAAATACCCCCAAACTTATTATTTGCTAGTCCCGAGCAAATCTAATCTAGAAAATAAAATGACTACACTTAGCATGTGCAGCAAGTCGTTAAACCGCTAGGTTGCCCTAGTGGCGGAGTGTTGTTTCCGGAGGGTTTACCAGAGGTGTACCCACAAAACATGTACTTCTAATTGGTCACAAGTATCCAAAGAGCTATGAGGACATAAAAATTCTCGACCTATCTCCAAGTGACTAGAATGCCAGAGAAATTAAGGGTGCCAGCTCTGAATCTGACTGAAGAAAAGGGGAGGCACATCTGCAACACTGCTAGATAAAGAGATATCCGCTACACATCTAGATAAACATTGTAAGATGCGTCCACTGATTTACAGCTGGATAAGATTAGGAGAGAGATAAAAATGAGAGGGACATCTGCTACACAACTGGACTAATTATTTGTGATGAGTTGAACCAGTGCTGGAAAGATCTTGTGTCAGATTGAAAGTGGACTAACAAAGCAACCAAATGTATCTTTCTTCGACTCTCTCATAGTGCTCAGTAGAAACAACGTTTTCTTCGGTCTTCAACTGTTGATGATAAACTTTCGAACCTCATAGAACCTTGACAATTAACTCTTCTCTTCGGTTTCTTGCTTGACTTAAAAGTTTCTACTTCCCTAAGGCCTAAGGCCTTATTGAACAAAATTTAAGCTTTATATTTATTTCATTTTTTTCTTCTTCATTTTAGCATTTTTTTTTTCTCGAGTAACAACAAGATAAAAAATTACATGGCCATTACATAAGGAATTTAACACTTAGATCTTCGCAACTTGTAATGTCTTAGTATCATGAACTTCAACAATTTATATTTTTTTTCTTTTTTATTTTTTCTAAACCTTAAACATCTTCAACTTTCTTCATAGATTTTGATGTCGCTCCGATTTTTGATGATGCTAAGTTTCTACTGAGAGAGAGTTGTAATCCAGTAACTAAGACTACATTGTGAGGTTGCTTTGTCTTTCTGGCATTTCCTGACCTAATTGCCTTTCCATCATGGATGGTTAGGTCCATCACGGTTACCCTCTAAAAGGAACAATTTATCTCCTGAATTTCAAGGATCTCAATGTCTTTTTCTCTAATGTCTCAATAGGTTGTTATCCCTAGCATTCCAATTTCTATCTTTTCGGTGAGAAACAGTATGTAAACTTAGCTAACCAGATACCATGTGACGCTAGAAGTTTCAAAAGTGCAACTAAAAAGTTCTTCCCCACCCCCAAACTTAAATCTAACATTGTCCTCAATGTTTCTAATGAAAGAGCAATACCAACAGTAAAATAACATGAGGATAAGTTGGAGAGATAGTACCTAGGTGAAGAGAGAAAAAATCATAACTAATGTACAACATACAACTGCCTCGATGGTCAATCAAGGGTAAACAGGGTTCTCCATAGGGACATCCTCAACATCACCTGTAGGAAAGGGATCTAAAAATGGTTTCAATATCTGACCGTTAACCTTCGAAGAACTACTACCATCTGGTGTCTCAATATCAATAGCTCCATGAGGAAAAACCGTGCGAACAATTAAAGGACCCGTCCACCGAGAACGTAACTTCCCAGGGAAAAGATGCAAGCGGGTATCATATAGAAGAACTTTTTGACCTGGAGAAAATGACTTCCGTAAAATATTTCTACCATGCACAAGTTTCATTTTGTTCTTATACTCCTTCGCACTATCGTAAGCATCTATACGAATCTCGTCCAACTCATTGAGATGGAGTTTCCTATGGGCTCCTGCCTTGTCAAGTGAAAAATTTAGCTGCTTAAAATCCCAATAAGCTCTATGTTCTAACTCAACAGGTAAATGACATGCCTTTCCATAAACAAGCCGATAAGGCGACATTCCAACGGGGGTTTTAAACGCAGTACGATAAGCCCATAAGGCATCAGTGAGCCTAGACGACCAGTCTTTCCGATTAGGATTAACTGTTTTCTCTAATATACGTTTTATCTCCCTATTGGAAACCTCTACCTGACCACTAGTCTGTGGATGATACGGGGTAGCTACCTTATGTGTAATACCATATTTCTTCATCAAAATCTTAAAAGGTCCATTACAAAAGTGCGACCCTCCATCACTAATTATAGCTCGCGGTGTACCAAAACGTATAAGTATATTATTTTTCAATAACTCAATCACAACCCTATGGTCATTGGTTTTACACGCAACTGCCTCAATCCACTTAGAGACATAGTCTACAGCGACAAGGATGTAAAGATTACCAAAAGAATTAGGAAACGGACCCATAAAGTCAATACCCCACACATCAAAGACCTCAACAACTAGAATAGGGTTCAAGGGCATCATGTTCCTACGGGAAATGGTTCCTAATTTCTGAAAACGTTCACAAGTAACACAGTAACTATAGGAGTCTTTAAACAACGAAGGCCAATATAATCCACACTGCAATATCTTAGAAGCAGTCTTCTTAGCACTAAAGTGACCCCCACAAGCATGATCATGACAAAAAGAAATAATATTGGACTGGTCACTCTCAGGTATACATCTCCTAATAATCTAGTATGGACAATACTTAAACAAATAAGGATCATCCCAAAAGAAGTGCTTAACCACGTCTAAAAACCTAGAACGATCTTCCTTACCCCAATGTTGGGGCATTCGACCAGTAACAAGATAGTTCACTATGTTCGCATACCAAGGTGATTGGGAAACAGAGAACAATTGTTCATCAGGAAAGATGTACCTTATAGGAATGGCATCACAAGGGGAACTAACAAATAGCCTAGACAAGTGGTCTGCTACTACATTTTTTGCACCCTTTTTGTCCCTAATGTCGGGAGAAAATTCTTGTAACAATAGGATCCACCTAATCAATCTTGGTTTGGTATCCTTCTTAGATAAAAGTTAATTCAAAGCAGCATGATCAGTATAGATTACGATCTTAGAACCTAAGAGGTAGGATCAAAACTTGTCTAAGGCAAACACAATAGCTAATAGTTCCTTCTCCGTAGTGGTATAGTTCAACTGGTCATCATTCAGAGTTTTGCTAGCATAGTAAATCACATGGAGTAACTTATTTTTTCGCTGACCTAGCACAACACCAATAGCATAATCTGAAGCATCGCACATGATCTCAAAGGGTAGGTTCCAGTTAGGTGCCTGGACTATGGGGGCGGTAGTGAGTAAAGTCTTAAGCTTCTCAAAAGCCTCTAAACAAGCATCATCAAAGACAAACTTAACATCTTTTGCAAGCAAATTGCAAAGAGGTCTAGAAATCAATCTAAAATCCTTGATGAATCGACGATAAAAACCAGCATGCCCTAAGAATGACCTAATATCTCTTATGGTTTTTGGGACCGGTAAAGTGATCGCTGTCGTATGCGTCAAAAATAAATTACACTTTCTTACTACTCAAAATATAAATATAGCAAGGGCAAGAAAGGATCGATCCCACAGAGAGGTCTAGGTTGTCTCGTTGTTTCGGTTTCCTATAAGTAACACCGGGGGTTTTTCTGATTTTTATGCAAGTAATAGTAAAATAAAAGCAAATAAAGAGATAAGAAAACAAATCAAATAAAAGAGATATTGGTTAAGGATTCATCTTCATTCACTAACATGCTTTCAAAACAATAAGTAGAATTGATATTTAATCTCAACTTTTATCAAAAGCCCTAGAATATCTTGATCGCAAGAATATCCCACTAATCTCCTTTTGTCATCAACAAACACATTAAAAGATGCGATTATGAGTTCTATCTAAAAGAACAACCTAACGTGTAAAAGCACTAATCAACTTTAATTCCCTAGATGCATTAAGTTCTATGAAATCAGGCCAATAAAAGCAATCGAACGTTGAAAACGCACTAATCCGATTTAACAAAGGTTACGATTCACATATGATCATAAGAATATATCACTACAAATTATAATCATATTTATGCTACTTGTATTCAAGGATTATCACTTTTACGTATAATAAACCCTAAACTAGCAATAGATGTGATTAGAAGTTCTACCAATTTGCAACTTGACAAAACAATCAATCAATTATACAACTATATTTTCAGAGAATTGTAAACGATAAATATGAGACAAAACTAATATATTGAATCAAAGAATCATGCTTTGTGAAATCCAACTATTCCATAACCAATAACAAAACTCTAGCTCATGTTCATGGAGTTCATAACAAGAAGGAAGAGAAACCCTATCATATTGCAAACCCTAGAAAACAAAAGTAGAAGATAAGATATATGATATGATATTTTTTGGTTTTGAGAAAAGACTTCTCTTTTATAGCTCTTCTTGTTACAAAATTAGGTCTAGCCTTCAAAATCTTCAAGTCCATATACTAGTCCACCAAGCCCATGTGTGAGAAATATGTCTCTGGAATTTTGGGTCCAAAACTGGTCGTCGGATTTGATGACGTCATCGTCGGCCCCGGAATTTGTCACCGGAAAATTATCTCCATCCATTGAATGATCAGAAACTATCACCAAGTAATTCTTCACTTCCAGCAGCTCACTCTACTTCTCTTCAGTCCCCACACTCACCATAGAACCATTAAAGCCAATTCATAATCTTGCGAAAACATACCTAAAAGCGTGACTCGTAGATCATATGTCCGGCTATCGATTCTTGCATCCGACTTATACCCCCTTCATGATTCAATGAATCTTTATGATCCCCACTTTCGGTTCCAAAATCCGGCAACCGGAACTATGCTCACTGGCTCACCATTTTCGCCTACTTTTCGCGCAATTTCTGCAGCGTTGTTCAGGCACTGTCACTTCCCTGACTTGTAAATTCAGCTGCATACCATCATACTCCTTGCGACAACCAGCTTCTGCGATTACTTCATTCATCATATTCTACGCTAGAGCTAAAACCAAAATCAAAGCCACATCATACTCAACACCATTCCTAACCAGTGACCATCATCGATTCCACCAGTTCCATTTCAACCTCAGATTATCAACCACCATGACCCTATAATCTTCACTAGAGAAGCAACTCCAACTCTCCTCATTCCATCATTTCTTATTCTTCCCAGCTTCAAATCATCTCACCATTCTTGAGTTCATCCCTGGCTCAACACAACAACCACCAGTGTGCATTTCTCCAGTGCCACTACAACAACCATTAACTTAGCTGCATTTCATTACAGCATCACCACCATGAATGATATCAGTATCACCACAAATACCAGCTACCAACTGCGTCATCTCCACTGAATTTAAGTTCAGTTACCACGATCGAGTTATTCTCTGTCCATTTGTCATGAGTCGCTGGCAGCAACCCAAACTCTCTTTGCTGTCAATAACAACATCTCCATATTCTAACCATTGGACACCATCATATATCTCCACTGCCATGCTCTGTCCGTAGATCCATCAAGATTCTCCCTGGGTATCAGCCTATACTCGAGAACACACGAGCTTCCACCTGCAACTGATTCATTTATATTTGCTTTTCATATTTCCAAGCATTGACAGGCAACAACGCAAACTCCTTTCAACAATTCTTGATTTCCAGATCCATTACTGCCTAGCCATTGAACCAAGCACCAGCTCCATTCACTGCAACACAATACCTGCACCAGAACTTAACCAGCTGCAGCTTCCTTACTGATCAACAACACCACTTGGGACATTGTTACTGCAATATCCACCTCTTCCAACTGCTGGTCATATCCCCTGCAAGCATTTTCCTATATTTCAGCTCCACTTGACTGCAATCAACTCAGGCCATTCACCTAACCTGGATCAAACTTAACAGCGTCAGTTACTCAGCTGCACATCCATAAAGCCATTTGTCACAGCCACAGTATCCATCTGCATCTGCATCTCAGCAACAACAACTACAACTCAACGACAACAGCTCCAAGTCTCAGTCCATCGCCAACTGCATTGTCTTAGCACCACCTGCATTGGATTATTTCACGTACCTTATCCATCACCAACAATTCCAGCTCTATCACAGGTAACATCAATTCCACTTCTCATCTGCTTACCACCAGAACCCATTTCCTAACTGCACAATACTTCAAACCATTTACTTCTCAACTGAACTTCGCAAAACTAACAAACTCCAATTGCAGTCCCATTCTCCCTGTTAAATTCCTTGCTTAACTTAGTTCCAGCTTTTCCACTGCCTAAGCACCAGCTAACCTATTGCACCAGTTCTCCATCCATACTTTATCAACCATCTGCATTTCACCACAATGGCAAGAACTACAGATACCCATTTCTTCTCTTCTCTGCAATGCCAAGTAATCTCAGCAACAACCCATTCTTGCAAGAATGTCGCCACCAGTGCCTCACTCCAGCTGCACCAGCACTATCTCGTTGTTGGCTACAACAAAGCCTAACTTAAACTCTTCTTGTAACTTGTATAAAACTCGAGTTCACAGCCAAAAAAACTTTCATCTACCTTCCAACCATCCCATTCTTCATATACGATCCGTAGACTCATGGCTAGATAATGACAAACCTGGGATAACACCTTGTCATGACCTGAAGTCGACTGCCAAAAAGTGTTGATTCAAGAATTTTATCGAACAACTGGTATGTGTCTAGCAAATTGATGATGGTTAGGCATTGGATATGTATTGGAGGTCACACCCAACTTCTTCCCTGCAACAATAATTCAATCACACATCAAACCAAACATTTCTATCTCTGAAGTAGCACTTCACTCGCCTCTTCTCATCATGATTTATCCTTACAATCGATGGAAGCACCGTGGGTTGTTCCCTGCATTTATGGCACAAAACTCTATTCAAAATCACACAAACTCGTATCCAAATCAGTGAATAACTCAGACCCAAACTTCATATGTTTCTTAACAATGAGTTCCCTGTACTAACAGAAATCAAAACCACTACCAAACCTTCCACTCATCTTTCACTCCAGTGCCATCGAGCTTTCCTTTCTTCTCTGTATTTCTCCCATCAAAAACAACACAAACTAAACCCAATGTCTGCTTCCTTGATGAATTCGATCCTCCCTTAAAAATACTCAACCAGACCCGAGCTTGCTGGCCTGAACTTTTGGTTGCAGCTCTTGGTTTTTGGTTCTGAACTAAGATGAAATGGGTGTAAGACATTCAACCTAGCTTTTAGTAATGAAGGGGGAGGTGCCCCTTAACGATTTGTAGTCTGTCTTTAGTGAATAGTCAGCTGGTTTCCCCTTATCCTCGGCTGGCTCCAAATAACACTTTCCTTTGAAATATCTGTTTTAACTCTTTTTCACCTATTTCTTCTTCTTTTACCTCATATGACTCCAAAACACCTATAAAATGCAAAAGAAGCGTAATATACAAAAATACAAGAGAAAATAGCCAAGAAAGAAAAGGAAATTAACATTCAAAAGATGCATTTTAGGCACTTATCATAAAGTTTTAATAAGGTAAACTTTGGCTCTATCTACCTCGATACCCTTCGAAGATACGATATTCCCTAGAACGATTCCTGAACGAACCATGAAATGACATTTCTCCCACTTAAGCACAAAATTCTTTTCCTTACACCTAGTCAAAACTAATGATAAATGATGCAAGAACTCATCGAAAGACGAACCAAACACTGAAAAATCATCCATAAAGACCTTTAAGAACCGTTCTACCATGTCAGAAAATATGCTCAACATACAACGCTGAAAGGTCGCAGGGGCATTGCATAGCCCGAAAGGCATGCGTCTATACGCAAAGGTACCAAAGGGACAGGTAAAAGTGGTTTTCTCTTTGTCTTCTGGGGAAATAGAAACCTGATTATAGCCGCAAAATCCATCTAAAAAGAAAAAATGGCTATGTCCAGCTAATCTTTCTAGCATTTGGTCGATGGAGGGAAGGGGAAAGTGGTCCTTCCTAGTGACCTTGTTCTATTTTCTATAGTCAATACAGACATGCCAACCCGTGGTCATTCGGGTTGGGATTAACTCATTATTATCATTCTGGACTACAGTAATACCATATTTCTTGGGAACAACCTAAACGGGGCTAACCCACTTACTTTCTGAAATGGTGTAGATAATGCCTGCATATAACAGCTTCAGAACCTCGGTTCGAACTACTTCTTTCATATTAGGGTTCAGTCAACGTTGCATCTCCCTAGAAGGTTTGGTATCTTCCTCTAAATAGATCTGATGCATACAAACAGTAGGACTTATACCCTTAATGTCTGCTATGGTCCACCCTAAAGCTTCCTTGTTGTTTTGAAGGATAGTTACTAGCCTATTTTCCTGATCACTATCCAAGTCGGATGCTATAATCACAAGTAAAGTTTCATATGGGCCTAA
This sequence comes from Papaver bracteatum, assembly GCA_023529315.1. NCBI lineage: Eukaryota > Viridiplantae > Streptophyta > Magnoliopsida > Ranunculales > Papaveraceae > Papaver > Papaver bracteatum. The sequence goes on along the minus strand of JAJJWX010001448.1, from coordinate 180,826 downwards.
AAACACATACTTCAAGGTATCTGGTAATGGTTTAAGGTCCAATTTAGGAGGCTTTTCCAACGAACGAACTAGGGTTGACTCAGAAACGGGTATAGGTTCGAACTTAGGTTTCCATCCATTACTAGTGTCTATCAAAGGGGTTGAATCTAACAAAGCATTCACCTCATTAATCACATTATCATCATCAAAATCAATCCCAAAGTGAGCTAGGCATTTATCTAATGGATCTTCTAACAAAGTGTTTGGTAATGACTCCTCAACTAATGTTCCTATCATGTTCACCTCTTCTATGCTCGAGTCATATAGTTCAGAGGGTAGCTTACTAATATGAAAGACATTCAACTCAATAGTCATATTACCAAAAGACAAAGTCATAATACCAGTTCGATAGTTAATGATCGCATTGGATCCAGCTAAAAACGGGCGACCTAAAATTACCGGTATTTTGTTCTCTAGGTCAGGGACAGGTTGGGTATCTAGGATAAGAAAATCCACCGGATAAATAAACTTGTCGACCTATATAAGAACATCCTCGATCACACCCCGAGGAATTTTAACGGACCTATCAGCTAACTGAAGAGTTATCTGGGTAGGTTTCATCTCACCAAGTCCTAGCTTAAGGTACACATGGTATGGGAGTAAGTTCACACTGGCCCCTAAGTCAAGCAATGCTTTCTCAACACGGTATTTACCTATTGTGCAAGCAATGGTAAAGGACACTGGGTCTTTGTACTTAGGAGTAGTGGTATTATGAATAATAGAACTCACGTGACTAGCTAGGAAGGCTTTCTTTTGAACACTAAGCTTACGCTTTCGTGTACACAAATCCTTAAGAAACTTGGAATAAGCGGGAATCTGTTTAATCGCATCCAACAATGGTAGGTTGATAGTTACCTGCTTAAAAATCTCTAATATATCATTAAAGTTGGACTCCCTCTTAGTTGGAACTAACATCTTGGGGAACGGGGCTCTGGGAACAAATCCTGGCTCAATAGGACCCTCATTGGTCTCATTAGAGACTTTATCAGTATCCTCATCATTTTCTGGCTCAGCAGGGTGAACTACAACATGTTCACTATCAGGCATGGTTACCTTATTGTCTACCACTCTACCACTCCTAAGGGTTTTAATAGCATTCACATGTTCTGATGGTCTTCCACCTACTTCATGAACTCCTCTAAGATTGGGTTGAGTTTGACTTCATGAACTCCTCTAAGATTGGGTTGAGTTTGACTAGGAAACTTACAAAAAGAGTTTCTTTTCCCTCAAAGACTCATTTATATGACTAACTTCATCTCCTTTAAGAAACAAATGGTTTTCAACTCGGAAATAGCCCAAATTCTCGAGAGTTATCATAACCTATACTCTTACTTTCCATTCGAGGCCATCTTAAACAAGTAATGAAAGGCAAGGTTTAATGTTCTGCAGATTAAATATTAGATTTTACATAAAAGTTTTGTTATTTTCTATCCCTTGTTTTTTGTTTTATGGGTTTTATGTAGACATCTTATGCTTTGTTTCAGATATATTCTTTGATGTTGATTTGATTTCTCAAAAGATTTCTGTGTTTTTATTTCAACCATTTGGTTGATCTTTTCAGAGAAGAACTTTTAATAAACGAGGCGTTTAGAGTCTCTTCTAAAATTGTGATCTTTTTATCCGAATGGTTACTGGAACTTGCCATTTCCCCTGTGTTGACCGTGAAGGGTTCTTCATTTAGCATAACCAAAACCTTATTTGGGGAATGGACATGACTTGAGCAATTACTAGACATAAATGCTAATTCTTGAAGACCTTAAAAAGCGATTTTTTGGTTGTTAAACTTGTAATAGGAATATAGTTTACGATTTAAACTTGTAATAGCCCTTAGACCAAGAAAATTAGGATGGTTTCTCCAACCAGATTGTAGGTCTCTAGAGAAGGTAGACGTATTTTAAAACATTTCAAACTACAATCTTAGGGCTACCAGAAACAGTCCTTTTTAGAGCTTTTAAGTTCTCAAACCTAGCATTGTTATAGACAGCATGGGCTTGTTCTTCACTAACATGACCTTCCCAAAATGAGTTATCGGGATCTATTCCACAACTAGAGACTTGAGAGGCTCTATTAGGTTCAACAAGGGACCTATTTTTAGACTGACCCATTTCCAAAGCTTCTAACCTTCTAGACAAATAAGCAAACTTATCATCTGACTCGAAGCTTGTATCTACCACATTGGTGCTACTTCTATTGACCAAGAGTCTTTTAGGAGGTTCAACACAAGGCTCCCACTGTTGGAATTTTTCAGCGATAGTTCCTAAGAAGGTAAAAGCATCCTCAACAGTTTTATTAGTGAACTCACCAGTGCACATAGACTCGACCATGGATTTAGTCGAATAGTCTAAACCATTATAAATAATCTCTACAAGTTTCATCTTATCAAACCCATGGTGAGGACACTGGGATAGGAGATCATTGAATCTCTTTAAAACCTATAAAGAGATTCTCCTTCTTGTTGCACACTAGCACTAATTTTCTGCCTAACAACTGCAGTTTTATTCTTAGGGTAGTATTTCATATAGAAAGCAGCAATAAGCTCCTTCCATGTTTCAATGGATTCAGACGGTAGGTTGTTAATCCAGGTTTTGGATTTATCTCTCAAGGAAAAGGGAAACATCTTAAGTTTCAAGACTTCATCAGTAAGGTCTTTTATTCTAACTGTCCCAAAAATTTCCTCAAAGTCCCTAATATGAAAATAAGGGTTCTCATCATCTTTTCCTAAAAATATAGGGATCATATGAAGAATACTAGGTTTTATCTCGAAATTAGCCGTATTGGCTGGCAATTTAATGCACGAAGCTCGGTTGGCCCTAGTTGGGAACATGTAATATTTTAAAGTAGTCATTGCTGGCACAGCTGACGTACTAGGGTTACTTTCCTCACAAAGAGACAGATTTTAAAAACTGAAGTTTCCAAAAATGGGGCTCTCAAAAGAAGAGTCTTCGAGCTCCCCGCCTTCACAAGAAGAACTACTAGGTTTGTCACTAATCAAACGACCTAGAGTGTTTCTTTTCCAAGCCCGTTATCTAATGACCTCGGGCATACACTAGAAAAACAAAGTAAAAATAAAAAGAAAAAGAAAAACTAAAAGGAAGGGAGGGAGGTTCTCAGCAAACACAAAGCAGGCTGACTCCACCAAAGCAAACCTAGAGATTTCTAGCAAACAAAAAGCATGATGGCTCCACTTAGATTGTTTTCTAGACCAGCTTCTAATCCTTCGAAAGGGAATTCGTTACAATCTGAGAAAACCCCTCTGGAATCAATCCGTGTTTAAGTAAGTTGAATAGAGGCGAGGGAAGCTGCTGGAGATTTGATACCCAAGGCCTCACCGCATTACAAGGCGGCGCAGTCACGCATTCAACTCACGGAAACCATCACGAACTTCGAAAAATGCTCAAAAGAGTAACAAATATTTTTCGAACGAGTTTCCTATTAAGCTCGTTACCCAATCGGTCTCGTTCTATTCCAAATTTTAAGGATTATGTTTGCGTTAAGTTTCGTTTTCCTAAGGCGGGCAAGAAGAGAAATGTGATGAAATCCGAACCCTTATCTTGTATGGCCATTCCTTTCCCTTTACTAGGAATTTAAAACAACCGTTTTTAGTTCCTCGACATATATGCAAACGAAGGAATACTGTAACTCGCTAACAGGGGATTCGCGAGTGTTTCGACAAACTTACCTCCCGTACCATACGGGGGATGAACCGTTGTAGTCGACTCGGGCCACGACTCCTATGTCGTGTACGAACCCGAGGGGCCGAGGTGATATCATAATCACCGTCCTTCTCTGCAAACAGTTTAATATTTAAATTACCCTTCCGTAGGGTTTAAAAAGTAAAATAATGTCCAAGTCCAAAGTACAAAAAAAAAAAAAAGTGCAAAAGAAAAAGAAAATTACAAGAATAGAGAAATACTAATACAATCTAAAAAAATATATATATATACTTTTTTTTTCCTCTCATTTTATAATAAAAAAAAATCTTCTTCTTTCGCTCCTTGCGTTTTGTCTTTAACTCCAAATCTTTAAGTATTCACCAAAAGCTTTGGCAAATTTTTCTTTCGCTCCAAATTCCAAAATCTGTAGTAAAAACCCAAAAAAAAAAACGTAAAGAAGAACAAATAAAATAGAAACCTAAAAAAAGAATAAAAATCTAAAAACTCTAGCCTAAAGACAAGCTCCGTGTAGACGGCGCCAAAAATTGATGTGACTCAATAATGTTGTAGTAAAAAGGTTCGTGAGACTTGTGAAAGCAATGTATTTTAGATTTAATAAAACTTAAAAGGAAAGACAACTTAGATCAAAATTGATTTCAAGATAAGAGAGAATATCCAAGACACTGATTCCACTATTACACATGAATAAATTATGGTAAATAATCCAAAACTCTAGTTATCTTTTAAGTCCTTATTTCTTAATTCACAAATAATCAGGCAAATTGTCAAAAATTAATTGTATCCCTTAAGCATATATTACCTTAATACAAAGCATAACCTATCTAATTGAATCACAACTAATGAAGAATATTATGCAAACAATTAAATACTCTGCAAAAGCAGTGATTGAGTGAATTATTAATTATAAATTAGAGAAATTAGAATAGTTACCAATTATTCATGCGTAAATAGCTTCCTCATTGCCTTGGTTGTGGGAGAATTAGCCTCTCATCATGTTGGAAACACGCTCAAAGTTCATTTTTATTGATCAAAGGGTGTTTACAAGGATGAAATGGAGAAAATTGTGAAAATCGGGAGTTTGCAACGTTTATAAATGTTGCAAACACTGTTACAGAGAACGATGAAAATAAACTGTTGTTGTTACTGTAGCTCTGCGATGCCCGTTTAAATGTCGTTGTGACTGTTGAAAAAAATGACCGTCCTTGATAGTCTGTTCTTCACGTTTTTCAGAAATGCAACAACAGAAGTGAAAGTTCCTGCAACTCGATTTCTCGACTCTGTGATGCTCCGTACCTCTCCCAAACTCTCCGCCCCCCCTTCTCCTCGACCCAAGAAACCTTTTTATAGCCAACATTACCGCAATAACTCCTAAAATCTTCCATATAATTCCGCCATAACTCGGTAATATTTCCATGCAAGATACGGGAATTTCTTCCCTTTTTTATTTTCTCATGCAACTGATGTTGTTTACATACTCCAAACTGATCGAAACACATTCCAGAATGAGATGAAAACGCTATAGACTCGTTTAGTACACACATAAACACCGAAATCCCATGTATTTCTCTTCCGTAAACGTGTTTCCCTGATTTCTTCTTGACGAATATCTATCCAAATTTAACCGAGAATATCAACCACTCCACGCCTGTTAAGACCATTCAAGTCATCCCATGCAATTCCAGCTTTTGAGTCATGCTAAATCATCACCAAATCACGAACCAAACATCTTCCAGGCGATTGAAATAAACTCCCGCCAAAACTGAAATTTTGAAATGAAGAGGAAGGGTGCCCCGATCCAAAACAGGGACGCCTTTAACAGCTGGGGGTGCCCTTATCCAAAATGAGGGTGCCTTTATCACTTTTCTCTGGGGGTCCAAAAAGCACTTTTTGAGAAACTTTTTCCACACAAGTGTATTCCTCCAAAAACACCTACACAAACACAAAAACACCATAATTAGTACAAAAATCGAGACTAACAATAGAGACACTAAGGATAATTCAGACATAAAAATGTGTCTATCAACTAGGCTGAATGGCACAAGGCCAAACCCTTGCACAGGCCAGAGCCATTGCTCACGCCAAGAAAACTACTGCACATTCATTTTGCAACACACCTAAACTCAATTACAACTTCTACTCCATTACCAATTCAATTAAATCTAACAACATATAAAACTTATATTACAATACTAACATATTCAGATTAACTGAACTTCATAATTTAACTACAAATTCCAAACATAATCAAAGATTAAGTCTACCTGCAGTTGCAGCTCTAAGCTTTTACAAGAGAGATTCAACTCCATACTCACCCATCAAATCTTCATTCCTATAACTCAGTCACATAACATCATCTTCTTAACAACTCAAAAGCAATTCAATTATTCTGTCTAAATAAACTTCACAACTTATTCACAAATACAAATTTTATTTACTTGTAATTTCAGTTGCAAGTTACACCCTTTCTACATCCATACATCTTCACTCTCTATTCCATTGTCACTACCTTCTCAGACTTACACCGCAACCACATTCCCTTATTTAGTTCACCACAACCTAATATATCTCCCTCAATTACTAACACATGCAACACCAAATATACTTAAACAATACAATCTTCACAATTACATTACTATCTCATTCCACATGCAATTTATCTTACTCCATAACCTCACTTCTGCCATAACTTTAATAGTATCATCACTTACTTTCATTATCTTTTGAAGCTCAACACAATTCAAGACAGTTACCTCCAACTCCATCTGAAACACATCAGCAAGTTCAACACACCAGTTTTAATCTCTAGCTACAGATGCAAATTCCATTTTAACACAATTCATACTTCAGTTAAGACCACTTCCATCATAACCTACAGTTCCACCTGCAGCTATCATAGTTCCCAACCAATTCCATTCACAACACCTACAATCCCAACACACATACAACCACCATCTCAAATCACCAACACCACTAAAATGCTATTGCAACTCCAACTCTTTCTTTGTTATTAATTCAACATCTCAGATAACAACACAAACCAACCATGTCCAACTCAATTTTAATTCAACAATAAAACACACATATTCATTCAATAAAACTGAATAACTTAACATCTTAAGGAAGAATTGCCTCAAAAGCCATGGAAACAAATTCCTCTTTACTTTGATTCAGTTTAACTAATCATCTCATTAATCCTCATCAGCTTCACTAGCTCTCGGAAATACCTAAAATAATTCCCAATCCTCTTTAGAACCCTAACTCACTGATTTTCCAACAAAACCACTTCACGTCTTCAATTAAACCACAACCCATTTATTCTTGACTCACCAAAAACTCAGTTTACTTATCACACAAATATACAATTCAATCCACAAACCATAATTATCACAGAACACTTCCCTTCATCTCAATCGAGAATTCTAAACAAACCCAGACTTCTTCAATTGTTACAATCATGAATTTATCACTGATCTTCTTCCTTGTTTATGAATCCCAAATTCCTAATCTCTGATTTCATCACCGAAACCCTAATCTTCTCAATTTTTCAATTATAATCCTTCTAACTAACTAAATCCTCAAATTAACATCATAGACTTCTTCTTTACCTCCAGCTATTCAAAACCCAATCATTAATTTATCTTTAATCGTCTCAAATTACACTTTCAATAAATTCAGAAATTCTTTTCATCAACTCTGAATCGTGTACCATAATTAACACCACCACCAACAGTTACTGCATAATCCATCTCCTCTTTAATCATCTCCTAGTCATCGATTTATTTCTCAACCATCGCTCGGCTGAAGAACATAGAAGAGAAGAAAATAAGAAAGAAGAAGAAGAAAGAGAAAGAAGATAAGAGAATAGGTTTTCTCTTTGGTAGGATTTGGTGATAAGACAGATGCATTTACTAATGCACACACTCAGCTGTCTAAGGGAAATCCAGGACGATTTATTGAGAAATGATGATTTTGACCTTCACCTTAATCTGATGTAATTTTCTTCCTCTAGTATCCGAATGACACGTTCGAGTAACCTATTTCGTATAATTGTTCAAGATATATCCAAAGATACTAATTTCGTATGTAAATCGTTGTTAGATTAATTCCTACAAATTAATGTTCGATTTACACTAATCGAGTCATTAGTGACTAAAACGTCTCTTGACTAGTATAATAGCGTTGACGAGCTCGAGGGTCCTTACAGAATCAGATTACATGTATGCCCACATAACCCGATTGTACAATCTTTGATTTCTTAACTGCTATGCCCACTTTCGGATTATTTAAGGGTCCACATAAACCGATTGTTATTGATGTTCCCCAAATTCGGTAGATATTGTACACCTACATAAATCGATTCCGGGTTGATGTGATAAACATCAAACACAATCAGTTTATGCTGATGCACATATCAACCGATTCATTAACAATGTTTGATTTTTTGCACATGTCTTGAAAGTTTCGTCTTTATATTATAGAGCATGAAATTTTGACCTGAACGCAAAAAGAATAAGGTCATTCCGACATCGGACGAAGAAGTTATGAGCAAAATAGTCAAAGAAATGCACAGATTAATAATCTGTTTATGTGGGCATTAACATAAACCTATTCTAGCGGAAAAAAAAAACATCCACCGATTCTGGGCGAGTTTTTCCCAAAAAAAAAAAAAAAAAAAATCTTCATGTTTTGAAGAAGAATCAAGATTAATTAATTTATAGTTTAATTTGATTAAACATTAATCATTCACCTGATTAAAACTAATTAATTAGGAATAAATTAGTCATTATGTGAAATAGTTGGATAAGGGGTTACCGTTTTTACTTTTTAATGACCCTTTTTGTGTTTTAGTTTCATGCCACAAACTGGCCAGGATTTTGAAATGAGCAGTACGGTCATTGATACAGCGGAGCAGACTTCGTGGTTGATTTTTTTTGCGAAGGTTGCAGACTTGCAGTAAATTAATAGGTCAACTGAAGTTGTACGGATTCCTAATCGGCTAATCCTTTCCATGAGAACTTAATCTAGGTTGGTTAAGCCTAGTTGTGTGTTTAGTTCACTCTTTACATTTACCAAAAATCTTTTAAATTTCTAGGCATAAAAAAGAAAATTTTAACAAAATCCTGCACAGCAAAATATATTCCCCTTATTCGCATAATAAGAACAAGCACACACATTACATGCACACAAGCTAAGCTAGTATTTTCCACGGGGTCCTCCATATTGTAAGCTATGCCGCCTTCCATCAACTTCATAGTTTCTCAAATTGAAAACAAAAATGATGGCTAAGAAAACCTGGCTTGATTGGGGTATATCCAGATTAATTGGGGTATACCCAATAAGACGAAATACGGTCATTATGAAGTAAAGCCAAACCACCCCATAACCTAGATTTTTATAAATGGCTAAAAAGCCCCCCACAATGATTAACTCTAATTTAACTAAAAATGATTAGATTAGTTAAATTAGTTAGATTAGTTAGTTGATTTAGTTATAAGTTGGGTTTTAGAAATCATTTAGAGAGAGAATTAGTATGAAGTAGTAGAGGAGGTTTTGGGGGGAAAAGTTAGCGTTTTTGTGAAATTTGTGATATGAGTGATTCTAATCCTGATTTAGAAGTGGGGGAGTCTTCTAACTTTCCTCCTAATGACCTGTACTTGTATGATGATCTACCAGACCATGATCGAATGGATTACATGCATGACCCTCACTTTTATTTTCCTCAAACTCATGATGGGTATGGAAGTGATGAATGTAATTAGCCAAACGAAGAATCCAATGACCAAGAAGAAGAGAATGGAGATGCAAGTAATCAGGTAGACAACCTAGGTGGTAAAGATTGTGATTTTTCCATGCAAATGATCGATTTTGGTTTTTTTTCTTCAATTCTACTGTACAAGGTCGGCATGGTCGACGCTTGTCGATCATGCCGGCCGTAAAGGACGGCGTGGTTCTACTTTGCACAACGTGCCGACTTTTCATGAGAAGTATCACGCCGGCAGGGTAAAAAAATTTAACCTTGCCGACTTCCATTTTTTTGAAACACACGAGCCATTACTTGAAAATGCTTACGCCGGCATTTTCAAGTTTTCAGACCCTGCCGGCTTTTTACATGTCGGCAATGTTTATATTCTCTTACTTGCCGGTTATTTCTAGCCGGAAGTGTTTTATATGTATACCATGCCGACCATGGTAATACAAACTGATTTGAAAATTCTCAAGCTGGCATCTTCAAGTTTTCCAACATTGCCGGCTATATCTAGCCGACCGTGTTTTATATGTCGACCTTGTCGACTCTAGTAATACATATCAACTAAACATTTGATGTTTTGTAGATTATGGCATTGGTACTTATGGCGGATCAGCCTCAAGCTCACAATGTTAGGGGTCCCGATACTTCCGCACATTATGCTAATGATTTGGAATGGGAGGACAAAAACGACGCGGTCAAGTGGGTTATTGAAAAATAAAAAGAGAAGATGTGCGATCTCGTGAAAAACACCCAACAAAAATGTACGCGGTTTGAAATGGTATGCGAGTGTTATGGATTGCCGGACGAAAGTCACAAGAGAAAGGGTTATGTGTATGATAAAAAGACGACTAGGGTATACAAGATGAAGTCAAAGAAGTGTGGATGCCCATTCAAGATTATTTTTGGGAGGAACCAAGAAATCGATAACATGTGGAGAATGAGTAGAGTTGATGTTGGTTGGCATAACCATAAAGATCCGTTAAGTCTTGTTGGGCATTGTCAAGTTGCCAAAGTTGAAACCGCACGAGTACGAACAAGTTGGGGAATTAAACCAAGCAAGCTCCTTCGTAAGTTCAAGAGGGACGACCCACATAACCTCTCTTCATTGTCTACAATTTATGCGGCCAAGGAAACCATTAAAATAATTGAATGGGATGGAAGAAAGGTGATGGAAGAATCACAATGGTTAATACACAAATACAACTACACGGTGAGACACCTTGAGTCTTCGGAGGGGAAGGTGAATCGTATTTTTCTTGCGCATCCCGATATGATTCAATTGGCGCGTTGATTTTACCAAGTTTTGTTCATGGATTGTACTTATAAGATGAATATGTACAACATGCCTTTGTTGAACATTGGAGGGAAACCTCGGATAAGCAATCGCTCATGGTGGCATGGTGTTTTATAGATCGTGAGAAGGATAATATCTATGTTTGGGCGTTGAAAACTCTTAAGCTTCTCTACCACGAAGACGAGACTCCCGGGGTTGTGGTGACTGACAATGAGCAAGCAATAATGAATGCCTTGTGGATTGTCTTTCCCAATGCACAAAATTTTCTTTGCACTTGGCATACAAAATGCAATCTTAGAAAGAATTGTAGGTAGGGGTGTGCAACGGACGGACGGTTGCGGATTACGGGTCACCCGCAACTAATCCGTCAAAGTTGGGGATTTGGAAAATCCAACCTTGTCCGGCACAATCGGATCAACGGGTGATAGGGTCCGGATGCTGATTAACCGCAGATTTAATAAAGAAAAAAAAAAGTAAAACAAATGAAAATGGGTATTTTTGCTGTACTTGAGCTATCTGGTATCCTTTGCCTCATCCAATTCATCACGATTACTAAAGTTGAATGACCTCTAAGGATTGTTTGTGACCTGGTTTAGTGTTAGCATCATTTAAATGAGGCTTTTCACATCACTGGATAGCCGTAACTGTGTGCTCCTAGTACTTGGTTCACCAAGAAACCGAGTGTGATAAGGTAAAACAAAAAGATGCATGCCCAATCAACATTGACGCAAATATCACACACCAAGTGCCAAGCAGCAATCATGCCACTGTCAACTGGATGAGAATAACTTGATAGTAGGCAAAAACAGAAATTGCAGAGGAGTTTATGGCTTATAGTAACTTCATATGCAGAGATACGAAGGAGGCAGCTGTCCAAGGGACACAACAATGGGTCTAATAAGGGATTACAAAAGACAGAGTGCACTCAAGGACGTGAAGGTGTTTATATATAAAGCTCAAACTTCTAATATTATGCTTGGTAATTTTATTAAATTCCGTTTCTACCCTACGGTGCGGGTGAATCCGCGGATTTATAAAACCAACCGCAACCAAACCTCTAAACCTTGCATATTTTAAAACTCAACCGTGTCAGGCCCATAGACTCTTGCGGTTTGGTTTTGACCCGTAATTTTGCGGACGGTTGCGGATGAAATCTGCGGTTTCGGTTTTTGTGCACACCCCTAATTGTAGGAATCATATACAAAGGCCAAAGGTAAAAAAAGGTACTAAACGTGAAAAGTAGGAAGATGAACGTCTTAGTATCACTAAAGAGGAGAGAGAGGAAGATAAGAAGAAAGAAGACGAAGAATGGAAAGAATGTGAGATCAAGTTTGGGTTATTCATGAAAGCGTGGGATAAGTTGGTTTGGTCGATGATTGTGGAAAGATATGAGATAAACTTGAAGGATTTCGAGGATGATTTGGGGACTAATTACCCCAAAGTAGTAGAATATTGCAAGAAACAATGGTTGACGCCACACAAAGAGAGGTTTGTGTATGCTTATACTTACGACTATAAACATTTCAAACTTGAATCCACAATTATGTTAGAGCAAGCTCATGGGAGAATAAAAGGTCTACTTTTAACGAGTCAAAATGGGATTTTGACGGTGGAACATGCTATCCATGAGTACACTAATAATGATATCTTCAAGATAAAAGAGCAATTCGAAGAAAGTAGCTTCCGGAAATTGAAGGAGTTTAAGGAGGATGATTGGTTGCTTGTTGGTATACATAGAAACGTCTCTCATTGGGCAATACATTTCATGATGAAAAATCTCGCATTGTCTATAAAGTATGACAAGACGGACACTCCTTGTAAGTGTAGGATAATGAAGGCTATTAGATTTCCATGTCATCATATGCTTGGTAGGTATAAAACTCCCATTCCTATTGATGATATCAATCCTTATTGGAAGCAATTATCTTTCAAACCGGCTCCAAAAGAAGATCCCGGTGAAGAGTTTGGCGACATGGAACTTTGAAGAATAATCCTCGACAAGTACCCCAAGTTGAATAGGTTGGACAAACAAACTATGAAGCACAAGTTGATGCCGATTGTTTACCCTTTTATGGAAGAACTTGAAAAACCGGAAAAACAAGATCCTAATGGTAGAACAACTACCAAAAAGACAAGGGCGGAAGAAAGAGAACAAATCAAAAAGTTTTTTAGTACAAATTGCAATCAAGATCAACCCGAAAGAGAACAAATCAAAGAGCTTTTAAGTAGAAATAGTGATCAATCCAAAAGGGAAAACATTAAAGAGCATTTGAGTACAAAGTGCGATCCATCCGGACATGTTTATATCGAGGCGCAATACAAGGAGGATCCCGCTAAAAAGAAAAGAGCTCGTCCAAGGAAGGATTCAACTACACCAACGGTCTCTAACTTGAATACAAATGGCACTATACCTCTTGAGAGTCAAGCAAGTGTGGAATTTGTTGGAAATAAAAGGGGTCGGCCAAAGAAGGATTTAACTACACCAACGGTCTCTAACTAGAATACAAATGGAACTCTACCTCTTGAGAGTCAAGCAAGCCAAGGAGATGTTGCGAATAAAAAAGGTCGTCCAAAGAAGGTAGTATAAACGGTGTTGCAAAAGTATCGCAATCAACTCCCTCCAATTATTCAAGATTTCATGATTGGTACCTACGATGTTCCGAAAGATGGAAATTGTGGGTTTCACGTTATCTCGCAATAATTGGGACACCTAAGTGGAGCGGTTGAGGAGAATCTCACCCAATTCCAATACATTAGAAAGAAGATGGCCTCTCAACTCGAAAACGACAAGGAGTTCCATATCTCAATGATGCTAGAAGGTTCCATGGAGGAGAAAGAAGCAACTTTCAAAGGTTTGCTAACTAGTGTTAAAGGCCCAGAGGGAAATGCACCGATCAAATGGGTGCATTGGTTGAGAATGCCGGAGTGTGGCCATCTATTGGCGGATATGTGTAATTGCGTGGTACACTTTTTTAGTGAGGGATTATTTATAACATTTGCACCGAAACATGCAGTTTGCGGGGACCAACTCAAGCATAGAAGAATTGTCATTGCTTTGGTGGATAAAAATCATTTTATTGGTCTACAAATCAATAAGGAATGTCCATTACCTCCTCTATGTAGGTTTAGTTTTTGGGAGAAGTTCACAAACAACAAGATCAAGGAATAGATGAAAATGTACGAGGACAAAATGTCCCTTTGGAATGTTATAAATGAGTCTAGGGAGTGCCCCATAGATTTGACTAAAGGAGGTTCAATAGATTTGAATGAACTCCCTCCAATATATTTGAGTGAGGAATGATTATGATTAGGGAATAAGGAAGCTTTTTGTGTAGTGTACAATGGAGTACTAGACAAAACATTCATACTTTTTGGGGTACTTTTGTAATCGCATGCGTGTTTTGTGTAATGTACGTTGGAGTGCTACAAATGAATGAAATAAATGTGTTTTCTTGGGTGTATTCTCATTTGGTCAGCATCATATTTATTACAAGGCCATGCTGGATTTACCTGGGTCGGGGCGATATTATTTCGTCAGACTTCCGGCCGCAATGCATGACAGTACAGGAAAAAGCTTCCCGATATGGCCGGCAGGGTCTGGATTTTTCCAGGCTGCCGGCGTTTACTACGCCGGAAATGTTTATGAAATTTACAATGCCAGCTAATAACTCCCTTAAAAAGATTGTTCCTGGATGTTTTTTTCTATCAAGCCGGCAAGGTTCTGATTTTGCCAGGTTTCCGGCTTTCATTGCGCCGGCATTGTTTTAAGGATAACCATGCCGGCTAAGAACTCCCTCAAAAATTGTTCATGAATGTTATTTTATATCAAGCCGACAAGATGTATTATATTATCCATACCGACAAAACAACCGCCAAAAATCTTTTAATTTAGGATAATGCCGACTATTAAGCCGCCGACAAGCTTATAATTTAGGACAATGCCTACTTCACATCGGATACAAACCTTAATTAAAGCATACAAACGTTAAAAACTTAACCCTAACACATTTGGGACATAGATAGTATCTTTTTCCGGTACACAATCTCTTAGGAGAGGTAATTAGCTTCATTTTACCGTCACAACATGTATTTGTGCATGGTAGAAGGTTGATTTTAGCAACTTCATCTTCATACGGAGCTAGACGCTCATCTATCCAATAGAAAAACCCACAACAAGTGAATTCTGAAGCATACGGCTGATATACACCTCATATTGCATCTTTCATGAGAAATAAGAATCCCTTACGACCTTCAATAGTGCATTTGCTTCCTTCAAAGGCACAATCGTTTGCAAAATGACCACTTAGTGTACAAGGACTACCAATATTTGGTGGTGAAACTTCTATTCTTTATGCAAGGTTGAAGATGAAGTTGGGAATGCTTTTATAATAACAAAATACCTAATATCTTGATTTTGAAATTTCTAGCCGTTGAGCATTCAATGGGCTGTACTTTGTACCTAAAAGATGCAACTAACATTTCAGTCGGCAAGGTATAGATTTCATACCATGCCGGCCTCAAGTACGGTCGGCAAGGTATATATTTGATCATACAATGCCGGCCTCCAATACTTTGTCTGAAACTGCATAAACAAAATAATAACTTCTAAAGCAACTAAAACTGAAAATTAAAATAAGTTTAATAAGTCTAAAACCACAATCTAAGAGTTCAAAACATAATGTAATAGTTCAAACCAGAATCTAAGTTTCTAAAGCAAGTAAAACATGATAAAGTTTAAGAATTTCAAGGATCCTTCTCATTGTTGTTATCTTCCTCCCCATCACTAGCTTTTTCACCGGCATCAACTTTTGGTTTTCCATTCCCCTTCACTGGACCTATGTAGTCACCATCCTCATTGTAATAGGGGTTCACTCTAGAAAAGTCACAAGCCCTGAAAAAAATATTCTTGGATCAACATCCTCTTTTTCCTCCTCTTCATAGTTGAGGGGATTGCTAGGACTGTTCATAAACCTTAGAAATTCTTCTGGATTTTCCTTATCCATCAAACATAACTTTCTAAATGGGCAATTCTCTTCAGTTTCATCTTTAGGATCTTCTAAATTGGGATAAATTGTGTCCAAAAATTCAAATAGCTCTTCTGCATTGTTAACAAGACAAGGTAGATCTTCTTTTGTTTCCTTTGGGAACCTAAACAATGCACAAATAATATATATGAAAACGAACAACACAACACTGTTGAACTCAAGATATTGATCGATTCATGATTTGAGTGAATACAATTTTCTTCTCTCTTCCACTTTTAGGTATGAGAAATTAATTACTGTTCTCCTTGTTTCTCAAAGAAAAATAATCAATTCCTCATCACTTACCCATACACAAAAAGCGGTAGAGAGATGAATATTGTTACACATTTTGGTCATCCACTGGCCGGCAAGGCCGATAAACTCAACAGTGCCGACCACAATATAGTTGGAAAGGTGTTAACCAACTACACTGCCGACTACAATAAGTCGGAAATGTGTTTACCAACTACCTTGCCGTCAAATAAACAGCCGGAATGGTCCTATTTATGAAAGATGCCGACTAATAACTTAGGAAATTAAGGTTTCTGTGGTTCGGCATGGTACAAGTCTAAAACCACGCCGACCAAATATAATCCGGCATGGTTGGTTATTATACCATGCCGGCCCTGGTTATTGTCCAACAGTCGCCATAGCTCTGATGAAAATTCGGCAGGTTATTCATCCCGAGACTATGCCGGCTCTTTCAAAATACCAATGGTCGGCGTGTTGTTCAACTATCGACCTTGCCGGCCAAAAACCTGAAAATCATAATTTTCGATTTCTAACCTATTCTAACAATCAAATAAAACAAACCAATAATGGGTTTGAGTTTATAAATCACTTACAATCTTCTTTTCTCCTGTAGAGGTTTCTTTTCAGCATCTTCAAGGATTGCATTCTTGGGTTTACTCATTCCAACATTTCCCTTACCTTTTCCCTCTGATTTGGTTCTTTTCATGTTACTAGTTGAATCTCTCTTGCTGCTGGATTGTTTAGAATCAACCATTTTTTTGTAGAAAATCAAAATTGAAAATTTTGGTTGATTTTAGGTTTTTGGAATGAAAGAGAAGAGGAGAGGGATTAGAGGAAAATTAATCAGTTTTAATTTTTAAGTTTAGGGTTTAGTTTTAGGTTAATTAGTGTAGGGGTATTAAAGTAACTTTACCACGCTTTGTCCTCCCCTTAATAAGGGCACGTGTCCATTTAAATTTGGGTATACCCCAATTAATCTGGGTATACCCCAATCTCACCAAGTACGAAAATCAATGGGAAAGTGTAAATCCTCATTTGTTACTTAACTATTAGCTTACTGACTAGTGTTCAACAGTAGTCATCATACTTAAACAAAAGATTTTGTTTTTTGACACGGCTTAAACAAAAGCTTACTCACTGATTATTTAGTTATTATCGTATGAAGTCATTAATACAAGGTTTAGATTTTCTTATTAAATACCAAATCTAATGGAGATATTCTATTACAAAATTTCCTTTTACAATATGTTGCAATGACTTGCAAATGTCATACTGATGAGGAAATCGAGTCCGATTTTGTGCACACTCCTTGGCGAGTGTGCACGTAACATTTTAATCTCCACCGTCGATTATATTTAGGAAATTATGTAACGAGGGTCATGATTCTAAACATGGAGGGTAATGGGACCAACAACCAATCAAAAAGATGTGTCAAATATACACTTTTTAGAGGAGTGTGCACATAATTGAACTCGAGGAAATCTTCAAATTGTTAATGGTACACATTTCAAATCATATGCTTAGGCTACCCAAGCCCACTCAATGTTTAGATTTAGCCCAATATAGCCTGGCATAACGTCAAAATGTTTAGATCAGCTCATCCAACTGCTGATATTTACCGTGATTCATGCATTCATTCTTTTTTGGCTTGAGGCAGAATACAATGAAGAGCATTTGGATTTTTTAACTGTTTATCATTTTATTTGAAAAGAACGTAGCAAGATTGATCACCACCTGTGTAACATATGCGCAAAGCTGAAAGACGGGAAAAATATCGAGAGCCACATAGCGCACGAGTATTGGATTTTTTTTTCTGGCTGTCTTCTTCAATCCTATCCCACTCTAGTCTGCATAATTGTCTGATTGATGCACCAAACAAACACTCACTCATGGTTACGTGAAAATAGGCTGACATTACCATTCGGTGGTAGTTGGAAGTCCTACGATTAATAAATTTCACAGTACAACCTACCCATACACACTCGTGTAATATTTAAATGCATCAAATTATTATTCTAAGAGCTCCATAGTGATTTTTTTTATTTATTTTTTATATGAAAATGATTATTTTGGCTATTGGAGAGGCTTGGGAATTCCTTAATGCTGCCAATGTCAGGGAAGTACTCGTGGGCATAAAAAGCTTGGAGGCCGTGTGTGTCAAATGGGCTCCCCCAAGCAGAGAATTACCACAAGCTTAGAACATATGGTGCATTTAACTGTGACCGTATTTGCAGGTATGAGGAGCCATTAAGAATGATTCCGGAGGCTTCAAATATGTCAATTAACGAAAGTTGTATGGTTTAACAAGAACGCGTAATTGGGATATGAAAACTAATAGGGAATATAGATACAAGACAAAATAGGATTCCCAATAGCAATTTTGGGTCACCCCTTATGTAATTATATTTTTAATTCCTAATCTACCCATCACTAATTAGGTTTAGTGGTTAATAATAATTAATAAAAATCTTAAGTATTTGGGGGATAGATTAGTGTGTATTTTTATTTGTGTTTGGGTGAGAGTAGAAGGAGGGAAAAAAATATTTGAGAGGAATTTTTTTTTTTGAAAATGGTTGATGATTGTGATGAGAGAATTACTACTAATAAGAGATTGAAAATTTGATTTTTTTTCTTTGAATCCACCATTGTTGCAGCTGAAAAAGCTTGGTGCCGGCATGGTATTCAACCAAAAAACCATGCCGGCAATTGTTGGAAATGTTCATAAATTGTTTGCCGATTTTTTTTCTGGTTTTGATCTTCAGAATGTTGATTTTTTTCTGGTTTTGAACAGGTACCGGCATGGTAATCTAGTTTTCGAGCATGCTGGTACCTGTTCCGGCATAGTATTTTGCTTAAATTTCTATGCCGGAACAAGATGAAAAGTATCCAGAATGTTGATTTTTTTTTTTCACTTGACTACCGGCATTGATAGGAAATTCTCGAGCATGCCGGTATCATGTTCCGGCATATGGTCTTCATCACTTCCGTTTTGAATTTTTTCTGGTATTAATCAGTCCACTGCCGGCATGGTCAGTTGATATGAAGACCATGCCGCTATTGTTTTCCGGCATAGCATGTTGCTTTATTTTCTATGCCGGAAAACAATACCGGCATGGTCTTCATATCAACTGACCATGCCGGCAATGGACTGATTAATACCAGAAAAAATTCTAAACGGAAGTGATGAAGACCATGGTACCGGCATGGTCTTCATCAATTCCGACATGGTCTTCATCACTTTCAGCATGATCTTCATCACTTCCGAATAAAAAAAAAAATCGTTTCTAAAGTGAGGAGAAGAGAATTTGATATAAAGTAGGGAGAGTTTAGAATTTGAATGGGAATGTGGAATATTTGGGTTTTGAAGCTCTACCCCTAAATAAGATTAATAAGAAGTGGAGATGGAAATGGGGAATATGATTTTGTTTTTTGATTTTTATTTTGTGGGAAGGGTATTTTAGTATTTTCATTACCAAAAATAACCCCTTAACACATACCATGGGTTGGGGGAAGTAATTCATATCCCCCAATTACGCTTTCTTTAACAATCCCCTCCAGCGTTCTTTAAACGGAAAATTGGTCATTTGTTCAAATATTTTTAAAACATGGTTCAAATGAACGAGTAAAAATTAGTATGAGTGAAATTCACACCAACACAATAGTAAAGATGAAACTAGATTCATCCCAACTTAAACTTCAAAAATAGTAAGAATAAAACTGGATGCATCCTGATGTAAATTAAAAATAAGAAAAAAATATTTAAAAATGGGTAGGATGAAACTGTTTACATCCTGACTATTTTTATATTTTTGGCCATTTAAATAGTATCAAAATATAAATGTCATTTTCACTCAGGAATTATTGATTTTGGTCTTTTTAACCAATTTTGTGTTCATTAAAATGAGAAAGGTATACCAGCCTAGATTTGTTTTTTTGTTTTTTTGGAAACATTTCAATTCATTTAAATCAAAAGCAAAATAGGAATGATGACAGTGACACCAATTACAATACTTCACTAAGAGAAAGAGCCACGGACCAAATAAAATAAAATGGCATAAAAGAAGAAGTATAGATGCAAAATTTCAACTAACTCTTGCACGATGTATGGCAAGAGCCAAGTGATTCAGCTTATTCGCATAATAGAAAGTAAGAACAAGCACGTTACAAGTTGCAACACACAAGTAAACTAACACACTCCGCCAGGTCCTCCATATTGTATGGTATGCCGTCGATCCTGTGCCTCCAGATAACCATAAGAATCCATACCATAATTTTTCTTACAACCGATAATGTCTGTCAGATGGTTATCACTAACATCTATAAGGGTACCAGACGCATTATCATATTGGATTTGTGAAAAAGAGGCAGCATGACTAAAATTTTCGTCTGGTAAATGACCACTTCCCATTTCAGGAACAGATGTCATTCCATTGTCAAAGGAATGTCCTCCCCAGTATATACGTTCGACACCAATATCACCAAACCGAGGTAAAATTTCTGCTGGCCAATATCCAATTGTTTCGTTTCCAATTACAAACCACCATTTCTTATCCGATGGACTCTACGATTGTGATGTGAAATACAAAATTAAATTAATATCATTGCATGCGAAGTACTTTTTCACCATTCGTAGATATAAAAACATCTAATTAAATACATATAATTTTTCATTTTATAGAATAAAGGCTCGTAATACACTATTAAATCTATCTAATTAAGAATACTCATGGAATCATATTAAAATATTCGAAGATACCGACGAGGTAGGAATGATGATCTAGGTGAGATAAAATAATTCATAGGGCTAAAAATCAAATGTTAGGGGAGCTAGATTTTTTTTCCCACAAAAATCATTTACAGAAAAATGTTTTCTGGGCTGTATTTAGAATTTTTGGGGTGGCTGGAGCTCACCCAAACCACCCACTAATTCCATCACTGTTGGCAGAGGTTATTTCCATGTAGTCTGGGGGACGAAATTCTATTTAAACATGGAGTTTATTCTTTCATTTATAGAGTATTTTGATATAAAAATTCTAACGTAACAAATAAATTTTTTCAATATCACAATGGTGTTTGAGTTATACAACTATAAGTTGTATATTAGGCTTTCTTACCAGATATATATGGTATTTCATTTCATAGACAATTGCACCATAAACAGATGTGATGTTGAAAGGATGGTCAGGAGTAATCTCTGGATTAACTTGAACAAAACCAGGACAAAGAGTATTAAAGCATCCCGTCTGGTTTCCATTGTCAGACTGTTCAAATAAAATTATTTGAACTGTTTAGATAAACTTAAATTTAAATTGTAGGAAAATTAAAAATAGGACATTACCTATTGCTAATTATTATAAGAAGTTGTATGATGTCAAACTTACAGTCCAGTATAAAAAATTTCGCACCGCAGTATCATTGGCGTACAATAAGGGATTCACCTAATAAATTTAATATAAATTTGAAGTTAATTAATGCCAAAATCAAGTATAAAATATATCACGAGGGTATTAATTTTTCTCTTGTTTTAAAAATGATTCATACACGTACCGTCCATCCAACATGTATTCTATTGTATTGACTATCCCAACCCGATCTTAGAGAAATTTCAGCTAAGCTATATTGGTCAACGCCCACATTTGGTTTCCAAATGCTCATCGTTGCACTAGCTCCAAATAATGTTTCACCTTCATTTTTATATAAAATTCCTGCAAACTGGGGAATAGATTTTGAACATTAGAAAATGGAAAACTGAAAAATTGACTTGAAATGAAATATATAAACCTTGGAATAATGAGACAATGGTGATACAAAATATATGATTACCTTTTCTTGTGTAGAGGCATCCATCGGTTTAGATATGGGTTCAGTTGACAATGACAAATATTTGGCTCTGATTAAATCTTCTTTTTGTGTCCTTCGTATGGGCACAGTTCCTTGCGGACACCTCTGTACGTGAGCTCGAAAAATGGATGTTTTCCTATCACCTTTCAACTCTGAATTTGGTGGCATCTGGAAAAAAAAAAGATTTTGAAGTAGACTTATGGTAAAAAAGAAAGAAAAAGTAATCAATATATTTGAGACAAGTGAAATCGCAAACTTGAAAAAATAAATAAAAATGTAAAGGTATCAAACGAACCTGAAGTTTATGGCTTTTATGGTATTTGAGCAAAGGATGATCGAATGCAGGTTGCTTGTAAAAGTCGACACAATCGTAGATATCACCCCATAACGACTATTGAAATAACAAACGATTATTATTAGACGCATTGTTAGTAGATATAAATATCAATATAAGAAAATAACAAATTGACATATCACGATTTTAGTTTAAATCCTACATAAATTGTCTTGATAGGAGGTTTATTAAGTAAATTCAGTTGTCTTTCTAACTCTAAGTCTTCTTCTTTCGATATGCTTTGTCTTCCATCAACTTCTAAACTTAAAATAAAAACCATGACTGAAATGACCGAGACAAACGTATAAGTTCTCATTGTGAGTTTGTGTAACTATCTTCCCAGCTACTGGTGTTGAGCAACAGTTACAAAAGAATATTTAAACTATTTTGCTACTTGGTGAAATAAATATTAGTAGATACTCTAGATTTTCAATCATAAATACATGACTATTTTTTCAAATTAAAATCAGATCTCATACAGATTCTCCTTGTAATAAATAATAAATGCAAATAAAAATATATATACCATATTAGAAACTCTATAAATTAATGTTGTTGGGACCACCATAATTTATTAATTAAGCGGGATATTAATAACCTTGCATTTTTAGGGGCTAACATGTTATACACAGCCCAAGGCTTTGGTTAAGGGGCAAATTTTTTTTTCATTGAAGTTACATAAATGCCCTTGTAGTAAAAAATAAAATAAAAACCCAAATCATAACAGTTCCTCCCATTTCCAATTTCATTTCAACTCTTCTTCTTCCTCTCTTCCTGTTTCCTCCCGATTGTGGGGGGGGAATTTTTTTTCCCTCGTTCTTCGATTCATCGTCGCGAATCGTAAAATAAAAACATCGTCCATTCGTTTATAAAAAAATGGATATGGGTAATGTACCACACAGAGCTAGAACCAAAAACGTTCCTCGCGGAAACGATCCAAAAATTGGGATTTTAGCAAGAAACAAAGGGTCTGTTTGGGAGCTTAGAAATGGGATACCATATCCTAGATTAGGTTATCTTAATTTAATTTATGATAACCTGTAGAATGATTAGTTTTAGTGATGTTTGTCTTAAATTTTATCCTATCTTGGGTTAACATAAATAGTGTTTGTTTGACACAATGTCCAGTAGTAGGTTAATATAAATAATGTTAGTTTCAAACTCCTAAGTCTAGATATGAATTATATAAATTAATGTTAGACATTTTAAAATAAAAATATCTAAAATTATAAATATTAAAATAAGAAATCGATAAAAAATAAAATTATCCGAAAATAAAAATAATATTTTTTTTAATAAAAACTAATAATAAAAAATTAAATAGTACGACGATGTCGTCGATAATTATTCCACATTGCATCAGCAATCGAAGTACGAAGTTCTGACGCTAAATCTCGTTCTCTATTTCTCCCGAGTCTGGCACCTTCGTTATTGTCTTCTGGTATCCCAGGATCAGTTTCTGGTACAGTGGTAACATCTTCACCATCAAGAAACAAATCATTTATACACTCCCTGCGAATATGGTTATGGATGATGCAACAAGCTAGCACAATTTTCACTTGTGATTCATACGGATATTGAGGTTGTGCTTGCAAAATAATGAATCACCTTTTAAGTGTTCCAATAATATGTTCAACTTCATTTCGTAATGATGAGTGTCGAAGATTAAATAATTCTTTGGTATCTTTTGGGCGATTTCCCACTCTTTCAAGTGATAACGAACGCCTCGATACGGAGTAATAAAACTTGGCGTAAGAGCAAAACCTGCATCTCCAAGATAAAATTTTCCTACACAAGTAAAAATTTAAGATTATATTACCCCAATAGTAAAAAATAAAAGAAATATTTATATAAAATAATAATATATATCATACCTTCAGGTACTATTAATTTATCGGATCTTGTTAATGTTGAATCTAGTACACGCCCGTCATGAGCCGAACCTTCCCAACCCGCAAGAACATAATGAAATTGCAAATCGAATGAGCATGCTACTAAAACGTTTTGAGAAATAAATCCTTTTTTGTTCCGATAAAGTGGTTGTTCTTCTTCACTAACCATTACCGGTATGTGAGTTCCATCTATTGCTCCAACACAGTTCTAGTTCGAATACATACAGTTAATTGCTTTTAATAAAAATAACAAAAAATTAATTTTAATTAATGAAATAACAATAAAATTTGTGTACCTTAAAGTATGGATAAAACCTCGGATTGTCTCTTATCTCATCAGGAGTACAAGGCCCTTCCAGTTGCAAGAAATCATCTGCAAGTTGAACAATAACATCCAAAACATCATTAAAGTGTCGACTGATTGTCTCACCAGAATGTTGAAAACGTTCTTGGAGTATTCTATTGCGTTCATTGTGACCAATGGCAAGCATAAATATTGCCACCTTCTCCTCAACTCTAACTCCCTTGCTATGGAGAAGCAACTGTTTTTCTTGTAACATTTCACATAATAGCAAAAAAACATGCTTTTCCATTCGAAAACTGTTTTGACATCGCGCATCATGTCCATTTAGAAATTCATCTACGTCAGCTGAGCCACTAAGAATTGAATCATGACATACAGTCTTCTCCACAAAGTATTGATAATAACATGCTATCAATGACGTTGTCGCTGCTGTGACAGCTACTATGGCATCCTCATCATCTTCAGAACTAGCCATAAATAAAATATATTATGTACCTAAATCATGAAAAAGAAATACAAAAAATCAAAACCTTATAAATAATAAATTTGAATTTATTGTAAAATTTAAATAAGTAATCATAACAAAGTTTCATAATCCATAAATAATTAAAAATATGATACCATACTGTCGACTAGAATTTGAACCTAAAAATAACCAGGCAAAACTCAAAATATCTACCTAATTTATTGGAAACCAAACCATATAAACCCAAACTAAACTCAAATCATCAACCTAATCACTTATGCCACTTTGATAGTACTCAGAATAGTTAAGCTTTGACAATAACCAACGTCGTCTCTTATCCCCACTCAACGCTATAAAAATCTTTGCTTTCTTCTCGTCTTCCAATAACTCTAAACCTTGCATGAATAAAAACTCATCTAATTCTGGTTCTATTTCCTCAAGTGCAGCAACTACACTTTTCTCTAGATAAGAGTTTCTATTTTCCTCTATTTACAACATTAAAATTTTTCTTCAAAGTTTTCATACGATTTTTTAGCACTTCCTTATTAAAAGAAGGACTAAAGCTTTCTTTGAATTTGGTGACGATGCTCACCCAGGCAGTTTTGCTAAAGTGACCATCAAGTAATTGTTTCTTAACCACTTGTTCTGCCATAAGTTTTATAAACAATTGATCCAATGGAGGAGTCCAAATAGTTTCCATCATTCCCATTTTGACCTCTAAGACTATTTACTTCAAAGATGATTCACTCTCCATAAGTTCTATAAAGAAAATTTAAATGTGAAAGATAAAAACAATTATAAGCTAACAGAAAAAAAAAAACCGAAAAAAAAACGAATGTAAGTAAAGTATTACATGCGGCACTGAAAAGAATTCCAAAACTCAAACAACATTTCCTGATAACGCTAGTGAGAATCTCAATGCTAAAAGAAGTACAGCCTAATTTTCACTAAATGTCAGTTCCCCTCAAATGAGAATCAAAATGATTCTAAAGTGCCAGAGCCAAGAGGAAATGAAACGAAAATATATTCAACTCAAAGAATCAATGCGGAAGAAGAATAATCACAAGAAAATCTCCAGATCTACTATAGGAATTGTACTAACTACAAAGCCTCTGGAACTTCTAGATCAATAATACTACTCAAACGGAAACAGTGCTCATACAAAAATTCCAAAAAGTATTAAATGAAAAATGAATGAACTCTCATGAAACATCAAGAATCTAAACACGATGATGTCCAATTGATTAAATTAGAAAACTAGAACATGACAGACTAACTTATGGACTACTACCAAAGGTGCTGGAACCTAAAAGCCCCAGCTTTCTAATTAAGTGAACTACCAAACACAAAAGTACCCTACTTACTAGCTTAAACATCCATTAAACCAAGATTTTTCATCAACAGAACGTCCATTCAACTATGATTTATACATTGGCCGTAGATAGATTAATAATAATTAATAATGAAACCCATATATAAGTAACTAATTCAACATCGACAATATTCGGAAGTTAAAATATTTGTTTTCTTCCGAATATGTTTGGCCATATGTTCCTGTGTACCAAAATGGAAATAATCGGTAGTTTAATGAATTTTTTTTCTTCTGAATATGTTTAAGTTGAGACACAATAATCGGTAGTACACTTACTACCGAATATTAAATATAATGAAAAATTAAAAAATCAGTGATTTATGAAAAATTCCATTTTGGGGCCAGGAAATATTCGGAAGACAATATAATGTTTTATACCTCCAATTGTATAGGATGAAAATTTTAGAGTCTCTGAACTCCAATTGATGCATATTCGGTTTGAAATTTATTTAATTTGCTTTCGATTATGTTATATTCGGGAACACTAAGTTTTGTATGACTTCCGAATGTGAGCATTCGGTTTTTATTTGTGTATTCTTTCTTCCGATTGTTTAGTTTTGTAAACATTGGTTCTGTTATTGTTTTTTAGACATAGTCGAGCTAAGCAAGGATCAAAAACAGGCGACTTAGGAACTCGTAGAGCAGGGAATAAGAAAGTGACAGCTAGTGCTAGGAGAGAAAGGAGTTCCAATGCTAATTCAAGTGATCAACAAAGTGTAGAACCACAAAGAAGTCAACAAGGTGTGCAGCAAAGTGATCAACAAGGAAGTGAACAAGGTTTAGAACCAACTGGTCCACAAGGCAGTGAACATGGTGTGCAAGCAAGTGCTCAACAACCCACTCAAGAAGGTGTAGAACCAAGTGGTCTACATGGCAGTGAAGAAGGTGTGCAACCAAGTGCTCAACAAGGCACTCAACAAGGTGTAGAATCAACTGCTCCACAACTTACATCCCACCCTGAAATTGAACCAATTGAGCCAGTGGCAAGAGTTGAAGAACAAGGACAACCAAGTGGTACCCAAAAAGCCAAAAAATCTAACAAAGGAGAAGAAGGTGGAAAGAAGGATATTGCTAAGAAAGCATCACATCTTGTCCCTCAGCACTTGAAGGTGAATAATATTCAACCTGGCGAAATCCTTGGACTACCGGCGGATGGAGGAAAATTGATTTTTGGATACAAAGATTCTTGGGCCAAAGAAATATACGAAACCGAGGTAATGGGCCATCATATTTTTTGTATTAATGTATTGTCTATGTGTTCTATCGTAATAGTTGTATTAAGGGATTTTGTATTTTCTTTAAACAATTTTCGTGTGTTTAATAGTATCATCAAGATGCGGTTCGTCTACTCAAACCCACCGCCGCACCAACAAAAATGATTGATTGGCCTTTATCCGGTGAATGTGAAAGGTTCAAGAGAATTGTAACCAACTCGGGGTTAGATAATGCTGTCGAGAATTCAATGTTGGAACATGATCGTGTTGCTATATCGACGTTCGTTGAGAGAGTGTATTCTGAGACCGATACCTTCCATATGCCGTTTGGGAAGATAACGATTACACCAAATGATGTTGTGCAAATTCTTAACCTTCCTGAGCAAGGCACAACTGTGAAGTTCAACTACACAAAGCAATTAAGTTGGGCACAACTTTATGTTCTAACTAAAAAGTGCTTAGGTTGGGATGAAGAGACAACAACAGAAGATTTTAGGAGGCATGCAAGTTACAGAACAAGACAGATTAACATTACCGTTTTGATGAATATGTTCCGAGGCACCTTGAATAAAGAAAAAAAGGGAACGTTAACTGATGAGCAAGTGAATCACGCGTCCACATCGTATCTCCTTTGTGTATTGGGATGTGTAATTTTCCACAATACTTATGTCAACCGGATCGACGCCAACCTTCTAAAACTTTTGGATCCTCTTCATGAAGTCGGTGACTATTCTTGGGGCACATCATGCCTAGCATTCTTGATGCAAGAGTTGAGAAAGGCGTCGAGGAGAGGAACTAGCCAAGTTTCCGGGAATGTGGCTCTATTGCAGGTGACATATTCGATAGCCGCCTCTCTAAAGTAACCCATTTGTTCCGTAGCGACATGAAATCCACAATTTCCATCCCCATCAACCTCGTCAGTGGACAAAACAAATGGAACAATCAATGGAGGGAGTTGTTCCAAATACTCTTCGATAATTGTATACGTAGTTCGATTTGGTTTTCCATAAATATCCCTTTTGAAACGAACACTACCATACTTCTCTTTTATAGTAACCATTTCTGTTAGTGGTGTTTGTTGTGAGTCGCTTATTTTATCAACAACAATAGAGATAGCCTGGCTCTCCACTAACACAACTTCTTCCACCACCTAGGATTGACTTGCTTGAGAAGGCTCCGTAGGGACCTTTGGTTTCACTTTTCGTGCGGTTGGTTCACTTTGATCCTTTCTTGGACGACCTCTTTTATTAGGTTCCGGATCATCTTCATAATCGGCTTCCAAACGCTCGGCCCTACTCAATATTCTTTTATTAGACAAATAAAACTTCAACTCTTTTCTTTGGATGGTCCTCGAAACTTAGGTATTGGGCCTACCGTCCCCCTTTTGTTTAATAGTTTCATCAACTTCCCATAAACAAGGGTGAAGGGCTTCCTCCAAATTGTGCATCAATATTTGATTTTTGGTGCCATTTGATGCAGCGTAGCGCTGGGCTATTCGTGCACACAATTCAGACTCAAAGAAAGACGGACCATCAACTACCGGGGTGCTTGGAGTAAAATTTAATTTCTTCCAAAATGGATGAATATCATTGATGTCAATCACTTCAACATACCTACCCAACTTATGACGACACGGGAGTCCAATACCCATCATATCCTTGCAAACACAAACCGTATTCTCGTCATCATAAGCTTTATAAAAATGGAGTTGTTTCATCATGTGATTTATTGTCCATCTTGAGACTTTATGAACAATGCCCCTTAGAAGCAATCTTTCCTTAGCATGTTCTGTTGGGAATTGGTGTACACTAAATTGCATACTGGTTCTAATCTTTATGAGATCACGGTTGGTGTATTCATGGATTGCTTCTTGAATCGACACAACTCCATTTTGACTGCCAAGTAGTATAGTCTTTAATAGGCCATGACACCCCTCCGCAATGCTTGTCGCTTCGTTCTTGAAGTTATGAACTTAATATGTCCATGCAAAGACAAACCTCTCCTAAATCGGTAACCATTGTGTTTTACAATACTCAACGGGTTTTGGATAGTTCGTGCCATATTCATCCTCAAATTTCTTCAAATTAGCTTCGTAAATTTCCTCGGTCATTGACCAAACAATCTTGTCCCATGCTTTCAAAAACATTCTCCAAATCATTCCATCCTCCGTCCATTTTTCATCAAATAACCGTTTCTCTTCCTCTCGTTCTTCCACGGTTAATTTACTAATGCGCTCATCCTATTCCTTCGACCTCTTCGTACCCTTCCTTGGTTTTTTATCTTGGAAATGATGATGGAAATTGGATTTGAGGTTTTGTTGAATGTGCCAAGTACATTGCAAGTTTCGGGCTTCCGGAAATACTACCGCTATTCCATGTATTAGGGATTGATCGTTATCCATTACAATGACCCTTGGAAAATCATCACCATTATAAATGGACCTCAACGTCTCCAACATCCAAATGAAACTCACATTGTTCTCATGATCCATTAAACCCCAAGCAACCGTAAATGTTTTTTTGTCCAAAGTGTGGCAAGCAATATTTAACAACGGCATGTTATATTTGTTTGTCTTATAAGTGGCATCTATCAACAAAATTTGATGAAAGCATTGGGCCAATTGGATCGTTTAGGGGTGTGCCAAGAAAATACGAACCACTTTACCATCCTTTTCTTCCCTTCTCAACGTGTAGTCGTGTAACTCCGCTAACCACTCCGATTGTTGCATAACCGTTCTACCATCCCATTCCGTTCTTTTGATCGTAGCTAGGGATGACTTAATTGTAGACAAAGAAGACAAGTTGTTGGGGTCGTCCGCCTTTATTTTAGTTAAGATCGCACTCGCTTTTTGGATCCTCATAGACTTCACCGTCTCCATTTCTCTTGATTTTAGCTTGGCAACCATTACATGTCCAAGTAGAGTATCCGGATCATCATGGTTATGACAACCATTATCAACTTTAGACATTTTCCACTCTAAACCTTCCTCACCGTCGGGCTTATGGAAGACAATCTTGAAAGGACATCCGATTTTCTTTGTATTGCTTCGGTATTTCCTCTGCGTTTTCCTTACGTACTTACTATTCTTTCCCTCATGACTCTTTCGCTTCCCACCACGCTCGCAAATCATTTCAAATCGAGTTTCATCCACATGATTGTTTTGAACTACAACGCACATGTTATATTTTGCCTTGTTTATAAGCCATTCCTTTGCCTCCACCTTACTTGCAAATGACTAAACACGAATATAACAAAACAAATATCATAAGAATAAGAATTTAACATACATATTTGAAGGTGTGGGAGCGCAAATTTTTGCTAGACTCCCCGCCAATCCTGTGTAATAACTATCTCTTTTGTTCAATTTAGGCCCTCTGAGGTGAAGTTTCATAAAAAGTAAAATAAAAACAAAGTAAATAATAATAATAATAATATTTATGTTATTTTTCAATAAAAGCCTTCACGGCTCCCTTTCATAATAATAATAATAATAATAATAATAATAATAATAGTAAGGAGTATACCAAATCATTTTCATAGTATAGGGAAGTATCGAGCCTCAAATAGAAATCATCAACTATCGCTACAACAGCCTTCAAAAGGAAGCAACATGTTTTATATTCACAATCGGAAGACATTTACTAACTTTTACAACCGATTGTAATATAATCGGATGAATATTGTGTCCAAATAACTAACGATTTTAATAGAAAGATTTGGACAGTCTCCTGAGTACAAAAACAATCATAATCAAAAGACATATATTTGGTAATACTTCCGAATATATACAATCGGAAGGAAAAGTAATAAATATTCCTCCGATTTTCACAGAAGAAGAATTACAATTTTTACAAGTTTGATAGAATTGGAATTGGGGGCCAATGATATATTCGGTAGTTATATAAAATTATAATACTTCCGAATGTAAAAGATAAGAATTATTGAGTTTCATAATTTTGAGGATTTCGTTTTTGGGGCCATTCGGTAGTAAATATACTAAAATAATTACCGAATGTAGATATTTTGGAAAATCAATTTGGGGGTTTTTCAAATATTTGGTAGTAATATATACATTCTTTAAACTGCCGAATGTAAATATTTGGTACTCAGGAGGTTGTATTCGGTAGATATTGGGATACATTAGCTACCGATTCTGGGTGGTTCATGGCATTAAATGCATGCATTAATCGATTTTTCTAGTTTAAAAACTCATACAAACGCATACAAAGTGGGTTATGAGTTTCTTAAAACAATACCTGTGTGTTAGATGCATCGTTAGCTTCGATCTCGGTTGATTCTCCGGCTTCCTCCATGAAAGCGTCGTCTAGGGTTTCCTCTCCACAAAAGTTTGGATCATTCAACATATACCCCAAATCGTCTTCTCTAAACGGTCGTGATCCTTCAAAATTATGTTCTTCACGATCATTCTCACCTTCTTCTTCATATCCATCCATTTATGTTGCCTATTTCTAAAAAAATGGCTTTTTCACTATTTTCCTTCTTCTTCTTTCTCTAGAAATATAAAATGACAACAAATGAAGAAAATGAAACACATTTCTTCCAAATACTACATCATCCACAATCGGACAATAGTTATTTTTTTTTTACTACCGAATCAAATCGGTAGATAAACATCCTAACTTATCAACCGATTATGTGAGGGTCATTTTGCCATTACGAATTACGCGAGATAAGGGGTGGCTTCGTTTTACTTTTGGGTAACCCTATTTTGTTTTATTGTTGGCCCCTAAATCCTTTTTCCTGGCCCCTAAAAACGCCAGGATTAATAAACCGAAAATTAGTAATTTATATATTAATTAATATCTTATAATTAAGATGTTATTTATTTATTAATTAAAAGAATAAAGGGTAATCCCCTGGGTTTTTTTTTTAAAAAAGGTCTGAGCACTAAGGGATGGTTTGATGTTAGCGAGGGAGTTCGGAACTGTAGTTGCAGGAAATCCCACAACTACACCCCTTAGATAATACTTAAATCTCCCTATCAAAACATGATGGAAAACACTTTTTAGGATTTTATTAATTTTAGAAATCAATACAATGAATAAGAAAGAACTCTAACTTGGGGAACAAATAACTTTCTCTCTCCTTAAATTCTATCTCCTCACTCCAAAAGATCTCTCTTCTTACAATGGTGGTTGGTCCTATATATAGGAATTTACATAGTGGAGGACAGCTAATAAACCCCTTATTTTCGGATCTGTTGTGTGATGTCTTCGCACGCTTGTATTGGACTTTCTCGCACGTGCTCTCAATCTTCGCACAACTTTCACACTTTACTCGTGATTTCATGACGTCACTGACTCCGTCATCTGGGATACCCTATGTACGAGCTCACCTCGCTCCTTTATAATTCTACTACTTTGCGTAGTTACTTGATGTGGGATATTTTACCCTACAGGAATAAAGAAACTTGAGGTGGTAACTCGATTTATGTTGAGATTCTATGTAACTGAGAAAGAGATACACCCTAGATCACCAGAGCGGGTTGATATGGATCACGGGACATAGAGATCTTAAGATGGTGTTTGAAGGTATTGTGTTTGTAAGATGAGTAAATTTAATTTGGTCTTATTTCATTGTGATTAACATTAATGCTTCTGCGATTTTGGCAACATTAATAGCCAATGATCCATTATATTTACGGGTGGATTCTAGACAAAAAGAAAATCACATGCAGCATTAATAGCCAATGATCCATTATATTTACGGGTGGATTCTAGACAAAAAGAAAATCACATCTATTTAGAGGCAATTAATTATTTTTTTGCAGGGGAGAAGCGTATCTTAGTTCATGTCAGAAAAATAAATAGTTTTTTTTTTCTCTCTTAAATGTACAACACGGTTTTGACATTAGAGAAGCAGACTTCGTTGTTGATTTTTTTTCTAAGGTTGCAGACTTGCAGTAAATTAATGGTCAACTGAAGTTATATGGATTCCTAATCCCTTCCAGGAGAGCTTACTCTAGGTTGGTTAAGCCTAGTTGTTTGTTTAATGCACTCTGTACATTTACCATTTTTTTTAGGTTTAAAAAAGAGATTATAGAAGAAAATGTTGACTAAATCTTGGACTGATGGACAGCAAAAAAAATATTTTCCTTATTCGCATAATAAGAACAAGCATGTAACAACACGCACAAGCTAACTAGCACTTTCCTCCGGGTCCTCCATATTGTAAGCTATGTCGTCGACCAGCTTCCGCGAGAAAACCATAATAATGCATATCATATTTTTCTTTACAACCAATAACATCTATCGTCCTTTTATCATTAAGATCCAAAAGGGTACCAGACCCATCATTATATTGCATCTGTGTAAAATAAGCAGCTTGGTCAAACTTTTCATTTGGAAACTGACCACTTCCCATTTCAGGAACGTGTCCTTCTTCATTGCTCTTTGAATGTCCTCCCCAGTATATGCGTTCGACACCAATGTCACTCAACCGAGGAAGAATTTCTGTAGGCCAGTATCCAACTTTTATGCCTTGAATTACATACCACCATTTCTTTTCCGATGAATCCTACAATTTGATATGAAACACGGAAATTGAATTAATATCACCCCATATGGTCTATCCTTTATAGTTTACACCATTCAGAGGCAGAAAAATTAATGTATACATGCATGTATAGCTTTCATCATTTCATGGGATAAAGGTTCTTAATTACAAATAAATTTCAAGAATCTTTTTTTTTTTTATTGGAAAAGAGATTATATTGGAAAGGAAAAATGTAAAGCATAAGTTTCCCCAATAACTCAGCTGCACTTGAGTTATACAACAAAAATATAAATTAATTAATATGGCTTACTTACAAGATACACATGGGATTGGATTTCAACAACATCGACTCCAAAAACAGATATGGCTTCATAAGGCAAGTCAGGAGTGAATCGACCGTCAACTTGAACAAAACCAGGACAAAGAGTATTATAGCATCCCGTCAGTTGGCCATTGTCTGCCTATCAAAATAAAATACGCTTTTGGATAAACCAAGAGAGAAACTTAAAGATAAAATTCATTTGTTAATAACTATATACGATAATATTGTTAAAACTTACAGTCCAGTAAGTAAATTGTCGAACATTGGTGTCATTTTCGTAGAATAAGGGATTCACCTAATAAATACACATAAACTTTGAAGTCAAGTTCCGTGAAAATCAAGTATAAATAGAATATACAACAAGCAGTATTAGTTGAAGTTGTGCCGAACTTTTCTTTGGTGCTTGATATTTTTTTTTTATAAATGATTTGAAACAAATGGAATTTATTATGTCACGTACCATCCATCCAACATGTATTCTATTATATTGACGATCCCAACCGGATCTTAAAGAAATTTCCGCCATGCTATATTCATCGAGGTTCACGTTTGGCTTCCATATACTTATGTTCGCAGTTGCCCCATGAAATGTTTCACCATCATGTTGATACACAATACCTGCAAACTATAGAATTCTCAAGGCAAATTAAAAAATGACATGAACTGGGATATATTTACCTTAGAACAATGATACAAATTACTAAATATTCTTACGTATTCGTTTTTAGGGGCAGACATGGGTTCAATTGACAATGCCGAATACTTGGCTCTGATTAAATCTTCTTTTCGTGTCCTTCGTATGGGTACCGTTCCTTGTGGACAACTTTCTACTTGAGTTCGAAAATTTGATGTGCCACTCTCATCCATACCTCCTTTCAACTCTGAATTTGGTTTCATCTGAATAACAAACTCGGAACTACTTATATTGGAAAGACATAAAAAAGGGAAAATTCAAAAGTAATTTTGTTTCTTAATTTATCAGTATTACTAGCCTAGTCTGTAAGAGGCCACATTAACAAGTAAGAAAAAGTAAAATACACACTGACATTAAACAAACCTGAAATTTATGGTTTTTGAGCAAAGGATGATCAAATGCAGGTTGTTTGTAAAAGTCGATACAATCGTAGATATCACCCCATGACGACTAGCATGTATCAAACAATTATTAGATGCACTGTTAGTCGATATAAATATTAATATAACAAATAATTGTTAAGGTTGCACATGAACGTTAGTTAAAATCCTACATGAATTGTCTTGATAGGAGGTTTGTTGAGTATCTTGAGTTGTCTTTCGTACTCTAAATCTTCTTCTATGGATATGCTTTGTCTTCCATCAACTTTAAAAATTTTCAAATTCAGAATGAAGACCATGGCTACAAAGACTGAGAGAAGACTATAATTTTTCATTGTTAATGGTGCAACTATTTGCTTAGAAGTGTTGAGCAATGATTACAAAAAATAAAAAAGAACCTAGGAAAATTATTTAACTGATCGTAGTAATAAATACTCCTATAAGATACTTATTTGGGATCTTCAATCATAAATGCATGAAATATATTTTCTAATTAAATCAAAATCTAATGCAGATTTACCATTGATTCAAGAATTATTTTTTATAAATGAGTTCGGAGTGTCTTGCAATGTGCACTATTTAACTGATCTTGCAATGTGCACTATTTAACTGATCGTAGTAATAGATACTCCTAGAAGATACTTATTATGGATCCGCAGTCATAAATGCATGAAATAGATTTTCTAATTAAATCAAAAAATCTTATGCAGATTTACCACTGATTCAAGAATTACCCCCTCTGTCCCAATTTTAAATTTTGTCTCATTAATATTGACCATATATCATTTGATAGTCATTTTTATATTTATTACGCATATGTTTTAAAATGGTTTTCAACGATGGAAAATATACGAATATCGGTAATATGGTTTAAAAAATACATTTTTTAAATTGTACTACTAGCTCACTAGCTCAACCATTTTAGGGATGGAGGTAATACCTTTTATAGATAAGTTAGAAGTGTCTTGCAAGGTATATAACCGCTAAATAACATCCATGGATGGGATGGTGTCATCATATAATGAAGTGAGATAATTTTTCTTTATTCATCGGTTCTTTTTTTTATGGTCTCCCTTTTTTTTATTTTTTTATTTTGATCAGCAAAAGTTAATATATTGAGAAAAGCCTACAAAGAGCAGGTAAGCTAGCTCAAGAGGTACAACAAAATACCACGATAATAGAGAAAAAAACTCTAGACAGAAACTTGCAGACCCAATAGTTCTAAACAAGAGAAGCATTTAAAAAATAAAATAACTACACCAGTTAACGATAACAAAATTAAGACATACACCCTTAAGGACTTCATCGTTGAGAGCCCAATTATAAACTTGTATATTCACCTGGTTAATCACTATTTTAACTCTAGTAGAACCATCAATAACATTCCTAGACTTCCACAATGTCCCACAAATGGATGCAGGAATCAAAGGCCAAAGTTTTTTACCTATAGGATGAACTAGTTTACATTTCCATTCTTTAATAATTGCATCGATACAATTTGGAAGCGCCCAAAGAAAGATCGCTCCTGAAATAAAGTGATGATCACATATTTGAGAAGAGAACTTATAATGTAACAGAAGATGTGAGACTGATTCACTGGTAGATCAACACAATAAGCAAACATCTACTAGGAGCTTACCTCTCTTATAAAGACAATCCATAATAACTAGATGTTTATGAAAAAGGGAAGAAACCTATTTTATGTGGCCAGCGTCTTGACCAAATTCTTAATTTTAGAGAAGCACAATCTTTTTCTTTTTCCAAAGCAGCATAACAAGATTTAACGTTTAATCTTCCCGTATTATCAACATGCCATTTAATGGAATCGACCCCTGTACCATTATAACCATCCTTAATGAGGGAGGTTAAAAAGCATACCTCTTCAATTTGTACTTCGGTTAATCACCTGTCTAAGCCCAAGTTCAAAGATCAACTTATGATTATGCTCAAATTTTTCCTTAATAGTCTAATTTCCGCTTCTGGATATCAGGACATATAGTTTGATCGAGGATTAACTAATGTTAGTTCAATTAAACATAATCCAGATGGCTATCAAACAGTATGGCATAAAAATTTGTTCATCCTCAAAGAGACACTTCCTGTATTCGAGACAAACACCCTCTAAGTGCATATTAACATTCAAATGCAAAATTTTACAATGGTAGGGTTCGCCCGAACTCTCAAGAATCACACTACTGATCTAAATGCTATCAGTGATTCTAAACACACCAAGGAAATCTACCGAGATTGCTCACATATGGTACGGGACCATAAGGGCCATAAGTGAATGATATACACATGTTTCGTTAATCCATTACACATCCAATCTATGCTAGTACATGCACTAATTGAATCGATAAAGTTTGGTTTTTTCACCATAGTCGTGGTACAATGATGTCTCTTAAACAAATAAACATCCATGGAAAGACTGATCACTACCTACCTAGATGGTATATTGGCTACATATGTAGTAGTATGTGTCTTGGCCTTCCTATCAACCTTGGATGGAGGAATTTCTTGAAATTTGATGAAGTCTTCTTTTGTGTCAGTCTTCTAATAGTAGTGTTATTCAGTTTTCATGCTTCTTTAAGTACATTAAAGAATTTTAACTTGGACTGCTAGCTTCTCGGAGATGATTTTCAGAATAGTTGATGTAATCTCTTCAACAAAAGGCCAAAATGTAGATACGTTACCAGAATTGAGTAAAATTGTATTTGTGGTCATGCCTTATGTAGACCAGAATGACATCCAAATTCCTAAGGGGTTCTTATGTGAACTTGGTCTAACAAAATGACCTAGTTAATGGTGGAAATCCACTAAATAAACAAAATTTGATATAACTCCCCCTTGGATGACCGCCATGTTGAATAATTTGTCTCATTAAAAACATCGCCAGTAAAATCCGATGGAAAAAAATATGTGCGAAGGAAAAAGAGCACAAATATCAACATTTTCAAAGAACATTAAACGTCAACAAGATGTTGCCTCATTAAAACCTTGTAAGGAAAACCACATGGGACAAAATCTGAAACATCGAAAAAAGAGTACAACTTTTGATGTGAATATGGATGCTAACTCAACTATACGAGTATTATAGAAAACAAGAATCAAAATAATACCTCTAATATATCTCAAAGATGAGTTTAAGGTGGCATAATTCTAACTGCAGATTTAAGAAAGAAAAAAAGAATCTATGCTGCTAAAATGTGGATTTTAGTGTTTTCAAAGACTCCTCAAGACACCTATAAAGTTGATATCATCAACTAATTAATCCGTATTTTCGGTCTTGTACCAAAATTCTAAAAAACACATGAAGTATTATTATACCTGACATAATCGAGTTAAGTGGTTGTCTGAATATAATTTGAATTCTACAAGGATTACAAATTTAAATATGTTCATGTTTATGGGTAAAAATCATTTATGCCGATTTTGGTAAATTTTGTAGGTGAGTGAGAAACTGGTTTAAACCCTAAAAAAATGTGCTTCACGTGAGAACTTTCTAGATTCGAGAGATCAATCTATACAAGTCCGTCCTAAACCAAGAAATGACCGTTCCAGACTTGCTTCGGTCACAAAGTGGAGGAGAAGGGTTGATTTGGGGAGGGAAACGAAGAAAGGTGTTGAGACCAGAATAGTTCTGGAAAGGTAGTGTCTCGACTTGTATCAAAAAAGTGGAAGGTTAGGAAGCTTGCAAGATATGGAAGACTTTTTGGGAGAGCTTTCCAAGTTGCCTTTCTGGGAGTTTGTATTTTTCTCCTGGCCGAGACTTGTTTTCTAGTGGAAATAGGTAAGACCTATTTATACAAGTTGAGATTGAAACGTACCCTGGTCTCATTAAGGAAGAGAGTAAAGTGTGAAATAATGGGAGGAGGTGGTAACCGCATGGTGTTTATGGGTGCAAACGTTTTCACCATTATTTCCTCATTTATTTGACCGCTTTTTTCTTATTCACGCTTTCTTAATTTGAGCGTATTGTACGCTACACGATGTGACCACCAAACCAAGACCCTGGAAAGCATCCCCTAGTTTGAGTTGATGTCTCGAGTGTTGGTTGCACCTTGAGTACAAGTGGCAATGCCAGGCTGCAAGTGGCATGTGGCATATGCCAATGACATGTGCGGAATACCTTGGTTGCAGGTTGCACCTTGAGTGCAAGTGGTAAGGCTACAAGTGGCACGTGTGGCATGTGCGGAATTCCTTGGTTGCAGGTTGCACCTTGAGGGCAAGCTAGGCTGCAAGCGATCATGTTGGCATGTTCCAATTGCATATCATGGCCAATTTGGCCTAGGTTGAACGGTTTGCAAGCATAGGCTACCAGCGAGCATGTTGGCATGTGTGGACAATTTGGCCTAGGTTGCACGGTTTGCAAGCATAGGATACCATCGAGCATGTTGGCATGTGCCAATGGCATGCATGGCCAATTTGTCCTAGGTTGCACGGTTTGCAAGCATAGGCTACCAGCGAGCATGTTGGCATGTGCCAATGGCATGCGTGGCCAATTTGACCTAGGTTGCACGGTTTTCAAGCATAGGCTACCAGCGAGCATGTTGGCATGTGCCAATGGCATGCGTGGCCAATTTGACTTAGGTTTCACGGTTTGCAAGCATAGGCTACCAGCGAGCATGTTGGCATGTTCCAATGGCATGCTTGGACAATTTGGCCTAGGTTGCACGGTTTGCAAGCTAGGATACCAGCACCACTATTGGTATGTTCCAATGGCATGTGTGGCGCCGCTGGTAGCAGGTGGTCTTGGAAGGGAAGCGCTTGCGGTTTAGGGTTTGACACGCTAAAACCCTAATTAGCATACTTTAGTATAATCGTTGTAGAATCTGTATACGGTCTCGGAGTTTGACTTTCCTCCCGTCCATCTGACCGGAAGTGAATTTCCTATGCCCGCTCGCGAGAAAATTTAGGTTTCTAGGCCGTTTAGGATGTGAAAACGGCTCGTTAGTGAAAATCAGGAAGGATTCAGGAAGGGGCGGTAGTATGACAGGTTTGCAAGAGTTTCTTGCATGTGCCAATGGCATGTGGCAGCTTTGCCATTGGTTGCACGGATTGGCAAGTTGGGAATAGCCACTTTTGTCATGTGCCAATGGCATGTGGAAGCTTGACACTTGGTTGCACGGTTTGGCAAGTTGGGAAGCACCACTTTTGGCATGTGCCAATGGCATGTGGCAGCTTGACCCTTGGTTTTGGGCCAAAGGCCATGAGGAGACCTTAGACGGCCAGGATTTGCTCCTGGTATTAAATGGAAACCATTGATTGTTGTACGCCTTCACTTTGGTAGCCGCAAGGTGAAGTCCAGTATGGTGGCGCGGCTAGGGCCAAGGTATGGGTGTTTGGCTTGGCGTGGTGTGACTAGCATAGCTAGGGCCAAGGCAGAGTGCGTTTGGCATGGCGCGGCTAGCTTGGGCTAGGTGTGGCTAGCATGATTTTCCATTGGCACGGAGGTGCGGCTAGGATGGTTGGCATGCTTTGGCGCGGTTGGTGTGGCTGGCATGATTTTCCATTGGCACAGAGGTGAGGCTAGCATGGTTGGCATGCTTTGGCGCGTTTGGTGTGGTTGACATGATTTTCCATTGGCACAGAGGTGCGGCTAGCATGGTTTGCATGCTTTGGCGCGTTTAGTGTGGATGGCATGATTTTCCATTGGCACAAATGTGCGTCTAGCATGGTTGGCATGCTTTGGCACGGTTGGTGTGGCTGGCATGATTTGGCATTGGCATAGAGGTGCGGCTAGCATGGTTGGCATGCTTTAGCGCATTTGGTGTGGCTTGCATTATTTGCCATTGGCACGGAGGTGCGGCTAGGATGGATGGCATGCTTTGATGCGTTTGGTGTGGCTGGCATGATTTTACATTGGCACAGAGGTACGGCTAGCATGTTTGGCATGCTTTAGCGCATTTGGTGTGGCTTGCATGATTTGCCATTGGCACATAGGGGAATTAAGGTTTGCTCATTGTAACCATAGTTTGAAAAAAAAACCATTTAATTATTGACTACATGTATTAAATGTTCTGATAAATGTGTCACCGATGACATTAGGTTATTCAGTGTTTTATAATTTTACCATTTGTCTAAAAACCTCCATCAATATTAAGTCTCCTGCTTAGCTTAGAACATGAGCCTTGTTGCAAGGTAAGCATAAGTTGGTGACAGTCTAATGACGGTAAGCCATAAAATAAATTTAGGAAGGTATGTCTGACCTTTTTCGATATATAAATAGCATTGGCAATCCTTGCCTCTAGTAGTTCTGCGCAAGTCCTAGTATGACCATGTTTCTTCGGGGGCCAAGCTTTGGAACGCAAGGCGGAGCTTCTAGCGTAGACTTGGTGTGAGAGGGACTTGTCAAAATCAAGGAGATTGGAGTGGGTGTGGGCTATCTGGATGACGTGGCGCTGGCAAACGAGGTATAGATGACACGGATTGGCGCTGGGAAGGGAAGTTGGTGCGGATTTGCATCTAGCGCGGTTGGGAAGACTAAAACGTGTGCGGGAACCTGGCACAGTTGGGAATCCAGCAATGGCTGGGAATCATGTATGTACATAGAAGCTGATGCAATTGGGAAGTTGGCGTAATATGGGAAGCTGGCACAATATGGGAAGTTGGCGCAAATTGGGAAGATGGAACAAGACGGGAAGCTGGAGCAATTGGGAAGCTGGAACAAGACGTGAAGCTGGCGCGATTGGCAAGCCGTCTTAGATTGGTACGAATCAGTACGAGTCCCAGCAATAGGTATGCCTCACATGAACCCGTGGAAAATGTTGTATATGCGTTTCGTATGAACCCGTAGAAAATACTGCACATATGTTTTGATCCCGTAGAGAGTACTGTGTATGCGTTTTGAACCCGTAGAATTACTGCATATATATTTCATATCCGTAGAAAATACTGTTCCCCCACACTTTTGCAGAATCAAGTCACAAGTGTGATTTTTATCAATCCATAGACTTTTATGGGTATCGTGATAGTATGTTTATGGAGACTTAGCTGCCCGAGGTTTTGTTTTATGATTAGGGTGGTCGTGCTGTGAGACCTCAAATTGATTCAAACTCCTCAACCTTTCAAGAAAGTCCCCAAGGAGGAGAAGGTAGAAATAAGACAACTCACAGAATGCTACCGAACAAAATACACAGTCTCATTCTGCTTCTTTGGTGAGTTGTTCGCGTTTCCTTCCTTGTTGCAACTTTCCCATTCATGTGGTTAGGATCCTTTTATACTTGATAATTGATATGCGCCTTTGAAATAATGAATGACATTGGTGTTTGATATGTCCAGGAGGAAATTGTCATGGACCATGAGCATGTTGATGAGGAAAATTCTTCTTTGAATCATGAGAACATTGAGAGTTCCCGAAATCCCGAACCGAATGAAAACATAGAGGGTTCTCCGAATGAAGATGATGGAGTTACTCATGGGGATTCCAATATTGTCGAGACCTCAAATGGCTTAGAGATTCCTTAAGTAAGTATTTCTCCTATAGTCTATTCATGGAAGTATGACATTGCTAATTTATGCATGGATGAATGAGAATTCACACGGATACGTGAACAATTTTTTTCGAAATTCATCACCAGAAAATTTC
The DNA here is from genome assembly GCA_023529315.1 of Papaver bracteatum. Taxonomy (NCBI): domain Eukaryota; kingdom Viridiplantae; phylum Streptophyta; class Magnoliopsida; order Ranunculales; family Papaveraceae; genus Papaver; species Papaver bracteatum. The sequence continues at coordinate 137,871 of JAJJWX010001448.1, read as the reverse complement.
AGACTTCAGATTTTCTTAAAAATGCTGGAGAATCCTCGATTAGAGTCGAATTTTCGATGTCCGCATATGTATCTTCAAGACCATGAAATTTCCAAGCTTTTTCAAAGAATCTTTTTGAATGTTGAGCATGTTTAGGGGATGAAAAACGCGAAACAATAAACTTCCATGAGGTTTTCAGAACTTTTCCAGGTTGCGTGTTGTCTGATGTTCTGGTCACCTCTCCTTGGTCGTTCATCCGATTGCTATTAAATTTTGATATGTTGTAGGTAACTTCCATGCGAAGAGAATGGTACGTAATCCAACACTAGATTCCATACCAATTTATCCCAGTTCGAAATTGAACACAGGGAAGTGTAAACTTCCCTCAGTTGAGTTTGTTTGGAAAACGAGTTTCATGACTTCGGTACTTCTTGCACATGTCATAGAAGCATAATAAGGAACTTGAATGATGTTAGTTCTCTTAATTTCTTAATTTTATGATCGTACTAATTTTCCACGCTTGATCCATCCTAATCCCATGTAATCTTCGTATTAGGTGCTTAACAATGAAGTTGGGAATCATGGGTCCACTAGTACAAGCAACCCTGGAGTTGTTGACGATGAACCACTTGTGCCTCCAGGTTATGAAGTATTGATTTCCAATGCAGTGGAAGTGGCGGAAATCCCAATTGAGTATCAGATGGTGGAACCCGAATCGAGAACAGTAGAAACTGCTTCGTCGGAGGTTGCCCCCATGCGCAGCCTACTCTCATTATATCTCCTTGAATTCCCCGTCCACAAGATTCGACATGATCCTATCGTACTCTTCTGGATGTGATATTTGGATGCTCAAAAATTAATTAATGAAATATTTTGATAGTGCAGGCTTGGGACCCTTCACGACCCTGTAAAGTGTTGAAAGAGATTTATAGATAGAGAGATGATGATATTCTTGCGATGTTCCATTGAAGAGTATATGACCTTGTTGTGAGTGCGGCTTTTTGGTTGACTGTGTCTTCTGAGCTTTGACAGTGAAGGGATTCCGTGTATATCCTCAGTCCTCAAGCATGGTTTACATGTTTCCATATTTGTAGTAATTCCTGTTGTGGTGAGGATCTGGTTTGTATCAACGAGTGAGCGACAAAAGTTCTTGGTAGGAGATGTAATCGGAAGAGACTACATTGTCGTGGTAAAAAATTAAGTTGGATGGAATTATATGGGCTTCCATGGAAGTAAAAATATTGGCTGGATGTGACTATGATCCTTGACATGAAGAAGCGGCGTTGAAGTAGCTTCGGCTCTTGGTGAGGATGTTGAAACTTAAAAAGCTAAACGATAATGTTTTGGCTTCGGACCCTGGGGCAGCTTATGGAAAGAACGCTGAAGTTGAGTGGTTGCGTTAATCAGTGTGTTGTCAAACCGGACATCCTTCAAGCGAACAGTGGTTAGGAATCCATGGTTCCTTCTATCAACCGTGCTTTAGTTTGGGAGCGGCTTCTCTGGTTGGAAATAGATGCTTCCCTAATGTAGTGCGGTTGAGGGCTGCAGATATGTCTTGACGTTGTTCCTTGGGGAAACATAGAATCTCACATAAATGTTTCATCATGGACCGTACAATTTTGTGGGCGAAGTCCCCAGAAATCATGCGTCTCTTGACAGGAAGAGAGTCTTCATGAACCAAGGGGGTTTGATGATTTTCTTCGATTTTTGGAGAAATCGTTCCTGATCTTTACATGTGATAAAATTGGATTGATGCTTCCATACGGGGCGTTCAAGTGCAACGGTAGAAGGATGCAGGCTGCCAACGCTGGGAAAATGCAAACTGGAAGTGCAAGTGTGATGCAAGATGTCAGTACTGGAAAGATGCAAGCTATCAGCGCTGGAAAGGATGTGGGTTTTCGGCGCCGGAAAGATGTAAGCTGTCAGTACTGGAAGACGCAAGTTGCCGGTGCTAGACATTGAGTAGAGAAGCTAGCACGGGAGAGACACTATCTGTTGGTGCTGACTAGGGTGTGGTATTGTGGTCGGTCATGTGTGTGTTGCATACATGCTTGACATGTGCATCTGGTATGTGCATCCGGTAAGCGCGTCTGGTAAGCGCGTCTGGTGTTGTCTTGGATGCGGACTGTTGGCGCTGGAACTTTGGCTATCAAGCTGTGATGATAGCGCGGGATGCTTCTTTTCGTGGGACGGTGGAATCGATACCTAGAAGGCGTGCATGGTGGATCATGGAATGCTGGTGTTAGCGGTAGCGTGGTAGCAACAAAGTGGGCAAGCATATTATGGATATGCACTCCAGCATTCCTCCTTTAGTTTGTTCTCCTCTTCTTCTTTTTTGGTGCAAACCTTAGCCATAGGTATGCCTTCCATAAATATGTAGGAATATAGTTCCTCTCTTCGAATATTACTATAGTAACATCAGCTACCTCATGAATAATAACTGGTAACCTTTATGATTCACAGTCGGTACACATGGTGATGCAACAAAGAGTTGGAGCTGAAACAGGCAGTCCTCCAAATGACAAATGACATCTTCTTCGAGAAAAGTAAACAACTGTTGAATGGCTTCCTTTGCACTTCTGTCTTCTGAAATTCTTCTATTTTTTTTTTTTTGAAAGGCAAATGAAACACTTGGCTTATGGTTTTGATTTTCTGGATTTCTGGGTTGATAGGAAATTGTTACCTATGAGGGTTTTGGGTTATTATTTAGGATGTAAATTTTAGGATGATGTAATTTTTGGTTATGATTGTAAGTGATACAAACATCTCAGGGAAGATATGGAACCGCAAACTTTGCATGTTGGTATTTTTGAGGATATTGGATTATTTTTGGAATAAATGGTTTTAATAGTATGTCTCTGAATATGAATTGTGAGGAAAATATTGCTTTCAAGAAAGTGTGTTCCGGTAGTTGGCATAGGATGAAATAGTATGATGGTTTTGTCGAGAACCCGAAAGAATAAATCACATGTCTCGTCTGATCTAGACTTACTTAGTTTTCTGGGACTTTTTTCTAAAAACAAGATACTCCCCGCGCAAAACCGGTCTTGTATGTAATGTTGTCGCGATTTCGGAAAGTCCCCAGTTATTTTTGGAGCTTCCTAGTCACTGAGTCGTTTTATTCTGGTTCATGTGAAGTCCCCAGTTATCTCTTGAGGTTTACGACTAGTAACCAGTTTGTCTGGTAGTCGAGTTATAGATCCCCAAACCAATTGCCTTCTTCTGCCATCCCGATGCTCGTATCGAGGCATGAGATTGATTTCAGGAAGAGGATATTGTAACCGAGAGATTAATCCTCCTACTGTGGTCACCAATTTTTTATTGGTAAAAATCATTTCTACCGATTTTGGTAAATTCGGTAGGTGAGTGAGAAACTGGTTTAAACCTTAAAAAAATGTGCTACATGTGATCACTTTCTATATTCGAGAGATCAATCTATACAAGTCCGGCCAAAACCAAGAAATGGCTGTTCCAGACTTGCTTCGGTCACAAAGTGAAGGATAAGGGTTGATTTGGGGAGGGAAGCGAAGAAAGGTGTTGAGACCAGAATAGTTCTGGAAAGGTAGTGTCTTGACTTGTGTCAGAAAAGTGGAAGCTTATGAAGCTTGCAAGAGATGAAATCCTTTTTGGGAGAGCTTTCCAAGTTGCCTTTCTGGGAGTGTTGTATTTTTCTCCTGACCGACACTTGTTGTCTAGTGGAAATTGGTAAGACCTATTTATACAAGTTGAGATTGAAACGTACCTTGGTCTCATTAAGGAAGAGAGTAAAGGGTAAAATAATGGGAGGAGGTGGTAACTGCATGGTGTTTATGGGTACAAACGTTTTCACCATTAATTCCTCATTTATTTGACCGCTTTATTCCTATTCACGCTTTATTAATGCGAGCGTAGTGTACGCTGCACGCTGTGACCGCCAAACCAAGACCCTGGAAAGCATCCCCTAGTTTGTGTTGATGTCTCGAGTGTTGGGTGCACCTTGAGTGCAAGTGACAATGCCAGGATGCAAGTGGTGCATGTGGTATATGCGGAATGACTTGGATGAAGTTCGCACCTTGAGTGCAAGTGGCAATTCCAGGCTGCAAGTGGCGCGTGTGGCATATGTAGAATGCCTTGGTTACAGGTTGCACCTTGAGTTCAAGTGGCGCGTGTGGCATGTGCCAATGGCATGTGCGGAATGCCTTGGTTGCAGGTTGCACCTTGAGTGCAAGCTAGGCTGCAAGCGATCATGTTGGCATGTGCCAATGGCACCCACGGAGAAGTTGGCCCTAGGTTGCGAGGTTTGCAAGCTAGGGTACCAACGATCATGTTGGCATGTGCCAATGGCAAATTTGGCGTAGGTTGCACGGTTTGGAAGCATAGGCTACCAGCGAGCATGTTGGCATGTGCCAATGGCATGCGTGGCTAATTTTACCTAGGTTGCACGGTTTGCAAGCATAGGCTACCAGCGAGCATGTTGGGATGTGCGAATGTCATGCGTGGCCAATTTGGCCTAGGTTGCACGGTTTGAAAGCATAGGCTACCAGGAGAATGCTGGCATATGCCAATGGCATGCGTGTCTAATTTGACCTAGGTTACACGGTTTGCAAGCATAGGCTACCAGCGAGCATGTTGGCATGTGCGAATGGCATGCGTGGCTAATTTGTCCTAGGTTGCACGGTTTACAAGCATAGGCTACCAGCGAGCATGCTGGCATGTGCCAATAGTATGCATGGCCAATTTGACCTAGGTTACACGGTTTGCAATCATAGGCTACCAACGAGCATGTTGGCATGTGCCAATGGCATGCATGGCCAATTTTCCCAAGGTTGCACGGTTTGCAAGCATAGGCTACCAGCGAGCATGTTGGCATGTGTGAATGGCATGCATGGCCAATTTGGCCTAGGTTGCACGGTTTGCAATCATAGGCTACCAGCGAGGATGGTGGCATGTTCCAATGGCATGCATGGCCAATTTGACCTAGGTTACACGGTTTGCAAGCATAGGATACCAGCGAGCATGTTGGCATGTGCCAATGGCATGCGTGGACAATTTGGCCTAGGTTGCATTGTTTGAAAGCTAGGCTACCAGCAAAACTTTTGGTATGTTCCAATGACATGTGTGGTACCGCTGGGAGCAGGTGGTCTTGGAAGGAAATCGCTTGCGGTTTAGGGTTTGACACGCCGAAACCCTAATTAGCGTCCTTTAGTAAAATCGTAGTAGAATTCGTATACGGACTTGGAGTTTGACGGTCCGCCCGTCCATCTGAGCGGAAAAGAATTCATATACAGACTCGGAGTTTAGGTTTAGAGGACGTTTAGGATGTGAAAACGGCTCGTTAGTGAAAATCAGGAAGGATTCAGGAAGGAGCGGTAGTATGGCAGGTTTGCAAGAGTTTCTTGGCATGTGGAAGCTTGTCCCATGGTTGCACGGCTTGGAAAGTTGGGAAGCGCCACCTTTGGCATGTGCCAATGGAATGTGGCATCTTGACCCTTGGTTGCATGGTTTGGAAAGTTGGGAAGCGCCACTTTTGGCATGTGCCAATGGCATGTGGCAGCTTGACCCTTGGTTGCACGGTTTGGCAAGTTGGGAAGTGCCACTTTTGGCATGACGCGGCTAGCTTGGCTAGGTGTGTGACCAATCTAGGGTTTTGGTCCAAAGGCCATGAGGAGACCTTAGACGGCCAGGATTTGCTCCTGGAATTGAATGGCAACCATTGATTGTTGCACGCCTTCACTTTGGTAGCCGCAAGGGGAAGGCCAGTATAGTGCCCAGGCTAGGGACAAGGTAAGGGTGTTTGGCTTGGCGTTGTGTGACTAGAATAGCTAGGGCAAAGGCATAGTGCGTTTGGCATGGCGCGGCTAGCTTTGGATAGGTGTGGCTAGAATGATTTTCCATTGGCACGGAGGTGCGGCTAGCATGGTTGGCATGCTTTGGCGCGGTTGGTGTGGCTGGCATGATTCTCCATTGGTACATAGGTGTGGCTAGCGTGGTTGGCATGCTTTGGCACGTTTGGTGTGGATGACATGATTTTCCATTGGCACAGAGGTGCGTCTAGCATGGTTGGCATGCTTTGGCGCGTTTGGTGTGGCTGGCATGATTTGCCATTGGCATAGAGGTGCGTCTAGCATGGTTGGCATACTTTGGCGCAGTTAGTGTGGATGGAATGATTTGATATTGGCATAGAGGTGCGGCTAGCATGGTTGGCATTCTTTGGCGGCACAAGAGGTGGTGGTTGGCATGCTTTGGCGCATGATTTTCCATTGGCACGAGGGGAATTAGGGTTTGCTCGTTGTAACCCTAATTTGAAAAAATACCCCCATTGATTATTGACTACATGTATTAAATGTTCTGATAAATGTGTCACCGGTGAAATTAGGTTATTCAGGGTTTTATAATTTTACCCTTTGTCTAAAAACCACCATCAACAGTTCCCTTTCACATTTCTTGAGGAAATGCAATATGAGTCCTTCTAGGACTACCACGCTAGAAGCATTATACATAGAGGAACAAAAATTATTGAATCAATCCCAGCACTACAAGAAAATTGGATGATTTTCCATTGGAACTCTTCACAATCTTTTGTAGGGGAATTAGGGTTTGCTCTTTACTGATAATAGTTTAACCCATATTTGTTGTTATAATTTGAAAAAATACCTTAGAAGGTATATATTTTTTGTCACTTATCTTGCCCACCAAAAGAATATGATTATTGACATGTATTAAATGTCCACCGTGGTTTTTATAATTTTACCAATCTTTGTCTAAAATTTTAAGTTCTATTGATACTAATTTTGAACGAACAGATAGTCGAATGACCAAAAAATGGATGATTATACTAAACAAGATGAGATCTGAGAATATTTGTTACAAATAATCCTTGTCTCCTGAAATCTACCCAAGGATCCAAAATATATATAGATCACAATCGAAAATTTGGCATGAGACACAAAATTAAACAAAGTGATCCACAATTCATCAAATTTTGTCTCCTGGAACCTAATTTTGGAGGGAAATGAAACCAATTCATAGGAATATAGTTTCAGATGATAAAACTCATACTTAACTCATTCGTATTAGAAACCTATAATCACACGTCCATTATTGGAATCTTGATCTAGCTTTATTTGAAACGTTGCTTTTCAATCATTTAATTCTTTTTCGTATGATTTTCATCAATTGTAATACCTCTAACACCAAAACTGTATATATCAAGTGGAATTTATTTGAACATGATACAATTTGTACATAAATCATTCGTTCCAGAAACTTAAGAATACTCTTTCCTTGTTGGAAACTCCTTTTAGCTTTACTCAAAACTATTTGGAGAGCATCTAATTCTTTTATATATGATTTTCAATTGGGTAGGCCTTGAGTCTCTGCAATAGCAATAACAGCAAAAATGATAATACTACGCTATGACGTTACATCCACTTGCAAATTAATTTGTATAGATAACACATTTTTTCTTTTTTAATCACTGAAGATCTCAAGAAAAAAGAAAGAGTGTTGCTTGTAAGAGAAGATGGTTTTATCATTGAAAACCACATTTTACAACACCAGCGAAGACAAGTTAATGTAAGAAAAACTCGTGGAAAACATGGATATGTAAACAAAGTTACCAGTTCCAAACTTGATGTTATTCCAAATATCTGGTTGTTTCCCTTTAGAGAGATGAATGAACTTGGAATAATAACCACCCTAGAGTTTGAGACACCATTATAGCTCCAGCAGTGTAAATCATCTTTAACGAAATACCGGTTCTAATATGATGAAAAAGTTTCCTTCCCATGTCTGCAAATCATGATAATCAAAATAAGAAATGTGAGAAAATAAAAAAGAGGTGTTATAGACTTGAAAGTTCACGAAAGTTTAGGAATATGAAATATTTTCAATACCTAACTCATTCGGATTCACTGAAATATTTCCCTAATGATCCAGATACTCGTTAAAACCAAATTTTCTTGTTTTGAATTAGACCGCACACTTCAGAACTGGCCACTCAAATGAGCAAGAATGGATCTATAGCCGTACCAATTCGACACTTTCAGCTTCGGTACCAGAGCTTCATCCTCTAGAATACCATGAATTTTTTGTCCTTGTTGATCTTCTTTATACCTTCAACATCCATGTACTCCAGACTAATCTTCAGAGCATGTACTCCGAAGTAGAACACTTAATACGACAAAATACAATCACATAATGGTAACTGAATATCAAGGATTGCATCAGAGAATACTTGAAGGATTATGCTTGCATAATGTAGTATAGTAAACGACACAAACAGATACCATGCTAAGCAAATAACCAAAAAAGTGAACAAGATTTTTACTGAACCATTATGACTAAACCTTTCATAATATTCTCAGAAAACAAATTAAATAACCTAACCAAACAAGTGAACAAGATTCTTACTGCGCTATTACTTCTCATCAGTATACTAGAACACTAGAACATAAGAAAATGCTCAGGACTTCCCCTCTGGAGCTACAAGTTCCAATTGGATCTCCGTACATCCAGCAGAAAACAGAACCACGTATTCAGACGAGCACTTAGATAATATCCACGAAAAACTGTATAAAGATTTGATCGATCTCATCTACAGACCTAGTAGTAGATGCATAATCATGTCTGGAATATGCCTTAGAAATGGTAACAAGCATGGATGAAAAATTGTGACATTGCAACAAAACATAGATGATCTCAAGTGTAGAGGAGAAATCAAGTACTCAAAATGTTCAGAAGAACCTAACGAGAATTCAGAAACAAGACATATACTAATAAATGATACTGAAAATATTGACATTCCAAAGTTGGCACCCCATCCTGGAGAAAGTTATACCTCTGTTGATGGTGGTTTTTAGCTTAGGGTTAAAATCGTAAAACACTAAGCCCTAGCATACAGTGACATCACAACATTTAAGTGATAAAGCATTTTCAAGGTGCATTTACTGAAGACCCTTAATGTTTCTCTAAATAATTACCGGGGTACCTTTTCCAAATTAGGGTTACAACAAGCAAAACCCACTAGTGGATAATGAGATTTTAACCACTTTCTGGGCTTTGAAAAAACCAATTCCACGGGCCATGGTAATTATATGATCTGTGAGACCTAGTGGTTTTTACAAGAAAATGGAAAACTTGTTTCTCACACAGTCGTATTATAAGCGCGTGTTTCTATAAAAATATAGGCTTTGCTAAGGAATTCAGAAACCACTGTGAGAGGCTGAATTTTCAATGAGAAAAAATTGTAAAAGGAAATTTCCCCATCTCTGTTCATTCACTCGAAGTTCACGTCTACCGCATATTCTTCTTCTTATCCATTCACTCACCACATCGATCTCTTTCAATCTCTCATAAAAACCCTAAAATCCCCAAATCTCAAATCCAGTTCATTTCTTCATCTTTCACTTTTACCAGAAATTTATTGACATCATTCGATCTGAGAAGAAAATAGACAAACCCTAGCTATCAAGTAAAACCTATTAAACCAAATCAATCACTCTCCATCCCCACATATCTCTCAATATCTCTTATAATAAGTCTAATTAAACAACAAAAATAACACCGAAGATGTATCAGAAAAATAATTTGAGGATGTTGATGAAGACCGAGGAATCGTAAGGGATGATTTTACTATCTTATGGTTAGGGTTGCTTTCTTATTTCAATTTTTCTTACAATCCTTAGAGTTGTGATCGAGAAAAGATGATGACCACAAGTATAGAGATCTCGTGAAATAATGAAAACGGTAAGATTAACTATTAATCTCTATTTAGATTTAAACTCCGGATATTGAATTTAGAACTCATTATCTTCGTTATATTTAATTTTTACAATCTGGATTTATTTCATTTCAACTGGAATTAACATTGGGTTTGCTCTTATTAGAAATCTTTTTCTATGAAATTGATAATGATTTTCGATTTCTGAAAGTTAATTACATCTTGCGAGCGAAATTGATATGATTTTGGATTTATGAGATTGATTTTGGTTTTGGTTTTTTGCTCAAGCCCTAGAAATTAGATTTTTTTCTTCGATTTTTGGTAGTATGTATGAAACCTTTAAGTTTGAGGCTAATGTGAATGTTTTGTTATGGTGCAGGGGGTATGTTAGAATATACAGTTCTGGACTTAGAGAATTTTTATTAAAGGCGGAGCATCTGTGAGCAGTGGTCGATCTGGGATTGAGCATATATCCAATTGATTTTTATTTTCTTTATGTTCGGTAGTTTTATCTCTTACAAGTATTGTGTGTACAGATTTACAATTGTGTGTTATTTCATTCATGTGTGTGGGTAGTTATTGACTTGAAGGTTTCTCAGCTAGTATAGGAATCTATGAATTTAATGTTGTGTTGGTGAAAAATTCATAGTATGAAAGATTACGCCTGATTCATAAGAATCATTGATAGTTTGCCTTAGTTTAGTAGTAATATCGAGACTTGTTTTTTGCTATCCCATAGATAATTATTTAGTATTGTATTTCTATGTATGGAAGAGCTTAATCCTTTAGAACTTTTGTCGTGTTGGAGCTCATAATTTGGCCTAAGAATCATTTTATTCTGGTGATTTTTTTTTATTTAATCGATTTAGTTTTTACAGTTTCTTTTTCCCTTTTTGAATCTTCTTATGAATTGAGATTAATTTACTACTCCTTGTACTAGTTTGTGTTTTAGATTTAACAAAGTTCAGTAGGCTAGTTTTGATTTAGTCCTCTTGGTACTTGAAGTTGAATAGGTGTTACAGGGGTTGTAATTTAATTGCTTTGTAATTTTGGTTCATATTCATTAGTGGAATTATATTTTGAGGTGTATTGTTTGATTTGCAGGTAATAACACCAGTGCTACACCCCTTTTTTTGGAGGAAATGTTTTTATCGGTAACTATTCCATTTGAGTTCTCGCCTCTCGAAGATCATAGGTTACTTACCGAGGTTCCTTTGCTTTAATTTTTCTATTAGTTATTAATCAGTTTAACATGAATGCATTTCTCAAGCTATTTTGGTTATGGATGTTATCTGTCAAGCAAAATCTGGGATGGGAAAAACTATAGTCTCGGGCCTCTTAAAATTGCAGCAAATTGAGTATGTGGCTGGATAAGTTGTTGTTTTAATTTTGCATTCATACTAAACCTTTATATCACAATGAATATTTTGATCATTTTCTATTACTAAATAAAGAGTGCCTCATGTTGATACTTATTTACACAGGGATTGTTCCTGAGCTCTTATTTCTTATTCATTCCTTTAAGTTTGTACTTAACATGGGTCTTTGTTTCTATGACATTGTAGTACTTGTATTAGTGGTATATCTTGCTTTTTGCAGGTTTGGCAGAGCATGTTAATTTGGTATGAAAGGGATTGGAATTTAATTGGTCACTTCATGTGTAGGTTCAAGAGAGGCTTGAAGTAAAAAGAATTACGCTGATATTAAAGAACAGGTAGTTTATCAGTTTTATAAATATTCAACTCTCCGCATGTTTTGTAGCTTCCTATGCCCACCATCTTTTTTTGAACTCGTCTATAATTGCTGAGCTTTGGTCTATTAGTGATGCCCTTTTTCTTTCTCTGAAGCATCATATTTATCATCTTATTATTGATAGTAACTCGCCTTCCAGTGTTTCTTTTTGTAACTCCGTTTCCTCTCCACCTTGGTATCTGAGAGTTATTTTGCTTGACATTCATCACCTTTCAATATGTGTTGTTTGTTAATAGTTTTCGTGAGACAAAGATGGTAGCTGATGCTTTGTAAAAACAAGCATCAGACCCATCTTTTTTTTGAGGAGTGGCTTGATCAACCACCTCATATGATCTTGAAGTCTTTTTATAATGATCTTGTGGGGATGGCTTAACCCCGTTTTGTCAGAGCTAGTAAGTTTTCTGTATAAAGCTGTTGATTATCAAAAAAATAAAATAATTATTTATTAACGAGTCGGATTATCGGATTGCTTGACATTAGTATTTGTGTTTCTAACTGCAAGAGAGATCTTCCTTTAGACTTAGAAGAAGGAGTTCTCCATGCTAAATTGCGCATCAAAGTTAATTTTTTCATCTTTGTGCTTGCATCAATCCACCTTCTTGTGTCTTATTTTTACACAATAACGGTTAGTTATGAATGTTTTAAAATTTTATGCCGATCGGAAATAAGTTGCTAGTCATACTGGATTCGACTTAATCAGATTGTGAGTGTTATCAATTGACCTGACAGAGGAAGTCAAATTTTAAAGATTTCAACTTCTGTGAGCCACAGTCGTTTTCGAAAAAACCACTCCCATATTCCAATTGATGAACACAGTTGTTTTTGATGATACTACCTCTTGTCTTGGTAGTGGTTTAACTTCCATTTTCCACTAATTTGAAAAAAAAATCATGCCATCCCACCAACTGCATAACATGCCAACCATTCTAGCCGCACCTCTGTGCAATGGAAAATCATGCCATCCACACCAACCATGCCAAAGAATGCACACATCTCGCCATGGCCCCCATGTCGCGCCACCATGATGGTCTTCCCCACGCTGCTACCGAAGTGAAGGCGTGCAACAATCAACGGTTCCCCTTTAATCCCAGGAGAAAATCATGGCTGTCTAAGGTCACCTCACGACCTTTGGCCCAAAACCTTAGCTTGGTCACGCACCTAGACAAAGCTGTCCACGCCATGCATGCCTTGCGCCCATGGTGAACCCTTTGATTGCCAAACATTACGCCAATCCAAACACCCCCGCCCTAGCCAAGTCAAGTTTGGACACGCCATATGCCAATGTAACCCAGACGTGAAATTAGGTCCTATCAAGATGAAAAATCCCGGCCCTTTGTCACTCATTAGGGTATTGATTTGGTGGTATATAGCTCCTTCCCGCTTTCAAGATACTCAAGAACATCAATTCCAGTACCACCTCTTCCCATTTAACTCATCTATTTTCTTTTCATATCGACAAGGAGACTTGTATAAATAGACTTTCCACCAGACATAAGTTCTTGGTCAAGGGAAAATACCACACTCGAGCTTTCTCAAAGCTTTCACCTTCGATCGATTATAAGTCATGCCATGACAAGGGATAGTTGGGGACTCCCCAGGGGTTAGAATAACAATGATCCTCCCAGGGATTAATGGCTCTCGTTCTTCAACCCGTTATTAGACAACTCAGAAACGACTCGGAACACTAGGGACTTCCCTTGGCCATGTTTTTCGTAAAACTTGGTCCTACGCCCAGAAAGTTTATTTTCATCCGAAAACCTAAGAAACCGAGTAAGTCTTACATATACAAAATACATGGTTTGCTTTTTCAAGTTTCACAAGAATAATAAGACATATAGCCATGTTATGTTCCACCCCGTGTCATCTTCCAAGACATGGTTTCACGGTTTCCTTGGGATGTTTGCGACACTTTTAATCACAACCAAAAACAATCCTAAAACATTTCATTTAAAAAGTATAATCCAAAACCGTCAAGGTAGCATTTATCTATTCACTCGAGAAAATTAAAAAATTAAAAAAAAACATAAATCGGGCGTTTCATTTGCCTTTCGAAAAAAAACAACTAAAGATAAGATGTCCAAAAAATAGAAATATATTCAAGGAAAGTTTTTCAGCAGCGGTTTAGTCTTCTTAGAAAAGGCCTCTCTTGTACTATGGAGAGCCGCCCTCTTCAATTTCAGCTGCCCGCACAACTTCTTGAATTCTTCTTCCTGCTTATTTACCATATCCTCGAAAGGACCTTCAACTGCTCCGGCCAACGACCTTTCAACATCATAAAGACCTTCAGTGAACCAAGGAATGTTGAATTCAAAGCTCATGCAATGTCACGATGGAACTTCCATCTCGAGATTATGTCCTCAGAAACTGTATGACCAGTCACGTTGCACATCTTATCAATCGAAGACAAGGCTTCCTCCACACTCTTGACCAACAAATGTCAACTAGTAATCTTCTTAGTCGTGGAAATGTGACCATAGCTTTCCCAAATCTTGGTGTACAATGTCGCATGTTTAGCTGGCATGTTAAATCCATCAATCAAGACATGACCTGGGAAAGGGGACAGATACAGAGGATTGAAAGTGGTACCTTCAACTGAATCAGCAAATGGAAGGAGATCCCTAACTACGATTTCACCCCACGAAGTGCTATCCTCCCCCTGGGTCACGGCAGCGCCCTCGGGACGATGAATCTCCACGTCTAAGTCACTAGCTGACACGGTTTCCGCATAGGGAAGTACGGCTACGTCTTTACCCTGGTGGTCTTCCACTTCAAGATCATCCCCAGGAACGGTTTCCTCCTAAAAAATCAAAATTTAGTTTTACTGCAAAAAAAAAAAGGGGGGAAAGAAGAAAAACATGGAGGGGACTCACCGATTCAGTTTCAGACTGACTAGATGAAGATTCAACACTGCTATCGGAAGAATTTATCTCTCTATCACTAGACCCTGAACTTTCATCCTTTTCAAGTCCCACGTCATCATGGGTAGGCTCAGCACTGCCACTCTTCGTCTCGAAAAACGATGCTTTCTGACTACTTGCAAGTTTGGAAAAGGCGTTCGTGCTGCTGAAACCCTGGATGAGATACAAGGATGCGTTCTCAGAAAATAAATAAAGATATGCGTGATCTAGCTGAAGTCAAGAAAGAAATCACAGAACCCGCATGTCGGATGAACTAAAAGTCGTTAGAGCTTTGAAATCTGACTGGAAACCTCCTGCACGATGCTTAGACCTTCAATCCATCACTTGGGGACTGTCCACGTCCAGACCGAAGGATTTCCTTTTGGTTAAAGAAGTATCCCTCAACAACTGATGTTTTTCTAAAATCGCGGGAGAAGGCCTACCACGAGTGTTCTCCACTATGCCTTTCATGAAATTCCTGGATGATAAATAATTCACTCTTCCAGAATGCGTTATACTTGGAGGTAGTCGACGGATTTCATTCCGAAAGCAAGAAGGGGAGGTTTTTGCCTGGCGCAGGAACACTAGCATCAATAACGTCCGATAATGGGTCCTCTGGAGCTTCCGGCTGACGAACGAGAGGGACACCTTGGTCGAAACCTATGTTCCGAGATGCTCGATCAATATTATAAGAGACTGCCTGACACGATCCTCGAAAGAAAGACGGTATATAGCCAGACGTGCAACTCCGCATGAATATAATCTCACCAATGCCCAAATTCCCCCACCAGAAAGCAAAGACATGTTTGGAGCATAAGCAAAAGTATTAACCTAGGATATGGATGTACACATTGGGGCCCATGGACGAAAATTAGCGGTGCACGAGTTATCAAGGAAATCAGTCAGGTTCGAGCCAGATCTTGGACGCCTATTCGACCAGCGAAGTATTCTCGAACTACCCCGAGAAGAGGGAAGTGATACCAATGGTTTAGGAGCATATCTTTCAAAATGCTCTCATAGCCACGCTTGGAGAAAAGCAACATGAACATACGAATCCACTTTCATGTAACAGTTTGAAGCACGCATGTTCATAACCAAATGATCCAAGTGTGTTTACAGAGAATCGAGAAACAAGCCGCCGATGGGGAGGACGACTCCTTTCGCCAACTTTATGGAAAAATTGATGAGTTCCAACCTTATCTCCTTCTTACCAGATCCATCATCGAAAATATCCTGGGATAACCAGAAAGCCAAGAATGCCACGACATGGAGTGTACTATTCTTCTGATCCGGTTCCAGCTCATCGGAAAACCATTGAAACATCCACCAGCCATAAAAATACTTCATCTCGTTCTCCTTTTGGACAAACACTTTCGACTTCGTGACTAGGGAGGTACGCATTTTTTCCTCATCATCAGATAGCTTGGTGTTAAGGTTTCCTGTCATGGGAAGATTCAGCAGGATAGCCACACTATCTAAGGATATGGTCAGTTCTCCCCACCTAGATATGTCCGTGTGAGTATCTGGACACCATCTGGAGATGAAACCAACCAAACCCTGGATGTCTTTCCTAATTTGAAGTGATACAGAGGCTGCGACAGCATCAAAGATTTGTGCCTTGGTCAAATTAGCTCTTACACACTCTTGACTTATCATGAAGTGCACCAATTTATCAAACGAACGCAATGGACTCACTGGGATTTTGAAATCAATAAGAGAGGCGGAACACTCTTTCCTCTGAAGACAAAACCGTATTACATTTCTGGGAGGAACCGACCGGTCCCCTCCCTCACTTTCTGAACCGGTCAGAAGCAATGGTGCATGCTTAAGTGGACTTCTCCTGGAAGAGACTATCGTGAAGAATTTATCAGCCACGTTTAGCTTAGAGTTACCAACATCCTTTGGTATGACAGAATTTTTCTCAAGCGATGTCATAACAAATATTCTCTCACAAGCACTTCCGCTTTCCAAGCAACTACAACAGAACAATACGAAGACAGATTATTCCAGAAAGCGCACAAAATTATTTTCACCCAAGACGTAAGCCAGTTTAATTCAAGGCCATACCCTGCGGCGTAGAATTCTTGTCCGACCGAAGAGGTGTGACCCAGCAGGGGAATCATGCCCACGGCCACACCAAAACAAGGAGTAAACATTAAAACTAGGTTTTCATGGAAAAGCATGGAAAATTACTATTGCGTGCTTACTTTACACAACGAGCTGAGGCGGTCAACATTACTATGGTATTCATGCCTAAGTAATACTATGAGCATGTGTAAGGAATACCTGCGGCTACGATTCACACCAACATGTTCTACAAGGTTATAAAAAGGTACGCCTACAACTAGGGTTTTCACCAACACAAGAAAATAAAAGGAAAGCAAGTCAAAGAGGAAGTACTAGAAGGCATACCTAATCCGCTCGTCCGCTTCACCGCTACCAAGCAACAAAAGAAGAAATAATGAAGGCGTGAATCAAAGGGAGAGATCGGCCATCGTTTTATAGGCGTGATACTTGGGAGTTCGAACCAGGAAAGGATTTCCAATTTTGAGCGAAGGAAGGAAAAAAGGAAACCGGTCCCGCAAAGACCAATTTCCACGTCCAAGATCACTCACGCTATACCACATCCCCACCACGCCTAGCCACCCATGTATGACATACCTTTCCACGGCCCCATCCAAGCCCTCGCTCCATAGACGTGGCCCTACCACGCCTAGCCATCCTTGCACGTTCCACCATGCCATTGTCGAGGCCCCTTCCAAGACATTCTCTCCATAGACGCGGCCCCACCAGCAAAGCCACCTGCTCCACTGTCATGATCCTATCATCCACGCGCTTTCGCCTTACCAAGACCACGCCACCTCTTGGCCCCCCGAGCCAAGATGTCCACTTGTTTCGCCTTCCAAGATCGCGCCCCCTTCGCCTCAGAGATGTACGACTAGACCAAGCCGGTAATTTTTATCCTGCTACTCCACGGTCTGCATCCCCAAGTAAAACTTATGCAGGGCCGCCAACACGGGAAGCCAAAACTCTCCTCACCACTCAAAAAGGTTAGTCGGATTCTCCTGACCCTCTTTGCAATGATTTACATATCGATTCCGTCCTTGTATGTCACCATCATATGCTTACCTCACAACAAGGCACCTATTCCGAGCTAAGCAAGGGAATTAATTTTGATGGTGGTTTTTAGCTTAGGTTTAAAATCGTAAAACACTAAGCCCTAGCATACAGTGATGTCACAATATTTAAGTGATAAAGCATTTACTAGGCGCATTTACTGAATACCTTTAATGTGTCTCTAAATAATTACCGGGGTACCTTTTTCAAATTAGGGTTACAACAAGCAAAACCCTAATTCCCCTCTGTGCCAATGGAAAATCATGTCAGCCACAACAACCGCGCCAAATCATGCCAACCATGCTAGCTGAACCTCTGTGCCAATGGAAAATCATGCCAACCACACCAACCACCCCAAAGCATGCCAATCATGCTAGCCGCACCTCTGTGCCAATGGAAAATAATGCCATCCACACCAACCGCTCCAAAGCATGCCAACCATTCTAGCCGCACCTCTATGCCAATGGAAAATCATGCCAGCCACACCAAACGCACTAAAGCATGCCAACCATGCTAGCCGCACGTCTGTGCCAATGGAAAATCATGTCAACCACACCGACCGCGCCAAAGCATGCCAACCATGCTAGCCGCACCTCTGTGCCACTGGCAAATCATGCCAGCCACACCGACCGTGCCAAAGCATTCCAACCATGCTAGCCGCACCTCCGTGCCAATGGAAAATCATTCCAGCCACACCTACCACGCCATGCCAAACACATCTCGCCATGGACCCCATGCCGCGGCACCATGCTGGCCTTCCCCACGCGGATATCAAAGCGAAGGTGTGCAACAATCAACGGTTTCCCTTCAATCCCAGGAGCAAATCCTGGCCGTCTAAGGTCACCTCACGACCTTTGGCCCAAAACCCTTGGCCGCACATGCCAAGCCAAATGCCCTAGCCACGCCATGCTCCCATGGCAAACACTTGGCCCCACATTCCAAGCCAAACCAAACCTATCCAAGCTAGCCGCGTCATGCCAAACACATCTCGCTATGGCCCCCATGTCGCGCCACCATGATGGCCTTCCACACGCGACTACCAAAGCGAAGGCGTGCAATAATCAATGGTTTCCCTTCAATCCCTGGAGCAAATCCTGTCCATCTAAGGTCACCTCACGACCTTTGGCCCCAAACCCTAGCTTGGTCACGCACCTAGCCACCCCATGCGCCCAAAGCAAACCCTTATCCCCACCACGCCAAGCCAAACGCCCTTTCCTTGGCTCTAGCACGCCATATTCCCATGGAAAACCCTTGGCCCAACATGCCAAGCCAAAACCGCACCTAGCCCAATCTAGCCGCGCCATGCTAAACACAATCTGCCTTGGCCCTAGATATGCTAGTCATACTACGCTAATCCAAACGCCCATGCCTTGTCCCTAGCCACGCCATACACCCATGGAAAACCCTTGGCTCCACATGCCAAGCCAATACCGCTCCTATCCCAAGATAACCGCGCCATGCCAAACGCACTCTGCCTTTTCCCTAGCTATGCTAGTCACACCATGACAAGCCAAATGCCCTTTCATTGGCCCTAGCCGCGCCACCCTGTTGGCCTTCCCTACGCGGCCACCAAAACGAAGGCGTGAAACAATCAACGGTTGCCCTTCAATCCCAGAGAAAATCCTAGCCATCCAAGGTTACCAGACAACACATGGTAACCTCTGGCCCGAAAACCTAAGTTTGGCCACGCCAAACCATGCCATGCCAATGACATGCCAACCTAGCTGCGCCACCACGTTGGCCCTCACTACCAAAACTAAGGAATGCAACGATCAACGGTTGCCCCTCCTCTCAAGATGCAAATTATCGACCGTCGAAGGTCACCAGGCTAGCAAGTTTCTCGAGCTTGACTTGCCAAGCCACAACAACATGCTACATGTTTTCACAAAAACATTCGAGATATCAACACAAACTAGGGGATGCTCATTAGGGTATTGGTTTGGTGGTCTATAGCGTGCGGCATACACAAATGCCCGTTTCAAGATAGTGTAATAAGAATAAGACAGTTAGTAATTGCAAGAAGGAACGGTGAAATGCTCTTTCATTATGGAACATCAATTCCATCAAATTCCATCAATACTAGGCGTTACCACCTCTTCCCATTTAACTCATCTATTTTCTTTTCTTATCAGGCCGCAATACGTTTCTTTTTAGACTTGTATAAATAGGCTTACCTATTTCCACCAGAGACATAAGTTTTTGGTCAAGGGAAAATACCACACTCAGAAAGGAAACTCTTGCTAGCTTTCGCAAATCTTTCACCATCTGATACAAGTCAAGTACTACTCTTCCAGAATTATTCTGGTCTCAACACTCTCTTCGCTTCCCTCCCTAAACTAACCCTTCTCCTCCACTTTATGACCGAAGCAAGTCCGGAACGGCTATTTCTTGGTTTAGGCCGGACTTGTACAGATTGATCTCTCGAATTTAAAGTACTCCCTTGCAATACATTGTTTAGGGTATAAATTGTTTCTCACCTTCACACCTGCAATTACCGAAATCAGCAAAAACTATTTTCACCTATAAACAACCTTTTATCTACCCAACTCATATACCGAAACAGATGCACTCGTTATCTTTTTTTGATGCAACTCGATACCCGCAACACAACTTGATGTTAAGTACAGCTGCATCATCCATCTTAAACAAGCATTGTGTCACAAAACATGCGGGAAGGATGCACACAAGTTCAACACAACAACTTCGGTTTGATGATAATTTTACTTCAAAATTAAAAATCTAGAGAAACCCAGCAGATAAACACATATAATTAACATGATGGCAGAAGTAGGTTATATATTAGCTTTCAGAGCAAGAGTAAACACTACACTAGTAGTCGCATACTAGCATTTCCAACTTTACTCTAACAGTTAACTCTGCAACAAAATAAAGAAGTAACAGAACACACTAACAAATCTAGATTTGTATTAATCAACGAAAGTAGTAACAGATAATTTCAGTGTGTACTAATCCAATCAAGTGTTATAGTAATGATAGCAGCAACTTAAAAGTGGACAGATAATAAACCCCAATAGTTTCAGGACCTTTATTCTCTTGTAACCCAAAGGTACAATGAGAAAAATACGATGAAAATGGTCCAACTACTACTTAACGTGTTACCTCAAAAAGCATAGAAGCTCTAATACATGACATTTAATATAAGCACAGAGAGTCCCATTATAACCTAGAAACTCTACAAGGTTAACCATAGTAAAACTAGTATGATAAGAATCACCAATTGAGTGAAAGAATACAAACCCACTCCAAGTACTACTAGACCAGTTTCCACAACAAGCACATAACCGACATCATATGTGGAATAGAAACAAACACTACAATATCCTTGTTACTGAATCATAGCATACAATGAATCTATTAACATAATGAAGCAAAATGATTTACATTCCAAAAGAAAACGAAGCAACCAGCATGTGAAAACTAATATCATAAGAACCTTCTGTCATATTACCTTCACATCATACGATGAATCTGCAACTTACAAGAACAAGCATCACTTGTTCACCAAATTCTTAATGACAGATGGTCCAACCTCACAGATGGTCCAACCTCACAGATGTGAACCTATAAGAAAAGCAAACAGTAATAAAAACTCAATGTTCGGATCTACAAATTAAGCAATCTGAAAATAGAAGAGCAAAAAAAATATCGAAAGATGATAACTGACCTCCTTGATTTTTTCAAACTAATTCAGATCTAAGCAACCTATCAGATATCTATCATTTCTTCGTAATAACCTAAAAAAAAATACACATACATAAATATGTGGAAACAAGGTTAAATTTTTTTTTTTTTTTTTTTTTGAAAAATCGATCTAGGAAATTAGGTTTAATGATTAAAAGAATATCGAATCTTACTCATAAACAAGTGATGATCCAGAAGCAAAGATCAATTGAGCTTATATTTTTCTTCCTCTTCGTAATACAGTGGTCACCATGGATGACATATCTCCTCGAATCAGATCTTTCTCTGATAATGAAATAAAGAAACCTATTAGGATTTATACCTTTTCAATTTTTAAAGGAGTAGAGAAAAAACTATTCATGTAGCTAAAAATTACTGATCTGAGTGTTGAACAAAAAGCTATAGTAATCACCACTACATCCACCATAGACCTGAAGTGACTCAAAACAATCCAATTAAAGCTTCAAGATTACATTTACTTCAGTGGTGAGGAGTGAAGGTCGTCGCTGTGAGTTAGGTTTAGAGAGCGGAGAAAAAGAGATGGAAAGGGAAAACGGAAAGCAAAGTGAAAATGTAAGCCGAGGGCTTTTGTATAGATTTTTGAATGATAGAGATTCTGGAGATGGATAGTCATACGATTAAGGAGAATTTTGAACGGTGAAGGTTTTGTAAAGAATTCTCATTCGGATTGAGGGCTTTTGGATACAATTTTGAACGGTGGAGTAGGATGGATGTACGATTAAGGAGAATTTTGTACGGTGAAGGTTTTGTTAAGGATTTTCATCTGGATGGAGGAAAGTGTGTGGTTATTTTTACACTAATGCGAACTCACGCATTAATTATCAACCTTCGATATGATAAAAATCCAAAGAATATCTTATAGAGGTTAGGTTACAATATCTAATCAAGATTTTGGATTACATTACTAAGATTTTGGATACGATAAATGGGTTTCTCCATTTTCACATTTACAATATCCAAAATTATCAACCTTCGATATGATAAATGGGTTTCTCCATTTTCACATTACTATAATTTTGGATTCAAATTTTGATTTTGATTTACAGAGGTCAGGTTATAATATCTTTTTGTAAATTAATTTAACTATAATCTTTATGCTATGACATACATATGACAAATGCCTAAAACCATAACAGTTGAAGCATCGAAAAATATCATCAACACAAGTCTGAGACTTATGGTAAGGACATGATGTATCTTTGGAAAATGTCTTTATTTTTTCGCAAGATTTTTCTAAACTGTTGTTGATGATGGTTTTTAGACAAAGGGTAAAATTGTAAAACCCCGAATAACCTAATGTTACCGATGACACATTTATTAGAACACTAAATGCATGTAGTCAGTAATTAATGGGGGGGTATTTTATTTCAAATTAGGGTTACAACGAGAAAAACCCTAATTCCCATACGTGCCAATGGCAAGTCTTGCTAGCCACACCTATCCCAAGCTAGCTGCGCCATGCCAAATGCACCATGCCTTGGCCCTATCTATGCTAGTCACACCAACCGTGCCAAAGCATGCCAACCATGCTAGCAGCACCTCTGTGCCAATGGAAAATCATGTCAGCCACACATAGCCCAAGCTAGCTGCGCCATGCCAAACGCACTATGCCTTGGCCCTAGCTATGCTAGTCACACCAACCGCGCCAAAGCACGCCAACCATGCTAGCCGCACCTCTATGCCAATGGAAAATCATGCCAGCCACACCTAGCCCAAGCTAGTTGTGCCATGCCAAACGCACTCTGCCTTGTCCCTAGCTATTCTAGTTGTTTGTACCCAAAATTACTTTTGGGCACGAAACACGATAAATTGATTATTTGCTGTGAATATAGGATTAGAAGATGATTTGAAGAACAAACAACGAAACATAGGTTTAACTTGGTTCGGAATTTTTTGCCTACTCCACGGACGAATCCCCTTGGGGAGTAATATTTTATTGATATTGGTGTTACAATGTCCCTTTCTCTTGTATTGGCCACCTCCCTATTTATACTGTTCAATATCTAATTCCAATATAATCTTAAATGACATTAACTGCTCATTCATGCCTCCATCTTCAATTCTGCATGAAACCGCTGGAATTAATACTGCATTCCTCCATGCTAAATTCGCATGAAACCGCTGGAATTAATATTGCATGCCTCCATGTTAAATTCGCATGAAACCGCTGGAATTAATACTGCATGCCTCCTGAATTAATTCTCCATGCATAACTCCTGGCATTAACATGCCATGCATAACTCTTGGCATTGATTTGCGTGCCTCCCGTGTATTTTATACACGGTACAAACATCGCCCCCTCTTAACCTCCAGTTTGTTGGGGGTTAAGAATTTTATTTTCCTTCGCGTCGATGACGTAACTCGCCAGTCGCCCCCAACTGCGATAACCTGCAATAAAATTCGCTCACGTGCTAGGCGAGACTTTTTTGCCACGTGGTGGACTTGTGATGCTCGATATCTAGTCGATTCTTGAGTAGAATGTAGTGTGTGCTTGCGACTGGGGAAAGGCTTTTTGCTCGCAACGTAACAAGGCTAACGCTTGCTGCTCGGGCAGGCTGGCTGTTGCTTGTGTTGAGTACGAGTCTTTGGACCAATATCGGGCATTAGGATCGTGGTTGAGACGAGACTTTATGCTTGCCAATGTGAAAGTATTTCATACTCGCATGCAAGACGAGGTTTTATGCTTGCGATAAAAGCAAGACTTATGTGCTCACGTGAAAGGTGAGGCTTTAGGTGCTTGCGAAGTGATGCATGGCTAAATATTGAAGGGTCTATGCAATCCTCATCTCGAACTCGATCATGTCTCTATCCACGAACAACGAACTTGATCATGTCGTTATCCACAAACCTCGAACTCGATCATGTTGCTGCCCCAAGTGCATATAAAAGTTTCTCGAACACATAAATTTTTGCTTCCATGCCGTAGGGAATTGAAAAAAGGTTCGAACGATTCATCATGATGCTTAACGGCTTTCACTAAGCTTTAGCCTGTTCATTGCGCAATTTAATTCATGAAATTAAATTAAAATTAAAAGAGATTTAAGTATTGAAATGTATGCTTTAATTCATGGAATTAAATGAAAAATCATTTAATGAGATTTATGGATAAAAACGTATGCTTTAATTCATGGAATCAAATTAAAAATAATTTAATGAGATTTAAGGATAAAAATGTATGCTTATCTCCTTTGCATGTGTTGTCCCTGCTGATCCATATTGACCAGTACGAGCTAATTTATCGATTCCAGAAGTTTGGATGTCTTTGAATCACTTATGAGTTGGCATGTATGAGTATATTGGGTATGAGACGATGAAGTCAACCAAATTCTTCCTAAGCTTTGGTTTTTGGTCTCATGCGTTCACGGTGGCTGCATCCGGTGTGATTCTAATTGAACATTTAAGATAATTCCACGTTGACTCCAAAGTAGTTGAAATGTTGTACAGGAGATGGCCTTTGGATTTTATAGATGTTCCTCTTATTTCATGAGGAAATTATGGAACTAAGAAAAATTCCAATGGAACCTCAACATCTGTATGATTTGAAGCACGACCAGAAAATAAAGAAAAAAATTATTTTTCTCCTATGTGAATTCCTTTGGTTTCTTTTCCGCCAGATACATTCTTTGGATCTGTTTCACGGACGCGAACTCGACTTCTTTCATGAACATAACTTCAAGTTTTTTTTTTTTTTTGTAATACTGTTGTTTCTGGTAGAGCACGATGATCTTTTCTCGAATCCCCTTAGTCGGCGCTAATGTTTGTACCCAAAATTACTTTTGGGCACGAAACACGATGAAATTGATTATTTGCTGTGAATTTAGGGTTAGAAGATGATTTGAAGAACAAACAACGAAACATAGGTTTAACGTGGTTCGACATTGTTTGCCTACGTCCACAGACGAATCCCCTTGGGGAGTAATATTTTATTGATATTGGTGTTACAATGTCCCTTTCTCTTGTATTGGCCACCTCCCTATTTATACCGTTCAATATCTAATTCCAATATAAACTTAAATGACATTAACTTCTCATTCATGCCTCCATCTTCAATTCTGCATGAAACCGCTGAAATTAATACTGCATGCCTCCATGCTAAATTCGCATGAAACCGCTGGAATTAATATTGCATGCCTCCATGTTAAATTCGCATGAAACCGCTGGAATTAATACTGCATGCCTCCTGAATTAATTCTCCATGCATAACTCCTGGCATTAACATGCCATGCATAACTCTTGGCATTGATTTGCGTGCCTCCCGTGTATTTTGTACACGGTAAAAACATCGCCCCCTCTTAACCTCCAGTTTGTTGGGGGTTAAGAATTTTATTTTCCTTCGCGTCGATGACGTAACTCGCCAGTCGCCCCCAACTGCGATAACCTGCAATAAAATTCGCTCACGTGCTAGGCGAGACTTTTTTGCCAAGTGGTGGACTTGTGATGCTCGATAGCTAGTCGATTCTTGAGTAGAATGTAGTGTGTGCTTGCGACTGGGGCAAGGCTTTTTGCTCGCAACGTAACAAGGCTAGCGCTTGCTGCTCGGGCAGGCTGGCTGTTGCATGTGTTGAGTACGAGTCTTTGGACCAATATCGGGCATTGGGCTCGTGGTTGAGACGAGACTTTATGCTTGCCAATGTGCAAGTCTTTCATACTCGCGTGCAAGACGAGGTTTTATGCTTGCGATAAAAGCAAGACTTATGTGCTCACGTGAAAGGTGAGTCTTTAGGTGCTTGCGAAGTGATGCAAGGCTAAATATTGAAGGGTCTATGCAATCCTCATCTCGAACTCGATCATGTCTCTATCCACGAACAACGAACTTGATCATGTCGTTATCCACAAACCTCGAACTCGATCATGTTGCTTCCCCAAGTGCATATAAAAGTTTCTCGAACACATAAATTTTTGCTTCTATGCCGTAGGGAATTGAAAAAAGGTTCGAACGATTCATCATGATGCTTAACGGCTTTCACTAAGCTTTAGCCCGTTCATTGCGCAATTTAATTCATGAAATTAAATTAAAATTAAAAGAGATTTAAGTATTGAAATGTATGCTTTAATTCATGGAATTAAATGAAAAATCATTTAATGAGATTTATGGATCAAAACGTATGCTTTAATTCATGGAATCAAATTAAAAATAATTTAATGAGATTTAAGGATAAAAATGTATGCTTATCTCCTTTGCATGTGTTGTCCCTGCTGATCCATATTGACCAGTACGAGCTAATTTATCGATTCCAGAAGTTTGGATGTCTTTGAATCACTTATGAGTTGGCATGTATGAGTATATTGGGTATGAGACGATGAAGTCAACCAAATTCTTCTTAATCTTTGGTTTTTGGTCTCGTGCGTTCACGGTGGCTGCATCCGGTGTGATTCTAATTGAACATTTAAGATAATTCCACGTTGACTCCAAAGTAGTTGAAATGTTGTACAGGAGATGGCCTTTGGATTTTATAGATGTTCCTCTTATTTCATGAGGAAATTATGGAACTAATAAAAATTCCAATGGAACCTCAACATCTGTATGATTTGAAGCACGACCAGAAAATAAAGAAAAAAATTATTTTTCTCCTATGTGAATTCCTTTGGTTTCTTTTCCGTCAGATACATTCTTTGGAGCTGTTTCACGGACGCGAACTCGACTTCTTTCACGAACATAACTTCAAGTTTTTTTTTTTTTTGTAATACTGTTGTTTCTGGTAGAGCACGATGATCTTTTCTCGAATCCCCTTAGTCGGCGCTAATGTTTGTACCCAAAATTACTTTTGGGCACGAAACACGATGAAATTGATTATTTGCTGTGAATTTAGGGTTAGAAGATGATTTGAAGAACAAACAACGAAACATAGGTTTAACGTGGTTCGACATTGTTTGCCTACGTCCATGGACGAATCCCCTTGGGGAGTAATATTTTATTGATATTGGTGTTACAATGTCCCTTTCTCTTGTATTGGCCACCTCCCTATTTATACCGTTCAATATCTAATTCCAATATAAACTTAAATGACATTAACTTCTCATTCATGCCTCCATCTTCAATTCTGCATGAAACCGCTGAAATTAATACTGCATGCCTCCATGCTAAATTCGCATGAAACCGCTGGAATTAATATTGCATGCCTCCATGTTAAATTCAAATGAAACCGCTGGAATTAATACTGCATGCCTCCTGAATTAAATCTCCATGCATAACTCTTGTCAGTAACACGCCATTCATAACTCTTGGCATTGATTTGCGTGCCTCCCATGTATTTTATACACGGTATAAACACCCGACCTTGCAAACCATGAAACCTAGGCCAATATGGTAGTACGTGCAACCTAGATGGAAAAAACGACTCAATCAATGAATTTTTATGATGTCAAAGGCGAAGTACAAAAAGATTATCTCTTTCTAATGGCTGCTAATTTTGTATAAACCCATGGATACACTACACCAAATTCAGGGATTATATCTAGATTTCGCAACATCTTACTGGATGTTACGAATTTTCAGTTGCTAATTTCTGTTGCAAAAATTTCACAACAGCTTAAAATAGTTACAAAATTTTCAACTGTTTGATTCAATTGCGATTCGCAACCAAACCCAGTTGTATGCGTGAAAAAAATCAGTGAGGTTGCCTACACTTTCAACTGACTAATTATTCAGCCCGTTCGGATACTTGGGAAAGCTGACTCGGGTCTCTTTATCTATTTAATCATCGAACAACCTCACATTCTCTATCCCATTTTCTTCTCTTCACTCTCCTTCTCCCCTGTGAGTTTTCCATGTTTCCACTACCGCCACCATCGTCATCATCAAGATCAAAACCAAATCCTTATTGTCGTCGTCGTCGAGGAAGAAAGGTATCGTCACTACCAGCACATGAACTATTTCTCTCCTCTTTTTTTTTCACTTCTACGAAGTGAACACTGGATTCATATTTTCTTCTTCTTATCCTTTTGATTTTTTCCACTCAAAATATTTAACGCGATTTCTGATCTTAGATCAGATTCATGCTTAAAATGTTATTTTATGGATTAATCTGATTATAAATCATTTTTACAAATTATAATTTTTTAACCTAAAAAGGGAAATCAGAGTTAATCTGATTGCAAGTGCATTTTTCTGTTCTATGAGTGTTTTTTGGCACAAGATTTCTCCCAAAATCCCTTCTCATTTTTCATAAGATTTCTTTATAAAACCATTTGGAGAATCCTTAACTCTTTTCTCAAATTTAATTAATTTGGGTTTTTTTTCTTCTTCAAATGTCAGATGTAGATTATTAAACAGAATCAATAGATGGGTTTGTTTTAGTTGAGGTTTAGAATTAGTTCATTAATGGATTCGAGTTTCATGGATTAGGGTATCTAACAAATTGGGAATTTAGTCTTCATGGATTTGAATTACATATGAAAAAAGATGAAACTGATGGTGAAAAAATAAAAGAAGAAGATTGATTTGTGGGGGCACTAACCTTAGGCTAAAACTGAAAGGAGGGTTCTTCTCACTCTCTTTCCTACATATTTCAGCAGGTGTTTAATTAAGATGGAGCAGGAAGAGTACAACAAGGAAAAAATTATTTGGAGCTATATTGAGTTCACTGACAACCAAGTTTTCTTGGATTTGATAACCTAAAGTTTTGACTTTTGACAACCAAACTGCTTTCAATATCTTAGCATTGATGAAAATAAGGTAAAACATTTTCCTTCCAACTTACTGTTTCTTTTTCTTTAATGGGATCTAAATGTACAGTCTGTTGTTCCAAGCAATGATTCTTTTAAAAACTGGACTTCAGGAACTAGATTTTTTTGTTGGTCCCTGAATCTTGTTCTTCTATTTGTTTGATGTGGTTAATTTGATTTCCTAAATTGTATTTTACATCTGCAATAATGCCTTAGGAAATGCATCATAATTATTTTGTGTATCAATTGTTTTTTAAGTTGTGTACTTTTACCATGTTGGTTTCTTTAAGGTTGTGTATTTTTGGTTAACTCAATACCCGCTGAGCAAAGTATTAACATTCAAAACATGAAATATCTCTTATGAAGTTTACGCATTTATATTATGTTAGGAATGAATTTGAGTTGCAGGATGTTTTATTTAAAGACTACGTTACGTACAAATAGGATGATTTCATTTTTGCAGTGATTGTCGGGGAAGTTGCTGACGTTGCAACTTGTGCATCTAGGGCAACTGTTGTGGTCACTCCTCTTGGTGCACTCAACATTATTATCAGACATGAAACAAGTTCATTCCCCAAGTTGTGTGTACTCTTTCCTCTTCAGTTTTTTGGCTAAGTGTCATATTCTCTTGCATTATTACTGCACTTGCAAAACATAGAAATATCTTATGGAAAAGAAGTCCTTTTCATTTCTAGTTTTATTTTTTTGTTCAACAATTTTTGTAAAGTACATTGCTTAGTTAAATTTGGTTCTAAAACAGAGGTTATCTTGATTTTGTTGGATTAATTTGTTTTTTAAAACGAATGGGGGTAACTTGATTTTGTTACCGGGAACTATAATTTTGAAAATAAAAAAATTCGCAACTGTTTCAAGCAGTTGCATCCACCTAATTTTGCAACAGTTTCAAACAGTTGGGCTTCTTGACGTTGCAATAGTTTGAAACTGTTGCGACCAAAATTTTGCAACGGAAATTTATCCGTTGCTAAATATTGCAACATCGACTTTCGTAACAGAGCTGAACTGTTGCGACCTCATTTTACAATTTCCAGTTACTATTGCAAATCGCAAAATTTGGTGTAGTGATATTTCCTTAGACAGCGAATTTGGCAATGGATATACCGTTTCTTTTGAGTCGTAAAAAAAAATGGTTGTCAAGTGTCAACCTCGTTCGTGCATGCAACTAGATTTGCTGGATTGTCTAATCAATCATTTATTTTCGTTTGCTAATAGTTCGATTTGGGTTTGTTAACTTTCACCACTGCTACATGGGGTTTCCGAATTCCATAAATATTTCCGAATAAATGAGAAATTCCATAAATATTACCACGAAACAACGGCTCAAGGAAAAATAATTCTGATCAACTGTGTTAGTAACTTCTCATGGAATTTAATAGACCAATAGTAGTCCAGTACTCCAATGTCTGGGTTGGCTTTACATTAATAAAAGATTTCAAGAAAGGTGTTACTGAAATCATAGATAATGAAAGAGTCACTTGAGTTGTGGCAAGCATGTTGTTCTATTCTGGTTGTTCTGTTTTTGATGGGCTATTTCAAATGAGCAAGAGGATAACAAATTGTGTGGATATATTCCCACATACCCCAGTTCGCTTCTCATTTTCATCTTGGAAAGTTCATTAGGTAGATGAAATAGCTACCTTCGAAGTAACCTACCGCCAAGGACCTATAGTTCTTATTTATTTTGATCTATCACTTTAATGTGCCCACTAAAGCTACGTTCGATAACCTCTGGATCTATTTCAACTTGTACCATCTTTAGTGACTGTTAAACGGTTACAACCATCTGAGAAAGAAAATAAAACAGTCGTTCCCCAGTTTACTTCCCATGAAATTCCTCGAAAGATCAGTCTACTGCCAATGAAATTCCATTGAATATCATATTTTTTAAGCATTGATCGTAACCTCTAAAAATAAAATAACGCTTCAGAGTGTATGACCTTTTAGAGGAGATCTCATGCATATCGTTTCACCAAGTATGAAGAGTTAATAACCCAATTATTAATAATGATACCGAAACAATGAAACATACATAAATTGGTAATGTAAGGGATTTAGAGAAATAAAACGAAAAATGAAAACCATAACAGAAACTTTATAACGCAATTACATTGTGTAAAGACTTGTCCCTCTTCCGATATTGTCCCCACTTAGCCAATGCGGTTATCCAGCAGTGTGGGGTTGTCAACGAGCATCACTTCGGTAGCCTAACAAAATCTTTCCGGAAGGTCACCCATCCCTGGATTGCTCCCTCCCGAGCACGCTTAACTGCAAAGTTTTCTGCCAAATATGGAGCCAATTGTACTAAAAAGGCCTTGGTGTAGTATAGACGTTCTTTGTCTCCTATGAGAGAAGTATATGGAATAAGCCCCCAGCACACTCCCCCACCTGAGCACTGCGGTTATCCAACAGTGTGGGTTTTTTAACGACACTACTGCTGTCATCTAGCAGTAGCTTCCTAAGTGGTCACCCATCCTGTGACTGCTCCGGCCGAGCATGCTTAACTGAGAAGTTTTTCACCAAAACTTAGTTAAGTGAACCCAACAGGCCTCGGTGTTAGGAAAGGTACTTATATACCATTCGGACAACTACTGCCAAATATCGGGGTATTACAATACCACCACCTTAAATTGGAGCCGTCGTCGGCTCCAGAATATATTCGCAAGCCCAGATCTCCGACGTTCCCTGCCCATAATGTGAAGTACCTGGACCAAAACCCTATCTAGCATACCTTCCCACCCTCGGCAGGTAATCCGTCGTCGGCTATGATAACATTTCTAATGATCCATCGCTCCACCGATAATTTCCCTACTTATCCACTGCGGTTATCTGGCAGTGTGGGGTTTTCTATGGGCATCGTTGCGGTAATCATACATAAACATCTCGGGAGGTCACCCATCCCTGGATTGCTCCCGTACGAACACGCTTAACCACAGAGTTTTCTGCTAACTCTGGAGCCTATTGTGCTGAAAATGCCTCGGTGTAGTATAAAAATTCTTTGACTCCTATGAGAGCAGTATCTGGCATAATTCACAAACATACTCCCCCACCTGAGCACAAGCGAATGACCCCTAGTTTTATCCCAACTAACACCGATATTGTTTCCACTTACGCATTGTGGTTATCTAAAAGTGTGGCATTTTTAACGGCACTACTGTGATCATCCAGCATCAGAAGCATCAGATTATACCGAGAGGTCACCCATCCTATGACTACTCCCGGCCGAGCAGGCTTAATTGAGAAGTTTTTCACCACAATTCAGTCAGGTGAACCCATCAGGCCTCGGTGTTAGGAAAGGAAAAATCATTACTTATATTTCATTCGGCCAACTACTGCTGATTATCAGGTTATTACACCTTGAATGTATACCATCTTGCATATTCATAAATTCCGAATTCCTCCAGAACAACTACGACCAAATTTGTTAAGCTTGGTAAGAAAACAAATAACTAAACTAATCACCTTATGGTACACTCATCTACAGATTCGTATCAGTTCAATGCTTTCACACACATGGTGGCAATATTTTTTCCAAAATAGCAAGAAAACAAAAATTGAAACTTTATATTGCTCAAGGTATAAAATCGAACTACATTCTTTCTTGGTGATCTCCTATATTGTTGAAGATACATGTATCACCTACGAAATCAGAATGATCATATAACAAAAAATAAGAAAGTAAGAAACAAACTCTACTAACAATTGAAATCCGTGTGGAAAAAAATCAAGAAAAAAATAGATGAATTAGTAATAGGGGTAGTTTTTACGAACAATTGTCAAGATTTTGTTGTTTATCAGGGGGAAAGAACAGAAGAAGAACCCTAACAATTTTCTTTTAATCATCTTGTTTTTCCTAAGTTCACCAACCATTTTGGTTTTAGGTTTAAGTTTAACTGAAGTTTTTTCTTTTTTCGTAGGTCTAGTTGTTTTTTTTTTTAAGGTTTGATTTTGTGAGAGAAAAACCCTAAAAATAATTCCAAAATATTAAGCTCCTGATCAATATATCGTCACATACAATTATATGAAAACAAAAACACACATAAGGTTATTAATTCAACATAAAACATGGATTATCAAGCAATACCTTAAGAAATCAGTTGAAACTCTATCACAATCCATTAATGGTTGTTGTGCTGAAACCTGATAAAAATCCTAAGACACTTCTGGATCACCATGCTTTCGCCACCATTGATGTGTTGATTTTAGTTATTTTTCCTTTATATATTTTATTTAATTTAATTTTTTTATTCTTTCGCGACAGGTTAGTTTTTTTTATTTTTCCGATGTAAACATTTTTTTCCCATGGAATATTTTTGAAAGGAATTCGAAGCAAAAAGAAAAAATTTCTCTGCAATTCTGTGAGGAGAGAGAACTTTGGAGCAATTTGATGAGGGGGCGTGGCGTTCACTTAAAAATGTACGAGGGAGTTTTCGTCACTGCGCGACGTGGGACCTCGGA
Organism: Papaver bracteatum; assembly: GCA_023529315.1. Classification (NCBI taxonomy): domain Eukaryota; kingdom Viridiplantae; phylum Streptophyta; class Magnoliopsida; order Ranunculales; family Papaveraceae; genus Papaver; species Papaver bracteatum. Next base: position 104,565 of record JAJJWX010001448.1, on the reverse strand, counting down.
TGACTTATGATTTTAAAGGTTTTGATGGGTTTTATAGATGAGTCGTTGACAAGGGCTCTTCCGTTTAATCTAATAAACTCCTTTGTCAAATCAATCTAACTATAACTACCAAAATAGTATAGAGTCACACTCAATCAATATAGATCTCAAATAGAAATATAGAAAATGCCGATCTCACGCAACTAATCAATCAGATCTATCAAAGATAAATGGATTTAGTTAGATCCCAAGGTTTGCGCCCTAAATCCACAAGATTCGAAAACTAATAAGAATTCTTCCCCGTCTTTTAAATGGCATCCTTAAAAAAAAAAATTGTCGCTACCAAAAGTCATGCCCAATGTTCTTCCGCGAAATCAATTTTCTTCGGGAGGAGTAGAAGCCAATAACAGAAATAAAAGACTCTCCTACATCATATTCATTTGAGCAACTCTGACATATGCCCCAGATGCAATGCTGTTCCAGATTGGCGAGTCACCTTCTAATTCATGGTCCGACGACGACTACATCCTGGAACACCTTGCTCACTCAACTTTCAAACTCACCAAACTCCAATTTCCCCCTCACTCTCACCTTAACACCTCAGACAACCATCTCACAAATCCTACAACAATCTGTACCAACAGCTGTAATATCCTCCTTTTGCTTTCTTTTATGGACCTTATGGTTAGCTAGGAATGACCTAATATACCGCTAAAAACAAACAACTTCAGCCGAAATCTTAATCTGGGCTCAAAAATTGCAATAAGAATTCACTGCGGCACTGGATTCCTTACCACCGGTCCTACCCGGAGATGCACCGATATATAACCACCTAAGAGGAGACAAAAAGGTATTAACAATATCGGTTGGATGGTCAATTCCAAACATCAATTGGATTAAGATTAACACAGATAGGGCAGCCATAGGTCACCCAGGTTTTGCGGGAGTAGGATTCATCTGCAGAGATTCCGAAGCACGAATTTTATGGATTTATCTCAACCTTTAGGAATTACGACTGCATTAACCTTTAGGAATTTACATAGTAGGAAATTTAAAAAGAGGATATTATCTATTGCTAATTCTTATAAGAAGTTATATGATATCAAACTTACAGTCCAGTATAAATAAATTCGCGCGGCAGTATCATTGTCGCACAATATGGGATTCACCTTATAAATTTACATAAATTTGAAGTTAATTAATACCAAAATCAAGTAAAAAAGCTAAAATGAAAGTATTAATTTTTTTCTCGTTTTTAATATTTTTACAAATGATTCTTTCACGTATCGTCCATCCAACATGTATTCTATTGTATTAACTATCCCAACCAAATCTTAAGTGGTCAAGGCCCACGGTTGGTTTCCGAATACTTATTTTTGCACTAGCCCCAAATAAATGTTTCACATTCATTTAGTATAAAATTCCTGCAAACTGAGGAATTCTTGACATACTTTAGAAATTGAAAAATTGAACTAAAATTTAAATATATAAACCTTAGAACTATGATACAATAGTGCTACAAAATACGCTTTACCATTTTGTGTGTAAAGGAAGACATGGGTTCAGTTTATAATGACAAATATTTGGCTCTAATTAGATCTTATTTTCGTGTCCTTCGTATAGGTGTTGTTCCTTGCGAACACTTCTCTACATGAGTTCAAAAAATTAATGTTTCACTCGTACCACCTTTCAACTCCGATTTATGAAGAACAAATTTTGAAATAGGAAACCAAAATACAAAACTAAGCAAGATTTTCCCTTGAAAGTATTATCAGTTTATTGTAATTGACATCGCAAACTAAGAAAAAAAACAACAACAAACATTTAGGGATATCAAACGAAATTGAATTTTATGGTTTCTGAGTAAAGGATGGTCAAATGCAGGTTGTGTGTAGAAGTCCATACAGTCATAGATATCACCCCATGATGACTATCGAAATAACATATTAGATGCATTGGTAGTGGATAGAAATATCAATATAGTAAACAAAAACATTACATGTGATGATTTTGATTTAAATCTTACATAAATAGTCTTGAGATGAGGTTTATTATGTAAATTCAGATGTCTTTCTAACTCTAAGTCTTCTTCTTTCTATATGCTTTGTCTTCCATCAACTTCATAGTTTTCCAAATTTAAAATAAAAACCATGACTACGAAGACCAAGACAAAAGTATAAGTTCCCATGGTGAGTTTGTATAACTATTAGCTTACTGGTGTTGAGCAACAGCCGCAAAAGCCTACTTATACTATTTTGCTATTTGGTGAAATCAATATTAGATACTCTAGATCTGCAGTCATCAATACATGACTAGGATTTCTCCTTAAAACGAAATCTAATGCAGATTTTCATTTATAATAAAAGAAAAATGGAACAACATTTTCGCAGTTCTCCATATCGTAGTTTTCGTACTCCTTCAATCTTTTTGCTTTCGGATAAACTTAGAACTAAAAACATGAATGCAAGGGAAGCTACTATAAATGTGATCTGCAAGAACTGCGGAGGTAAAGCAGTGCTTGGCGAGGTTTCTTTAGCAGAAGAAAATCTCCGGATTGAAAATTCTCTCCTTTAGGAAGAGTTAAACCGAGTTTGTGCAATTGCCGGTAAATTCTTAGGCCGTCATGTTTTTTCCTTTTGTGATCCATTACCACCTTCAATACAAATAAGTTCAGGGTTGGATCCTTCTGCTGAAATTAATGAGTAAATTGATGAATACATAAATTTCATACCACCAAATCCATTAATTTTAGCAGAAGGGTCCGACCCTGCACTTGTTTGCATTGAAGGAGGTAATGGATCACAAAAAGAAAGAAACAGGACGGTTTAACTCTTCCTTAAGGCGAGCTTTTTCAACTCGGAGATTTTCTTCTGCTAAAGAAACCTTGCCAAGCACTGCTTACTTCCGCAGTTCAGATCACATTTCTGATAGCTTCCCTCGCATTCATACTTTTGTTTTCTCATTATGACTAAGTGAGGCTTTTGTCTCTGTATAACCACCGTTAATCGCACAAATAAGTAACTTTAATCTTTCCTTATTTCATTGTGATTAACATTAATGCAGCTGGGATTTTAAGATTAATTGGCAGCGTTAATAACCAATGATCCTTTATATTTACTAGATTAATGCCCGTGCGCACCGGCATTAACAAGAAAGAAAAAGTAAAATACATAGTATACTGACATTAAACGAACCTGAAATTTATGTCTTTTGAGCAAAGGATGATCAAATGCAGGTTTCTTGTAAAAATCGATGCAATCGTTGACAACTATCATGTAACAAACAATTATTAGATGCACTGCTAGTAGATATGAATATTAATATAACAAACAATTGTTAACTTTGCACATGAACGTTGGTTTAAATCCTACATGAATTGTCTTGATAGGAGGTTTGTTGAGTATCTTGAGTTGTCATTTGCACTCTAAATCTTCTTCTATGGATATGCTTTGTCTTCCATCAACTTCAAAAAATTTCAAATTCAGAATGAAAACCATGGCTACAAAGAGAGTATAATTTTCCATTGTTAACGGTGCAACTATTTGCTTACTAGTTTTGAGCAATGGTTACAAAAAATAAACAAAAACCTAGGTACACTATTTAACTAATCGGTGTTATAAATACTCCTATAAGATACTTATTTGGGATCTGCAATTATAAATGCATGAAATAGATTTTCTAATTAAAATCAAAATCTAATGCAGATTTACCATTGATTCAAGAATTACTTTTTGTAAATGAGTTAGAAGTGTCTTGCAATGTGCACTATTTAACGGAGTAATAAATACTCCTATATGATACTTATTATGGATGTTTAGTCATAAATGCATGAAGAGATTTTCTAATTAAATCAAAATCTAATGCAGATCATTTACCATTGATTCAAAAATTACTCTTTTTTTCCCAAATTAGTTGAGCTAGTCATTTTCAGATTTTGTATAACTATTAGATTTCTAGTGTGGAGCAACAATTGCAAAAGCCTACTTATACTATTTTGCTATTTGGTGAAATAAATTAGGAAAAATGGTAATATGTCCCATTTTCACTAATTTGTTTGGGGATCTGTCCCATAACTGAAAAAGTTAAGAAATCTATCCTAAAAAGAGAAAAAAAAACGTTAAGTGAGTTATATTTCACACGTGTATAGGGCTACTCGTATGCCTATGTCACATTTTTACCCAAATGAAAGCCGGGCATATTCCCAATTTTTCCAAATAAATATTAGATACTCTAGATCTGCAGTCATCAATACATGGCTAGGTTTTCTCATTAAAACCAAATCTAATGCAGATTTTCCTTTAAATAAAAGAAAAATGGAATAACATTTTCGCAATTTTCCATGTTGTAGTTATCGTATTCCTTCAATCTTTTGCTTTTGGAAACCCAAAAAAAAAAATGACGGTTTATTTTCTAAGTTAATTAAAATGATCGAAGACTAAGTGAGACTCCGTATATCCAATGTTAATCGCACACTAAGGCAAGTAACTTTAATCTAGTCTTATTTTATTGTGATTAACATTAATGTAGCGGGGATTTTAAGATTAATTGGCAGCATTAATAACCAATGATCCTTTATACTTATGGATGGATTCGAGACTAGAAAAACATCACATCTGTTTAGAGGCAATTGATCATTTTTAAAGATCAAGTGAGAAATACAACTGTGCAGGGGAGGCGTATCTTCCTTCATGTCTGAACAACCAAAAAAAATAAAATTGTTTCCTTTCTTCTTTTTGAAATGAGCAGTACGGTCATTGACATAGAGAAACAAACTTCGTGGTTGATTTTTTTGCTAAGGTTGCAGACTTGCAGTAAATTAATAGGTCAACTGGAGTTGTACGGATTCCTAATCGGCTAATCCTTTCCAGGAGAGGTTACTCTAGGTTGGTTAAGCATAGGTTGTTTGTTTAATGCACTCTGTACATTTACCAAAAATCTTTTTTCTAGGCATACAAATGAAAAATTTAACTAAATTTTGGACTGATGCACAGCAAAATGCATTCTCCTTATTCGCATAATAAGAACAAGCACATTACACACACACAAGCTAACTAGCACTTTCCACCGGGTCCTCCATATTGTAAGCTATGCCGTCGACCACCTTCCTCCAGAAAACCATAATAATCCATATCATATTGTTCCTTACAACCAATAACATCTATCGTCCTTTTATAATTAAGATCTAATAGGGTACCAGACGCATCATTATATTGCATTTGTGTAAAATAGGCAGCTTGGTTAAACTTTTCATTTGGAAACTGACCACTTCCCATTTCAGGTACGCGTCCATCATCATTGCCCTTTGAATGTCCTCCCCAGTATATGCGTTCGACACCAACGTCACTCAACCGAGGAAGAACTTCTGCTGGCCAGTATCCAACTTTTATGCCTTGAATTACATACCACCATCTCTTTTCCGATGAATCCTATAATCGTGAAGCGAAACACAAATAAAATTGTTAATATCTCCCCATAGGGTCCATCTTTTGCACCATTTTATAGGTAGAAAAATGTTTACGTACATATATATAACTTGTCATTATTTCATAGAACAAAGGTTCATCATTACAACTGAATTTCATCAGTAAGTTACTTACGAAATATACACGGGATTGCATTTCAACAACAGTGCCTCCATAAACAGAGATGGGGTCAAAAGGCGTGTCAGGAGTAAATCGAGGGTCAACTTGGACAAAACCAGGACAAAGGGTATTATAGCATCCTGTGTGGTTGCCATTGTCTGCCTGTCAAAATAAAATGAGTTGTAATTGTCTAGCTAAACCAAGAATTTACATAGTAAGAAGCCTAAAAATAGAACTTTATTTGTTATCAATAATAAACAATAATATGATCTAAAACTTACAGTCCAGTATATAAATTGTCGAACATTGGTGTCATTTTCGTAGAACAAGGGATTCACCTAATAAGTACACATAAACTTTGAAGTCAAGTTCCGTGAAAATCAAGTATAAATAGAATATACAGCAAGTATTAGTTGAAGTTGTGCCGAACTTTTCTATGGTGCTTGAGATTTTTTTTATAAATGATTTGAAACAAATGGAATTTATTTTATCATGTACCATCCATCCAACATGTATTCTATTGTATTGACGATCCCAACCGGATCTTAAAGAAATTTCCGCCATGCTATATTCATCGAGATTCACGTTTGGCTTCCATATACTTATGTTCGCAGTTGCCCCATGAAATGTTTCACCATCATGTTGATACACAATACCTGCAAACTATAGAATTCTCAAGGAAAATTAAAAAATGACATGAACCGGGATATATTTACCTTAGAACAATGATACAAATTACAAAATATTCTTACGTATTCGTTTTTAGGGGCAGACATGGGTTCAATTGACAATGCCGAATACTTGGCTCTGATTAAATCTTCTTTTCGTGTCCTTCGTATGGGTACCGTTCCTTGTGGACAACTTTCTACTTGAGTTCGAAAAATTGATGTGCCACTCTCACCCCTACCTCCTTTCAACTTTGAATTTGGTTTCATCTGAACAACAAACTCGGAATTACTTATATTGGAAAGACATAAAAAAGGGAAAATTCAAAAGTAATTTTGTTTCTTAATTTATCAGTATTAATAGTCTACTCTGTAAGAGGCCACATTAACAAGAAAGAAAAAGTGAAATACACATAATGACATTAAACAAACCTGAAATTTATGGTTTTTGAGCAAAGGATGATCAAATGCAGGTTGCTTGTAAAAATCGATACAATCGTAGATATCACCCCATGAAGACTATCATGTAACAAACAATTATTAGATGCACTGTTAGTTAATTAGATACGAATATTAATATAACAAACAGTTGTTAAGTTTGCACATGAACGTTAATTTAAATCCTACATGAATTGTCTTGAAAGGAGGTTTGTTGAGTATCTTGAGTTGTCTCTCAAACTCTAAATCTTCTTCAACTGATATGCTTTGCCTTCCATCAACTTCAAAAATTTCCAAATTCAGAACGAAAACCATGGCTACAAAGACTGAGAGAAGAGTATAATTTTCCATTGTTAATTGTTCAACTATTTGCTTACTTGTGTTGAGCAATGGTTACGGAAAAATAAACAAAAACCTACGTGCACTATTTAACTAATATTAATCGTAGTATATAAGATACTTATTTTGGATCTGCAATCATAAATGCATGAATTAGATTTTCTCATTAAATCATAATCTAATGCAGATTTACCATTGATTCAAGAATTACTTTTTATAAATGAGTTAGAAGTGTCTTGCAATGTGCACTAGTTAACTAATCGTAGTAATACATACTTTTATACTAAGATATTATGGATCTTCCGTCATAAATGCATGACTAGATTTTCTCATTAAATCAAAATCTAATGTCAGATTTGCTATTGATTCTAAAATTACTGTTTATAGCTCATTAGGATTGAGTTACAAGTGTCTTGCTAGGTACACCACCTTTAAATAATAGACATGGCTGGCATGGTGTTCACAGAATGGAGTGAGATAAAAAAAAAAATTTGTTTTTTTTATGGTCTCCTCTATTCTGTTTCTGGTCATGGGAACTTATGATCATGATCAACTTTTTCCTTAACGGTCTGATTTCTGCTTCTGAATATCAGGACTTATAACTTGATCGAGGATTAACTAGTACATGCACTAATTATTATTTTTTTGACTTAAAAGGTTGAAGCCCCATTTTAGTGATTTACATGATCATCTCCTGTCAATAATCACTTTCCGGCCGGTGTGAAATTAAATCTCTGAAAAGAATGTATTTACAAATATTCTCACTTCCATTTCCTCCCCAAATGTAAATCAGATGTTTGATTTCGGTTATTGTCTCTCTCTGACTTGGGCCTTTTGTGAGCCATAACATATTTGTTCCTTTCATTAAATAAGGTTCAGCAAATTGCGAAAAACAGTACATGTGATGCACTAATTGAATCGATAAAGTTTGGTTTTCTCACCATAGTCGTGGTGCAATGATGTCTCTTAAACGATTAAACAACCATGGAAAGACTGATCACCACATAGCTAACTGGTATCTAGGATACATATGCGCGAAGCTGATAGGCAGGCAGAGTAAATCTCAGTTCAAGCCAACATCACACTTCCGATACAAACACATATGGAACCCCCACCAACACCCCAAAGTAAGTTTTTTCTATTGGTGTGCTTCCCTTGACAAAATCTCCACACAAGATTCTTTGCAGCATCGCAACTACAAGCTAGCTAGCAGATGCCCAATGTGCCTAAACAGCTGCGAATCCACCGCCACTTGCTTCTCAGTAGCCCATTTGCGATCCACATCTGGAACTCTATTACACCATCCTACCATGTTTGGATCCCCAAACATCCATCTTGGAAATGGCCAAAAGTCGGTCGGCATGAAACATCCAGGGTCACGCAAAGAACATATGGGATTTATTACCAGCAGCTATCTTTTCGAGGATATGGAAAGAGCGTAACCGAAGAATATTTCAAGGCCTTTATCGTTCTCCATCTAAGTTCTATTATTTACTGATTGCTGTAATTCAATGAAATTCCTCTTCATTATATTACCTTACAATTTGCATGAGAGCGGTGCAGAAGGAATAGCATATAATTAAGGCAAAACTGGGAAAAATGATGGGCGCCTATGTTATCCATTGAAATGTTGAGATTCAAACTTGACAATTGTAGCAGGATTCCACCCAAAAAAACTTGATCTGATTGGACACACATGGTCTGGGGGGACTTACGTGGAGTATATGCTTAACAGCTATAGACATAGAGCGAGTATGAGAATGTAGCAAATTTGGTTTTTGTTCAAATCATACAGTGCATTAATGAAAAAGACGGACAACAGCACCTTAGCTAGCTGGATTATAGGGTCCTAGGCTTAGGTACTGGTACTCACTCATTCATTCCCCATCATTTTCTTGACCACCATAGTTGTGTTAAAAAAAAAATAATAATAATAATAATAATTAGTAATTTGTGATGTTAAAACTAGAATTATCTAGATTGATCAAATAATCCCTCCATATCAGCGTTAATAAAAGACGGACGTGGAGTATATGCTTAACAGCTATAGAGATAGAGCGAGTGCATGCACCAATTGAATGTAGCAAATTTGGTTTTTGTTCAAATCATACAGGCACACAATAATCCCTTATCTGCGTTAATGAAAAAGACGGACAACCTAGCACCTAACCTAGCTAGCTGGATTATAGGGTCCTACCTTAATAACTATGGCCGACCTAAGAAGTTGATATTACAAAATTTCATGTGTTACCGATGCAAATTGGCCACATGATGAGCATATACTACAGATGCCCATGCGTGCAGGTACTCACTCATTCATTCCCCATCATTTTCTTGACCACCATAGTTGTTGTCTAATTAAATCGATCAAATCTGGGGTTTTTCTTATAGTCATGGACAATGATATCACTTAAACGTCCATCAGAAGACTGATCGCTACCTAGCATTTTGGTGTTATATATACAAATGCTGAAAGACGGGAAAACTCTAGAGATCCACATAGTATAGAGCTAGCACATGAGCGTTTGATCATTTTTGTTGTTGTCTTCTCTTTAATCCCGTCCATCCCACTCTGCTCTGCATAATTGTCTAATTAATGCACCAACCAAACATTCAATAGTTACATCAAAATGGTCTGGCATTACCGTTTTATGGTAGTAGTTTGTGTGGCCGCTTATCTAATTTGTATTGGTACGAAGAAATGAAACTTCAATTGGTATATCTAGGACGTGGACTCTCAATGACTCAATCAAATCATATGGAGAGCAGCAATGCAAAACAATCATATACTTGTTTGGAGAAAACTCTATAGGAGGGTTTTGATTTTTGTGGAAAGCAAATTTCAATAAAATGCTTGTTTGATTTTATTTTTTATGGTGTTGTTGATTTTGATGTGGTTTATTGTATAGTGTTTAGGTTCAACTGATATTAACATTTCTCTAACGGTTCGACACTACGATAAGACACAATTGACCAATCAATGTACCCGTCTAGTGATCAAAAACCTTGAACAGGCAACGACCGAAATGCTAAACCACGCCAAAAACTACGATCCATACACAAAAAATCCCTTCTAAAAACAGGTATTTTTAAATAATTTTTTGTTCATAATTTCATAGCTATATATGAAGAGGCTAAGAGAAATGGATAGATATACTATTTATCTTATTGATTAACTTATCCTTAGAAAGAGTTCTGTAGTCGGCACATTAAGGAAATCCAATAATAGAAGAACTCAAGAAGTATTCATGCATCCATTTTCAGAAAAATAGAAGAAGAAGCATTCATACAACTAGCTGTTGATAGTGGAATTTATTATGAGTTCATCAACTTGATAAGGTTTTGTTTGGTATGGTTTATTGTGTTGGTCCTACGATTAATAAATTTCTCAGTTGAATTATATTGGACTTGGAAGAATATATGTCGGCTTGGAGTACCAAATGATCAAACTTTTAACGCAGTACCTACAATCTCTATTCTCTACCCATATACAATTAAATGTATCCAATAATTTTATGAACTGGATCTGAAACACATGGTTTAGGATGCCCATGCTTAGATGTGTAAAACGTGCCGGTCCGGCACACGAAGTCGCGTACTACACGTGCCATGTGCCGTGATGTGTTGTGCCAACGATTTGAATGTGTTGTGCTTTACTAGTCAAAAGCTAGGCACATCACAGCCCATGGACACATCACACGAATAAACGTGCCGTGCGGGTACACGTGCTATAAACAATTTGAAATCACTTAATATATACATTAAGTCAGACATTATCACAAGAATTTAATTAGACAACATATTATTTGAAATTATTTCAAGTAAAATTAACAAGTTTATTCAATAAAAAGATCCCATCAAATATAAAATTGGATTATTGTCATGTAAATTAATGTTCTAGTTAAATATAGGTGACGACATTATAACAAGGATATTGAAATATATTTGCCAAATATTAAGGTATTATGTGTTGTTATAAATAAGCCAACATAAAATGTTAAAAACTAGCTAGAATAGTGACTCTTTTGTGAAATATACAAAAAATGTGATGTATTATGCCTTGTTATATGGTGTATTTGTACATGTTATGACGTGCTCTCTTAACGTGTTGTGCTGGGCTAAGCCACGTGCTTATCTGTGTCGCGTGCTATGCTGTGCTGTTGTGCCAATTAGTCAAACCAAACACGTCCCATTTAACTAACGTGTTGTGCCATGTTGGGCTAAGTCATGTGATGGGCTGGGCTGTGCTCAAATTTTAGCGTGTTGTGCTAGGCTGTGCTCGTGCTGGAACATCCAAATTTACACCTCTACCTATGCTAGCCTGTAGTATACTTTGAAAGGACGATAGTCCCAAGCCCCATACCAAGACCTACCTACCTACGCCAGGTGTATGCCGAGTTACTGGCGGAAATATTTAACCTACTTTGTCACTTGTACAACTGGGGTGTAGGCCATACTGACCGAGGTGTACCCCCAATTTAGTCACTCACCTGTGTACACTTGTTACCGATTAACTGGTAACTCGTATGTAGGTCCATATGTGAGGCCAAGTAACTGGCCTTACACGTGAGGGGCCGTGTGAAAGGACAATAGAAAATGACTGCCTAGCAACCTATCTAGCTGGAACGTAGCTGTATATCTTTGTATTCGAGACCTAATCTTTTCCATTCAACTCTTTCTTACGGTTTCTTCGCTAGTAAAGTAATAAATTTTTTGAATGGCGATACAAATAAGTCTTCAGCTACCTCCTCATGGATTCATGATTTGCATGCATGAAAGTAATAAACTTTTTTATCTTTCGACCCCTTTTATCTTCAATCTTCACTCTTCCTTTACTACCAGTACGATCTGAATGATGTTGTAGTAATAGTAAGAATTTAGTTTTCAAACAGCTTCTCGACAAAAATCCATCTTCTTCACAAACAAGAAACAAGTTTTTTACTATATGAAACAACGTTTAAATCTAAGTTTAGCTAAATCCAAATTGCATGGTGGTAATTATTTTAAATTTGATACCCCCTAAAGGTTACCATCAGACAAAAAAATCATAATAGAATTTACATGACATTCGAAAGAATAATGCCATACCCATGGCCATGTTTTGGATGGTTTGTTGCACTAGTGGCCACACTTGATTTCCAACTAAGTCTTTGGAGTTAATAATGCCCATTAGATCTTCCACGTCATAACTAACTAACTAAAAAATCAATCCATGACTCACAATAGAATCCATCAATTATATGATGATGGGTCTTATTGCATCACATTCTCCATTTCGTCTCCTATAAATTAATGTGGATTCATTTTGCTCATACATCCAATTACAACACAACTACACTGCCATCTCCATTTCAAAGTTTAAACCTCAAAATCTGCTTAAGTACATAACTTACTTTCACTTCTCTAATGGCAATTTCAGAACCAGAGTTACAGATAAGAAAAATTGTTGAAATGCTTTACGATTCACTGAAACATGGGATAGTGAAACGGTTGCAAAACTGTTGGCTATAGATTTAGAATGGTGGTTTCATGGACCTCCAAATTCACAATATATGATGAGACTGTTAACCGGAGAATCACTGGATTTGGAATTCAAGTTCGAGCCATAAATATAACAGTCATCGATGACCGTGTGATTGTCGAAGGATGGGAAGGTAATGAAGCTTATTGGGTACGTGTTTGGACAGTTGATATTCAAAATGGTCTAATAACTCAATTTAGGGAGTACTTTAACACATGGATTACTGTCAGAGATTTGAGAATGAGTACTGGTAAATCTGTTTGGGGTCAGATTAAGCAAATTAAGCCAACAATTTGGCAAAGTGAACCTCAAGAGCATCTTAATCGATCCTTACCTGGTCTTGTATTAGCCATTTGATTTCATGATCATTGTTTGCTTGTAATTTTGTGTAAAACTTTGTAGGATCGAAGTGATTTTGGTTTCCAATCAATTACAAAAGATTAGTTTGAAATAATTATCTAAAGAATCTTAATAAACATAAACACGTTTGAAAAAAAAAAAAAAAAAAACGTTACAAACCAAAACGAGTCACGTGATTCAACTCAGCGTGTTACTACTGTGTTTTGAGGGTTGGTCCTATGCTACTCTTACAATCAACAATTTTCTCATAGGAATATAAGATGATTTGTAATAGGAATATAAGATGATTTGTAATAGGAATATAAGATGATTTTCAAACGTGTAATAGGAAGACATAAGAGAAACGTTAGGTGGATATATCAACCTTGAAACACACAGTAACCAACTTGCTTAAATGCATAATTATCAAAATCTGCCGGGATTTTCACTGTTTGAATTTGCCCAGAGCAGTACGATGGTTTAACCGATTACATGTAATAGGAATATAAGATCAATTAACAATGGCCGAAATCTTTACTTAGCGGACACTACGCAAAACTCAAAAAGAACAGATAGCTTTCGTGTCGATGGTACTGTAGTGTTGTGGTAACGTGTCGATGGTACTGTAGTGTTGTGGTAACAATATTAATGATCTGAGTTCGAAACCCATCCTCTATAAATCAAAATTCTTAACTAAAAATAAAATAATAAATAAAATTGAAAATAGATAGCTTATGTTATCCATTTAAATGCTGAGATTCAAACTTGATAATTGTAGCAGGGTTCAACCAAACTTTGAAGAACCTAACAACGTACATAAATGATAGGCCGATTGGATCGCACTGGAGACACATTAGTATGGGAGGACTTACGTGAAATACCCTTCCTTTTCCTAACTTCATTAATGAATGTTTCCTGGCATAGTATATGGATACATGCATGAAATGAATGGAGCAAATTTGGTTTATGTTTATGGGTTCATCCCCACACAGACAATAATCCCCAAGGCCTTATCAACGTCAATGAAAAAGATTGACCACCTAGCTCCTTAATTAGCTAGCTAGTATTTGGGGTCATATATCTTTATAACTTCATCATCATGGGACCTAAGTATGAAGTTGATATTACAAGAATTGATTTGTCACCGATGTACGAATCCAAAGGAAGAGCATACCACACAGATGCCCATGCCCATGCGTGCAGGTACTCATTCCCCCATCGTTTTCTTGACCACATAGAGTTTTTTTTTTTTTTGAGTTTTTTTTTTACCACATAGAGTTGTTAATTGTCTAATTAGCAGGGAGACATTTATTGATGGGATTACATAAAATTGGCCGAGAGATATCGATTTGAAAATCTGGAAGAATATCAAAAAATCAGTTCAGGGGAAAGAAATGGCATGGGTGGATGGATATAATATGTATCTTATCCTCTCGAATGAATTATTTAGTCGGCACATTATTAATGAAATCAAATTATAGAAGAACCCAAGAAGCATTCATGCATGGATGCAGATAATTGAAAATTTGAAGAACACCTAGCTGTAGTATTTATTTGACGTCACCAATTTTATATATGATTAATAACTTTCTCAGTTGACTGATTTAGGACTTGGGAGAATATATGCCGGCTTGAAGTAAATGGTGATCCAACTTTAAACACACTACGCGTACAATCTACCCACTGCATATATACACACACGTGTAATCTTAAATTCATCCAATAATTTTCTTGAGATTCAATATTGATCACCAAAATATGGAAGAAGATTCAGAAGAATGTAAGAACTCACCGAGCTCATTGGGTCGGAAACACATGGTATCGGATGTCTTGGTCCCTAGGTGGATAGCGAATTTCCCATGCTTGTACGTACTCGCTTAATGATAGAATGCATGCACGAGTTGATGAATTGACTAAACAATGTTTGATTTTGCACTGGCCGGTCCCCATGTATGAATAAGACTGTCTAGCTACCTAGCTAGCTGGTATTTGAGATTGATCTCTTGACTCCATTATTGTTATCCAATTCCACCAATAGGCAGACATTTATTCATGGTTACTTTCAAAAAAATCTGTCATTTTGCCAAGAAGGAAGGATCTAAGCTAGCTCGAGTAGAGGTGTAAAACGTGCCGGCCCGGCACAGCCCGGCAAACGAAATCGCGTGCTTCACGTGCCATGTGCCGTGATGTGTTGTGCCAACGATTTAAACGTGATGTGCCGTGCTGTGCTTTACTAGTCAAAAGCTAGGCACAAAGACACATTACCGGCACAACACATGAATAAACGTGTTGTCCGTCTTTGGCACACGTGTTATAAACAATTTGAAATCACTTAATGGTATACATTAAGACGGACATTATTACTAGAATCTAAATAGACAGCATATCATTTGAATTTTTTTCAAGTAAAATCAACAAGTTTATTATTCAATGAAAAGAAATAACCCATCAAATATAAAATTGGATCATTGTCATGTAAATTAATGTTCTAGTCAAATATAGGTAATGACATTATAACAACGATATTGGAATATATTTTCCAAATATTTAGGTATTATATGTGTTGTTATAAAAATAAGTCAGCATAAAATGTTAAAAACTAGCTAGAATAGTGATTCTTTTGTGAAATATACACAAAATGTGATGTATTATGCCTTGTTATATTGTGTACTTGTGCATGCTATGACGTGCTTTGTTAACGTGATGTGTTGTGCCACGTGTTAATCCGTGCCGCGTGATGTGCTGGGCTACTGTGACAATTAGTCAAACCCAGTACATCCCATTTAACTAACGTGTTGTGCCGTGCTGGGCTAAGTCACGTGCTCAACTTTTAGCGTGCTGGGTTGGGTTGTGCTCGTGCTGGCACAGCCCAGTTTACACATCTAAGCTCGAGCCTCGAGATTTGAAGGACAATGATTAGTTAAGGGCAATAATATCTATTAAAATCGGTTGTCCACTCATATATCATTTATATTCATTTGGAATTATTTATCTCTGCAGACATCTCTATCTTTAACATATCTGCCTAGTGGGTACTTGGTAGGTATGTGCCTCATACAATCAACAATTAATGCTTGGTTAAAACCACTCTACAGTATCCTTCAGTTATTGTCATGTGTAAGAATTATCAGTTATCTCGTAAATATTCTCTTTTAGAATGGTAAAGTCGTTAAAGGTAAACAACGCTGCTAGACTGATTGAGTTGAGAATTAGCCTTGCCCAACATGCAACCCTGGTTCGGGCGTTCGGCCAACAACTTTTTGATTAAATTCTTTTTTTCTTTCAATGTCTTCTTCAGTTCGGTCCCGTCCATCTCTTGGCTGCATTATTGTTATCTATTTATTACCGCAGTAGGCAGACATTTATTCATGGTTACATCAATAAAAGCTGGCATTTGAATTGTAATACACTGTCAGATTCTGCCAAAGTGGTTTGGGACTCTATTCCGGCAGCGGTGAGTTGGGTCCTTTGGAAGGAAAGGAATTGCCGCACTTTTGAAGACGGTTACAGCTTTAAGACAGATAATGAGTTAGCTAATGAAGCTAAGACTCTGATTCTGACTTGAGCTTCTGCCTTTGGGAAGAGAGTGCACTTAAATTTATCATATTCTGTTAACAATTGGGACAATGTTTTTTCTTAATTCCTGTTTTTAGTTTTCTTGTTTGTCTACCTTTGGTAGACAGTGTCAATTCTCCTTTCTTCTAATAAATTTTCTCTTCTAATCAAAAAAAAAAAAATTGAAGGAAAGGATCTAGTCTAGTTCAAGATTTGAAATGGACAACCTCCAACATAATAAAAGATGTTCTGAATATCCTTACTTTTTTTTCTTTCTGGTCTTGCACTTACTCACATAGAGATGCAAACCATTTAGCAGATAGTCTTGCAAAATTTGCAAGAACTCGGATTTTTTGTTCTCAATACTCAAATATGATTCCAGACTGGATTTCTGTGTTAATTCAGCAGGAAAAAACTATCTCTCACTTACTGATAAAATTTGAAGGACAATGATTAATAGTATCTCTCACAGTCTCACTTACTGATAAAATTTGTTTAACAGATTAGTAAGATCGTTCGGTGGAACATTTTTCTTTAATCCTGCTATTATGATATTTTAGTTCCAATCACATGTAGTTATTATTTTACATATGATACACTACAGTACGTTACCATCAGACACAAGAATCCTAATAGAATTTTACCGGACATTGGAAAGAATGATGACATCCATACCCATGGCCATATTTTGGATGGGTCGAATAAGTTTGTTGCACTAGTGGCCATTGAACACTTGCATTTCCAACCAAGTTTTCGGAGTGCAATTTGTCCATTAGATCTTCTGCATCACAGCTAACAAACAAATTAATCAATCTCAGCCGCTGATGACATAATATAGCATCAAACAATATCTTAAAAATCTTAATAGGAAACGAGGTAAATGATTCGACACAGTGTTTTACTACTTTTTTTAGTCCTGCACTAGGCACCTCTACTCCTACAATCAGTAGTTTGCTCACAGGATGATGACATCGGAGACTGTCAGTTGGATGTCACTTCAAACACAATACCGTTGGAACTAAATTACAATAAGCGTATGCAACTGAGAAATAATACTTAGATTACAATGAGAAAAATACTTAACACTCACTGCTGTGTTATTGTTATACCGGATATGCACTGATGATAGTATCAAAAAATTTAGTAGAGGCACGTATGAGATACGCTGAGCTAAAGGTAATATTGCCTGCTACTCCTCTGAGATGCTATAGCAATTAACAAATTACCTCCAGGATACAACTACTGTTAGTTATCCTCTATGTGTAGCATACACAGAGAGAACCCTTAGAACTTGGCAGAAAAAATGAAAAAACAAAAACATAAAACGAAACAACAACAAGTTTCAGAGAAATGTAAAAACTAATTTATGTTTCTGTAAACAAAGTTTCTGTGAACTAATATTAAGTAAACAAAATTTTTGTAAACAAAGAAGTAGTTATACAAAATTATGTTTCGTAAACTACAACTTGTTTCGAGATAAGAACTTGATTTTATGTTTCTGTAAACTTATAAAATTGTTTCTGAAAGCATAAGAGTAGAAGAAGAATTTCAGAAGATAAGAGTTCTGAAAGGTATGAGTTAAAAATGATATTCTTCTCTCATATTTATAGGTGAAAAAACTGAACGTTCGGATAAGAATCCAATGCACGACAAGATCCGTAAAACCCGCATCTCGAACGTTACAAAAGTTAAGGTAAAAGTAGAAGTGAAAAGCACAATGTACACGCGTTCAAAATTTTGAGATTCTCTTCGAGGCACAGGTGTCAAATGCACCGTGTGACACGCGTGAATGAAGATGCTTCTCGAGGATGTCGGAAATCCAAAACCGATAAGGCAAAGAATAAAATTCTTTACATGTGTGGGAGAAACGTGTGGAAAACATTTCAGCAAAAATATAGGGTCGGGTAAACCCACACCCACTCCCACTCCCACGCCCACGCCCGAGCCGAGCCGAGCCGAGCGAGCGTGCTTGCTTCTGTGCGAAGCACCGCGCGAACGGGAAAGATAATAAGAAATACAATAAGGTTTAGGCAACCTTGCCATAGTCTAGGTCTTTCCCCATACAAAAAGGTCTAAAGACCCAAAGGGCCATGCCCTTAAGGCTAAACCCATGGTATTTAAGTCTAAAACTCTAAGTGTTTTAGTCTATATGGGACTAATGTTTTATTCATTCACATGAAAAAACATCTAGGGAGCAATAGGTCTTGGGATCAAAACATGGTCCATGCATTTTTTGAGCAAAACAAAACATAGTTTTTTCTAACAATCCCCCACATGAATAATAAAACATGTCGATAAAACACGAGAAAACATAAGGCAACAATATAGGCTAAGGTGTCCCAAAGATTGAACCTTAACTTAGTGAGAGGTTACCTGAACTGCTTGTTGATACGGTGAACGCAATGTCTTGAACCGCCAACAATGAATGCAATTCAGAAATAACAGCCACACTTGATGCCTCAACCGATGAAAACAACTGCCAAGCTCTTGCGTTTGTGCCCATTTTGGCCGTGGGCTAAAATCCCGGACTTAATGAATGCCTCTAGAGAATCATCTCAAATTCTCATAGGAAGCGGCCCCACTTCCAACATCCACAAAGGT
The DNA here is from genome assembly GCA_023529315.1 of Papaver bracteatum. Classification (NCBI taxonomy): domain Eukaryota; kingdom Viridiplantae; phylum Streptophyta; class Magnoliopsida; order Ranunculales; family Papaveraceae; genus Papaver; species Papaver bracteatum. Next base: position 85,546 of record JAJJWX010001448.1, on the reverse strand, counting down.
GAGTCCATAAAGAGTGTCCTGCCACACCCCGCTTTAATCAAAGCCATGGTACCCATTAAGATCGCAAAAGATCATCCTTTATTTCTGCATGCAGCACTATCGCATAGTTACACCATAGGGAGGGACAAAGATAGTGCTTTCCCAATATCACCATAAATTAGTTGTCTCATTGAACCTTGATCTTGGAAATCCAATCACAAGGTTGAGTATCCTTCATGGTGATTTATTCAATGAGCTTAAGTCCCATCCCCCTCGATGTAAATTTAACTTCCTCTCTGGTTAAGCCTTTCGTCAAAGGATCTACAAGATTATCTTTGGATTTTACAAAGTCTATCGAGATAATACCAGTAGAGAGTAGTTGAGAGTAGTTGTTTCACCGTCTTGTGTCTTCTTCGTATATGTATAGACTTCCCGTTGTATACATTGTTCTTTGCGCAACCAAGAGCAGCTTTACATCACAAGGATTGCGATTGAAGACACAGGCTTGGGCTGAGTGGAATTCCTCCCAGGAAAAATCGTATCCATTCAGCTTCCTCTCCAGCTTTTTCCAAGGATATAAATTCAGACTCCATAGTGGATTTAGCTATACATGTCTGTTTGGTAGACTTCCATGAGACAGACGCACCTCCAAGTAAGAAGATGTACCCACTAGTAGACTTGCACTCTTCTGAGTCTGATATCCAGTTGGCATCACAATACCCTTCCAAAGACAGCAGGATACTTCCCAAAACTTAAGCAATAGTTTGAGGTCCCTCTCAGGTAACGTAAAACTCTGAAGAGAGCATTCCATTGATCCTGCCCTGGGTTGGAAGTATACCTGCTTAATCTACTCACAAAGTAAGCAATATCAGGTCTTGTACAGTTCATCAAATACATGAGACTACCAATAATGCGAGAATACTCAAGTTGATCAATACCCTTACCCTTGTTCTTTTTCAATTTACAAGTGGGATCAAAAGGAGTAGATGCAGGTTTAGCATTTTCATAATTAAATCTCTTTAGTATGGTTTCAGCATAATGAGATTGACTAAGACTATATCCATCTGACATCTTTCTGATTTTCATCCCTAAGATTACATCAGTAGGGCCTAAGTCTTTCATGTCAAAATTATCTCTAAGCATGCTTTTAATGGTATTAATAATATCAAGGTTACTGCCTAATATGAGCATATCATCAACATATAGGCATACAATAACATGTGAATCATTCACAGATTTAATGTAAACACATTTATCAGATTCATTAACCTTGAAGCCATTAGTTATCATAACATGATCAAATTTTTCATGCCACTGTTTAGGTGCTTGTTTTAAACCGTACAGAGATTTGTTCAACTTTCAAACTTTGTTTTCACAACCTTTTACAATAAAGCCTTCAGGTTGGTCCATATAAATTTCTTCATTCAAATCACCATATAAAAATGCAGTTTTAACATCCATCTGATGTATATGCAAATCATAAATTGAAGCTATAGCAATCAACATCCTAATCGAGGTGATTCTAGAGACTAGTGAATAAGTATCGAAGAAATCTAATCCTTCCTGTTGTCTATAGCCTTTAGCTACCAACCTAGCTTTATATTTATCTATAGTTCCATCTGTTCTAAGTTTCCTTTTGAACACCCATTTGCAACCTATGGATTTACTTCCAGGAGGCAAGTCTACAAGCTCCCAAGTTTTGTTTTGCTTGAATGGACTCCCATTCATTTAATGAAGCTTCTTCCCGTAAAGGAGCTTCGGAGAAGTCATAGCTTCCTTGTAGGTTTGGGGTTCAGACTCTACCGTAAGAGTCAAAAAATCTGGGCCAAAACTTGTTTCAGTTCTAACCCTCTTACTTCTTTTTGGTTCAGTCTCATACTCCAAAGTTGGAGTTTGACTAGTCGATGGAACATCCTGGAGGTCATCATGGACCCTTTTCCGAGGTCCAGACCTTAAAGGAAATATGTGTTCATAAAACATAGCATCTCTAGATTCCAATATGGTGTTCTGACCAATGTTATTATGGTCGAATCGATGACCATGAACCTGTATGCAATTGTATGCTCAGGATACCCTACGAAAACACAATCGATTGTTTTAGGTCCTATTTTAGTTTTCTTGGGAAGAGGAATGGCCACCTTGGCCAAACACCCCCACACTTTAAAGTATGCATAGGAAGGTTGTTTACCATTCCACAATTCATAAGGAGTTTTATCAGATTTTTTAAATGGAACTCGGTTCAAAATATAGCAAGCAGAGAGGATAGCTTCCCCCACAAGTTCGAAGATAACCCTGAACTTGTCAACATAGCATTTACCATATCTATGAGTGTTCTATTTTTTCTTTCAAATACACCATTCGATTCTGGTGAATATGGTGCGCTTGTTTCATGAATGATTCCATTATGTTTACAAAACTCACCTATGGGTATCACATACTCACCGCCACGGTCTGACCTAAGAGTTTTAATTTTAACTCCTATTTGGTTTTCTACTTCAATTTTATAAAATTTGAAGGCCTCTAAGGCTTCATCTTTACTTCGAGAAGATGAACCTGACAATAGAGTGAATAATCATCTATAAAAGTGATGTACCATTTTTTACCACCTCTTGTTGGTGTTGATTTCAAATCTCCTAAATCCGAGTGTATTAGTTCCAAAGGAACTGTTTTACGTTCAATCCTTTTATTAAACGGTTTTCTTGTATATTTAGATTCAACACAGATTTCACATCTTTGATTTTTATCAAAGTTTATTTTTGGTATGCAACCTAAATTAGCAAGTCTTTCTAGAGATTTGAGATTAACATGTCCAAGTCTATCATGCCAAACATGTGAAGAGTCACAAACATAAGCAGAAGAAGATGCATTAACATTCAATTTCAAATCGGATACACTAAGCTTAATCATGTTATCGGTAACATAACCTTTTCCTACTTAATTCACCATGCTTAGAAATAACAACAGTATTAGATTCAGCAACAATCTTAAAACCTTTTCCTAGTAAGATGGTTTCTGAGATAAGGTTTTTGCATATGTCTGGGACGTAAAATACGTCATTCAATGCGAGAGTTTTTCCTGAAGTTAGCTTCAGTTCGACCTTGCCTTTCCCCACCACTTTCGCGGTGGAAGAGTTTCCCATGAACAATTTCTCATCATCTCCTACTATGACATAGGAGGAGAAAGCATTTCTGAATTTACATACATGCTTGGTGGCTCCAGAATCAAGCCACCAGTCTCTCACATTAGTCACACTAGAGACAAGGTCGACTTCAGACACCATGCCAGTGAAATATCCAGAATCATCTACTATGTTTGCCTTATTTTTCTGTTTTGGATCATATTTGTTCTTTTTAGGGGCCTTACAGTCTTTAGCCATATGTCCAGGTTTAACACAATTAAAACAGTCTCCTTTGATGGTGTGCTTAGTGACACCACCCCTAGGCTTAAAATTGTTACCTCTGGGTTTTCGACGTCTGTTACGTCTATTACCCATTTTGCTGGATTCTCCAGGACTTTTCTTTGAAGCATCTTTGTCATCCAGAACATGTGCTTTGTTGGACATGTTTTTTGCTCAGCATCATGCTCTTGTCCTTGCTGCACATGAGCTCCTCAACAAGGATCTTTTTTCCAAGCTCCACCATGGTGATTTCACGAGTCTTGTGTCGCAGCCTCCTCTTGTATTCGCTCCATGAGGGTGGAAGCTTTTCAAACACAGCCGATACTTGTAGAGCTTCATCAAAAGTCATGCCTTCAGCAAGAATCTCGCTGATGAGGAGTTGAAGTTCGACTTTAACTGTTCTACCACGAGATTTTCGTCAGTCATGTTGTATTCCAAGAACTTAGCCATCAAGAACTTCTTACTACCAAAGCACTTCAAGATGATATTTTTCTTCAAGAGCTTCCCATAAGTCAAAAGCATTAAAATTTTCTTTTGCATTATAGAAGTCGTACAAAGAGTCATCAAGACAGTTAAGAATATGATTCTTGCACGAGTAATTCTTCCTATTCCACCTTTCCAGTTTATCTTCATTACCACGGTGATGAAGTCTTCTGGAGGGTCTATTTAAAGCAAGTCCATCTAACCTTTGGTCGTTTAGGAAGAATAACATTTTAGACTGCCATCTCTTAAAGTCCTTACCACTGAAATTTGGTGGTCTTTCTACGGTATTTTTTCCCATGTTCTTACAGCAATTACAATATCACAATCTTACAATATTACAATAAGGCAACTATTACCTTTATATTGTTGGAACTAAATTACAATAAGCGTATGCAACTGAGAAATAATACTTAGATTACACTGAGAAAAATACTTAACACTCACTGCTGTGTTATTGTTATACCGTAGATGCACTGATGATAGTATCAAAAAATTTAGTAGAGGCACGTATGAGATACGCTGAGCTAAAGGTAATATTGCCTGCTACTCCTCTGAGATGCTATAGCAATTAACAAATTACCTCCAGGATACAACTACTGTTAGTTCTCCTCTATGTGTAGCATACACAAAGAGAACCCTTAGAACTTGGTAGCAAAAATGAAAAAACAAAAACATAAAACGAAACAACAACAAGTTTCAGAGAAATGTAAAAACTAATTTATGTTTCTGTAAACAAAGTTTATGTGAACTAATATTAAGTAAACAAAATTTCTGTAAACAAAGAAGTAGTTATACAAAATTATGTTTCTGTAAACTACAACTTGTTTCAGATAAGAACTTGATTTTATGTTTCTGTAAACTTATAAAATTGTTTCTGAAAGCATAAGAGTAGAAGAAGAATTTCAAAAGATAAGAGTTCTGAAAGGTATGAGTTAAAAATGAAATTCTTCTCTCGTATTTATAGGTGAAAAAACTGAACGTTCGGATAAGAATCCAATGCACGACAAGATCCGTAAAACCCGCGTCTCGAACGTTACAAAAGTTAAGGTAAAAGCAGAAGTGAAAAGAACAGTGTACACGCGTTCAAAATTTTGAGATTCTCTTCGAGGCACAGGTGTCAAATGCACCGTGTGACACACGTGAATGAAGATGCTTCTCGAGGCTGTCGGAAATCCAAAACCGAGAAGGCAAAGAATAAAATTCTTTACATGTGTGGGAGAAACGTGTGGAAAACATTTCAGCAAAAAGATAGGGTCGGGTAAACCCACACCCAAACCCGCTCCCGTGCTTTTATGCGAAGCACCGCGCGAACGGGAAAGATAATAAGAAATGCAATAAGGTTTAGGCAACCTTGCCATAGTCTAGGGATTTCCCCATACACAAAGGTCTAAAGACCCAAAGGGCCATGCCCTTAAGGCTAAACCCATGGTATTTAAGTCTAAAACTCTAAGTGTTTTAGTCTATATGGGACTAATGTTTTATTCATTCACATGAAAAAACATCTAGGGAGCAATAGGTCTTGGGATCAAAACATGGTCCATGCATTTTTTGAGCAAAACAAAACATAGTTTTTTCTAACAAATACAACCTACCAAATTGGTATCATGCAACAGATTCAGGGATATCATGTAAAACATGGCGCTATAAGAATCAGTAGTGGTCCTAGTGGAGCTAACACAGCTAAAGGATAAAAAGCAAGTTTGAGACTATAGAAAACTTTGGATCCAATTGGAGAATAGGGAAATGTTGAGATTCAAACTTGACAACCGCAGGGTTCCACCAAAATTTAAAGAATCTACCAAGGATCGGATAGAACACACATGCCACATGGTATGGGGAGGACTTGCGTGAAGAACCCCTTGTTTTTCCTAACTTCATTAATGAATGTTTCGTTACATATATATAATATATGAATAAGAAGGTGCTATAGCTAGTACATACGCGAGTTGAATGGATGAAGTTTGGTATTTGTTCAAATCATACAGCCAGACAATAATCCTTCACCAACGTCAGTGAAAAAGATTGATAACTTTATAACTTCATCATTATGGGGATCCAAGTATGAAAGTTAATATTTACAAAATCATTTGTTACCGATGTACGAAGCCAAAAGAAGAGCATACTATTACAGACGCCCATGAGGGCATGAGTCCATGCATGCGGGTACTCATTCATTCCATATCGTTATCTTGACCACATAGAGTTGTTATCTCTTTAGTGTAGTCGGCAGTCATTTATTCATGGGGTACTTGCACAAAACAGGCTGCCGATTTGCCTGAATTTTGTGGCTTATCCTTTGGTGTGGTGAAATACAAAATGTAACTCTCTTGCGATTTTCCGAGACAAATCAATTTAAAAATTTGAAACTTGGAGTTTTATGACATTCACAATCTAGATAAAATCACATAACTTTTTTTGAAATAACATTTTTTTTTTCAGGTAAAACATAGGAAAGAAATGACATGACTGAAATTGGTGGCATTTGATTTCGTGGGTGTTGTCTTCAAATAGAATAATGGATACATCCATGCCGGACAAAGATCCCTCCGATTCAAGTGGAGCTGTCACTCTCTCCTCTATAATATCTGGGGCAGTGGCCTAGTGGGTGGTTTGGTATTGGTCAATAGGTGTCTTACTTGTTGGCACAGTACAATCAACAGTGAATTCCAGGTTGGCATCTGACCTCTATAGTACTTTCCGGTAGGACCTAAAATTAACATTCATTGACATTACTCACTGAGTTAATGATCTAGTAGGAGATCGGTCACCGAGTTAATGATATAGCTTGTTGCTATAGTGCTAGTGGCCACTTACTAGTCACAAAACTTCCAACGGAGCCGTTGGAGGGAATCTTATCCATCGGATCTTCCACGTCATACTGAGTATCGCGAATCATTCTCAATCGTTGATGACATAATACAGCATCAATTAGAAGATTATGGGTATGGGTCTCATGGCATCAAATTCTCCATTCAATCTCCTATAAATAGGACTTCATTTTGCTCATAGAATCACAAACACAACCACACTGTTATCTTCATTTCGAAGTTCAAACCTTCAATCAACTTAATTAGGTGCCTAACTTTCTTTTATTTCACTTCTCTAATGGCAATTTCGGAGCCGGAATCACACGTAAGAAAAAGCGTGGAAATGCTTTACGATTCGCTGAAACACGGAGATACGGAAACCGTTGCAAAACTGTTAGCTGCAGATTTAGAATGGTGGTTTCATGGACCTCCTGGTTGTCAACATATGATGAGAATGTTGACCGGAGAATCAATGGATTTGGAATTCAAGTTCAAGCCGAGAAATATAACGGTCATCGAAGACCGCGTAATTGTGGAAGGTTGGGAAGGTAATGAAGCTTATTGGGTACATGTTTGGACAGTTAATGCTCAAGATGGTTTGATTACTCAATTCAGAGAGTATTTCAATACATGGATCACCATTAGAGATCTGAGAATGGGTTCTATATGGGAGATTAAGCAGATTAGGCCAACGGTTTGGCAAAGTGAACCTCAAGAGCATCTTAAACGTTCGTTACCCGGTCTCGTGTTAGCCATTTGATGCCATGATAATCATCTGGATCATTATCATCATTAGCTACTAATTGTAATTTTGTGTAAGAAGTTGGGTTTTACAAATGTAATCAACGAAATGGTTTGTTTGCATTAATTATTGTTGTTTTAGTCGATAATTTCCATTTAAGCACATCATACACCACATCAAAAACCAAAATGAGAACCAACCGATTCGACTCAGTATTACCCTTTGGTCATAGATGGCAAAAACGACTCAATGAATATTTATGATATCCAAGTCGAAGTACGAAAACATTATCTCTTTTTAATGGCTGCTAATTTTGTATAAACCAATGGATATTTTTTTAGACAATGAAGTTGGCGATGAATATGCCATTTCTTTTGAGCCGTAAAAAACAAATGGTTGTCAAGTGTCAACCTCGTCCGTGCATGCAACTAGATTTGCTGGATTGACTAATCAATCATTTCTTTTCGTTTGATAATAGTTCGATTTGGCTTTGTTAACTTCCACCGCTGCTATATATGAGGTTGTCAAATTCCATAAATATTATGGAATGAATGAGAAATTACATAACCATTACCAAAATCAAGGAAAAATAATTCTGATCTAACTGCGTTAGTATCTTCTCATGGAATTTATTAGTCTAGTTATCCAATATGTCTGGATTGGCTTTAAATAAAAAGTTTCAAGAAAGGTGTTACTCAAATCAGAGATAATGAGAAATGTATGCTATTATTGAAAGTGAACGAATGATTCAAAATTCTAAATAACGGAATAAAAATGCAAAGAATATATAAAATGAAGGAGAATAATGCACTCAGTTTAAACTATTTAAAGACTCTCCTAATCACTTGAGTTGAGGGCAAGCATGTTGTTCTATTCTGTTTTGTTCTGTTTTTGATGGGCTATTTCAAATGGGGGCGCGAATAAACAAAGTGTGGATCTACTCCCATCGAATCTATTGCAACCAGGGCATATACTCTCGTGTTTGGAATTATAGAGGAAATATATTTGTGCCAAATTATGATCCAAACATGTACTAAATTGCTGATTGTGATTTTCCCATGAAAATTGAAAGGAATAATGTGCAATTTAGTGAAAACTATTTTGACACTCTTCGAAGGAAGTATTATGTTCTATTCTGTTTGTAATTTGCATGGCTGTTTTCAGAGGGGAAGGGAATGAATTGTATGATTCTATTATCATCTCAGATTCTCAATTACTATATCTAATCTATTGCAATTGCAGGGCATATACCAAAGAATATGTGTGTACTAACGTTTAGTTCACAACTCATATGGTCCAATCTGATATCAAGTGAAGAACATACTCTGTGCTCCTTCTTTACAATTTTTTTTTTCCATGGCTGCTATTTAATGCGGGTACCAATTTGCTTGTCGGTGTGTTTTTTTTTTTTTTTTTTTTTTTTTTTGTAAATTAGAATTTCAACATAAGGACTAGAGGTGTAAAGTGGGATGTGCCAGCACGAGCACATCCCAGCCCAGCACGCTAAAATTTGAGCACAAAATTTGAGCCGTGATTCTTAGCTTTAAAGACAAAGACGTTACTTAAATGGGACGTGGTGGGTTTGAATAATTGGCACAGTAGCACAGCACAGCACGCGGCACGGATAAGCACGTGGCACAACCCAGCACAGCACGTTAAGAAAGCATGTCATAATATGTACAAGTACACCATATAACAAGGCCTAATACATCACAATTTTTGTATATTTCACAAAAGCGTCACTATTCTAGCTAGTTTTTAAAATTTTATACTGACTTATTTATAACAACACATATAATATCTTAATATTTGGAAAATATATTTCAATATCATTGTTATAATGTCGTCATCTATATTTAACTAGAACATTAATTTACATGACAATAATCCAATTTTTTATATTTGATGGACTATTTATTTTTATTGAATAAACTTGTTAATTTTACTTGAAATAATTTCAAATGGTATATTGTCTAATTAAATTTTTGTGATAATGTCCGACTTAATGTATACATTAAGTGATTTCAAATTGTTTATAGCACGTGTGCTAGCACGGCACAGCACGGCACGTTTATTCGTGTGTTGTGCCTAGCTTTTGACTAGTAAAGCACCACACACGGCACAACACGTTTAAATCGTTGGCACAACACAGCACGGCACATGGCATGTGAAGCACGCGACTTCGTGTGCCGGGCTGTGCCGGGCCGGCACATTTTACACCTCTAATAAGGACCAACTTAGAAAATTATCCCGAGAAAACTTAGAAATCAATAAATAACATTTTTATAGGGATTCATAATATCTTGAAATCAAGAATGGTGTTGCAGATGGTATTGCAAAAAAAGGCTAGAACTAGTTGTAAGTTTTGCTAGTTTTGTTTTCTATTATATGTTCCCTCCTGATATCAATTGCTGGGTAAGTAGGGATTTATGAGTCTACACATAAAGCTTAAATAAATTTCATTTATGAATCAAAAAGATAATAATATCTTGAGCCAATAACTCTCTGACGCGTTTGAACTTGGGAATATAGTTCGGAAGTGCCTTAAAGCCAGATCAACCGCTGTTAATGTTAAGAAAAACCTTCCAATATGTTAGTGTGCAAGATGCATGCACCTGTAGGTATCCATCAGATTAGCCAAGTCTTCTGCATAAATAGTAGTTGGTTACTCTCGCCTCGCCTAGTGAAATTGTATGCACCAATTCGCTAATGCTATCATGGTATAAGCCTTGGGTTTCATTTTCACTTTTCGAAATACCTTTGGTGCTCCAATTTCATAAAATGATACGGACTACGGAGTACAATTTATTTATTTTTTTGTTTAGTTGAAATGAAGCTTCCATCGGAAAATCACAACGTAGATATATTTCGATTGCTGACTAGAGTTGTACAATACCCAACCCAGCAAATCGAACCTGCCCGCATCCGGTGAAACTGTGGGTTTTTAAACCGAACCTACCCGTAGCGGCTTGGTATACGGGTATAAATCTAAAATCCCGATATATATGGTTCCGTTTATGGTTTGATGTTAAAATCAACCGAACCTGCCTGTAATAAACCGATAATTACAGTCGTTGACGAAAAATTAATCCTATCCCCCCAACTTTTCATACCCTATAATCTAAAACATGTGTATGGGTGTATGATTGATCGTCGAATTATGTCAGGTACAACTATAGACATTATTGGTGAAAAACTGGTATGAAATACCATGAGTAGTCTTTCTAAGAAACATATGGCGTGTACATTTTTTAGTTTTTTTTTGCTAGAACCTGAACCGGGATAACCCACTTCGAAACCCTAAATTGATCGATCCTTATCGCTATAGGTTTAAACACGAATCGAAAATAAATCGGGCAGGGTAGGTTTTAAGTTGTAAACCGAGGTATTAGCGGGTTGGTAGTAGGTTTTTGATGAAATCCGAACCAACCGCCCCATTTGCAGCTCTATGGCTAACGAAAGTACTCCATCCGTCCCACTATTAAGTGACCTATTTACTTTTAGATTTTGTCCTACCATTAAGGGACCTATATCACTAAACAAGGATATATTTCTAAAATTATCATTTTAATTGATTATAAGAAATATGCATAATTTGATAGGCATGTTTATATTCGTTACGTAGGTGTTTTAAAATGCTTTTCAATGGTATGAAGTTTGGGAAAATCCGTGGTGTACTTTGAGAGATAAATCATTTTAAAATTTCACTAGTTATTATCCATAAGGGTATTATTATAAAAAATGCTTAAACATACTATTTTCCCTTGCTTGCCTTAAGAATTGTGCAAACTTGAACTATGTCACTTAATAGTGGGACGGAGGGAGTATCACTTAGGATTTCACCATTCTTAACTACTAGAGTCTACCAGGGACGGACCTAAAAAGGGGATAACCCAAGTTATAGCCCCTTCCTAATTTTGGACCAACAATTTTTAGTTACGAAATTTTTCTCAAAATCCACATCCAGGCCCACCGATAGTTACAGTTAAAACATAGTTATCCATTGCAGATTTAACATATATAAAAAGCCTTAGAAGGTCAGATTACATTATGTTGGTGGGTAGCCTGGCAACAAGCTGGGCACCAACACCCTTTTGGATTGCTAACCCTATTCTGTAAAAAAGAGTTCCTCCTATATTATAATTTGCATCATGGTTGGTGATGTAATTCTTCAACCTCTTCAAAAAAATTATGGTTTCCTCGCCCAACTCCCCTAAAGTTGTAAAGGCTAAAACAGCAAAGCCATACCCGTGAGTTGCGCACTTATCTAGGTATTTAATACGTTTACGCGTTGAGGCCCTCGATATGGCCTGACCGGGTATAAATGTACGAACTCCCCCACCAGTGAGCGGTGAAACAACGGTAACATCAAAACAAACATCCTGACCATTTTCCCAACCATGAACAAGTATATCCTCCGGTCTCAAGGGAGTACCGTTGTCTGATAATAAACCAAGCTCTACCTCCTTCCTGACATGTACACCTGCCTTGTAACAAATGTCAGCGAATACATCCCTTCCAAGGTCATGGCGGAATTTGTTGCCCACATCATTAGCGCAAACGGGGCAAGGTCTCCGAAAATATCCATCTTTTTGTTGCAACTTGAGCATGTACTATCTTCCCCGAAAAGAGGTATTCCCAATCTATAACTTAACACCGACCTAAATTGCCTCGGTCCTATACTTTGATTTAAACCGCCAATGGGAATTGCCTTAAGAAAATCCAAAGCATGTGGAACCATGTTGCTTTGCCATAAAACTGAATCTCGACCGGACATAGAGAAGTGTGACGGAATCTGCTTCTTCACAACATCAAAATATAACACTTCCAACAAACGCATTGGATGTGGGGAAATATTATTTATGTTGAAGGTATAAGTATTCAATCCACATACCTCTAGGAAATTATTCAAAGCTCGCTTGAAGCATGCGCTTGGCACATCATCAGAGGAAACCTTTAGCATTTTCTCTTGTAAGCCCCTAGCCTGAAAACATGATGCGATATAACAAAAATGGCTAGTATCCTCCATTTGTGTAGACACCAAGACCCCCATATTTCATTGGCAAGGTGGAGAGACGTTGTTGAAGTGGTCCAAAGCCAGCGCCATCTCTTGTGACAATGTGTCTCAAAAAGAGCATCAAACGTTGATCAAACAAGGATTTAGCTTGAAGCAGTGCCAAGGGGCTGGAAGTCCTCATAGAAAAATATAATCTTGACACCCCAAATAAATTTGCATGTAATGAGAAGAAGCTCGCATTGAGGATCTTGTAGTTTCTTCACAATGTCCATTAGATAAATTGTTTTGTCTGCTCTAGCTTGTATTAAATCGCTGCTGAACTTAAGATCTAGGCTAACCGGGCCGCCCAGCAATTTCACCCCTCTAGAGGGCCTACCGATGTCCGAGGGAAACACGTTATCTGCTAAACTCCTTTGGTCAACAATAGGCCAAAAAATCTCCGTCTTCTTGATGTTAAGATGAAGCCCTCCGCTGCACGCCTTCCGACTGAATAATGCTTAAAGCCTTCGACACCTCCAGCGTATCTCCTACCAAAGTTCCATCATCTAAGTACCATGCTTGCAGGTCAAGCTTGCATTGCGAAGCAATCATACAAACCATCGGATGTAACGCTAGAGCAAATAATAACGGTCCCAAAGGATCCCCTTGCTGAACCCCCAATGCCGAAGATAAATTGAATTCATTGTAATAAAGCCTTGCTGGCTTAGCATAACAAAACTCAACCCACCTCGCGATACCTGGGCATTTGCTCCGCACCTCCCTGATCAGTGTGCTCATGTCAATTAAATTAAATGCGTTTGTGAAATCAACCAACAACATGGTCATATTCCCATGTCTCCCTTTCAACTCGAGTAACCTATTGTCCGAGTGAAGAATTGCTTCTCCTCCGCCGGGGATACCCACTCGAATTGATGATTACCCAAGTAGACAGCCATTTCCTTACTCACCGCAGACATCGCCAACTTCGAACACATCCTCCTCCAAACTGTCCCTACTGCTATTGGCCTAATTCCACCTCCCGGCTTGAGCAACGGAGTTAATGGTGCACTGTCTAGAAACTCACCCAGACCAGATGGGCATCTACCTGCCAACCATAGGTTAACGACTCCTGCCATAGATGTTAGTAGTTCGTCAGCAACAGCTGTCGCCGCTCCACTAAGAGCATCTGTCAAGTGCTGGGATCTCAGACCGTCCCTCCCACAAGAAGTCCCTCTAGGGAAACTTCTAATCGCGCCTAAGACCGCCTTAGCATCTACATAAACCGCCGCCCCGTTACTGGGTTCTGAATGTATGTCAGGTGGTTCATCCGCACGGTGCATACGCCTCAGTTCGTTCAATGTTTCTGATGTAGTTGGCGTGACACCACCGGAAGATAGAATACGCACTGCCGCTGCGTAGTGCCCTAAAGCCAACTTTCTCTTACATGCTTGAAGATTGGTTTTTTTTTCCTTGGCGCCTTGAGTAGCTTGTCTACTCTCTTGTCCCGATGGATCCAACAACTTTCGAGCTAAGATAAGGCAGCCATTTGTCTCCCTCCACACATTCAAGGCCCGATTTATGCTATTAGCCTGTAATCTCCTTCTATTAGCCGATCTCGCTTCATTGGTATTCTTGGGGTTGTACAAAGTTAGAGTGCAGCTGGGCAATAACAACAATTTGATCCAAGATGTTAAATCAGTAGGCTTAGCCAGAATCTTGTCCATCGTCGCTTTCAGTGTTCTGGAGAAGTTTAGCCTACACGATGGAGGAATGCTAGCAGTTGTGTGTACCTGTTTCTTAAAAATTGCATCTAGCACTTCCAAGGTCAGAACATTCGCTTCATCATCAATGGCTTCAATGCCCGCTTCCAGGGAACCTATGCAAGGTTTGATAATGCCATGAATCAAAAATGTTGCATTGTTTCCATCTAGGGGACCCGCAATAATATCACTGTGATCACGACAGGGACGGCTCCAGGCACGAAGGTGCATACACTCACTGCACAACCACATCTTCAGGTTTCTTAAACCAACCTCCCAAGCATCATAGATGTCTGCATCATTACCAATACGTGCTCTGCATGCACCCCTGCTCTCAGCAGAACCAAAATGTCGATCGTGAATATGGCTAATTAGAGAACTTCGAGTGAAGCCTCTACCTCTAACCCCATCCCGGCAACCATCAAAGATCCTAAAAGGACAATGGAAAGTTGAGTCATCCAAGTGATTAATAACGGCCAAAGGAGAAGAAGAGTCTTGGAAGGGAGAAGATGGTTGTCCTTCCGTTGTCATGACCAAAGGAGCCGAAATGCATCTCACAACAAGCCCCTTACTATTGCTCATCTGATTCAGGATTTTTATCAAACACTTTCCGTGCGTTAAACAACTCACAGAAAATTAAACGTATATAATCACAAACGGATAGAATCACAAACGTGTTGAAACACAAACGTATAGAATCACGTAAACATCGAATCCCCAACGGAACGAATCACCGAATCACAAAGAAAAAATCACCGAATTCCAAAATTTCCAAAAATTTTCGTTTCCTGAATGGGTGCTACTGTAGCAGGTGAGAGAAAATGATGGGTCACTTATTGCAGATTTTAGCCCAGATAGCTTTTAGCCTGTGCATGAGTGAATCAAACCTAATATTTTCCTTAAAAGATTTTTTCTTTTTTTCACTATATTTGTTTTCTCCCTTTTCTTTCATAAACATCAAATTCCTTTTACCAATCACCTTTTGTTAATAGGTTTTGTTAATTAAATTATATTTTAATTGTCTATTTATCTTGCTTTTTATAGCTAAATCCAAGTTATTTATAAAATTATCGGTTAGAAAAAAGTTTTTGCCATTTTAGACGGCATTGACAACTAACAATGTTACAGCCCTACCCAAGTGACATTTCTAGGCCCATCCTTGGAGTTTATAGTGACGTCAACTATGAATATTTGGCTACCATAATCGATAACATCTATTTATTTATTCATTTATTGAAGCGGATAAAATCTAGTAAATTGCTAGAATGGGTTTTGGTGATTAATAGAGGTCTTGGATGAAGTGTTGTGCGGAGCTGGTTAGATTTTCAATTTTGGTAAATGGATCTTTAACTGGTTATTTCAATCTAAGAAAGGAATTAGACAAGGAGATCCTTTGTCTCATTTCTTATTTCTTCTTGTTGGGGAAGCTCTATCTTATATGATAAAACAAGGTCAAGAACAAGGTTTGATATCTGGATTTCAAGTGGTTGTAGATTGTACTTCTGTGAGTCATCTGCAAAATGCAGACATTGATCAAATTAAGAACTTAAGACTTGTTCTTTTATCTTTTGAGAAGTTAACAAGTTTAAAGATTAATTTTGCAAAAAGTGCAATTTATGGTGTGGGCTATGATGGACACATTGTGCAGTTCTTTTCAGTTTTGGGGTGTTACACTGGTGTATTACCTACCACTTACTCGGGTCTACCTTTAGGTGATAAAAGTGGAGGAATTCTTGAATGGGATAAAGTCATTGAGAGCTTTCTTAAAAAGTAGGTAGGTTGGAAAAAGACCATTCGCACCAGAGCAGGTAAAATCCCTCTCATAAATAGTGTATTGGCAAGTCTTCGTGTCTCTATATGTCCCTTTTTGTTATTCCAGCTTCAGTTGCTAAAACTTTAGAGAAAAAAATGAGGGATTTTCTATGGAATGCCAATAAGGGAAATAAGAAGATGCATCTAGTTAAATGGCCATCACTTCAAACGAGGAATGTTTGGTGGTCTTGGTATTAATAGTCTCAAAAAAATGAATAATGTAGTGCTTCTAAATGGCTTTGGAGGTTTGCAACTGAGGATGATGTTTTGTGGAAGAATATCATTGTAGTAAAATATGGGATTTATTTCTCTGGTTGGTTCTCTAAAATCCCTAAAATCACCTATGGCAAGTCTCTTTGGAAGGGTATAATGAAATGCATCTCTATTTTTAAAAGTCATATTCGTTTCAAAGTGAACTATGATAGTAATATCATGTTTTGGAACGATGTTTTCCTAGATGATGTTCCTTTGAGAACTAAATATCCTCATTTGTTCACAGTTTCAAGATCAAAGGAGTACAAAGTAGCTCAAGTGTACAATGCAGATACAGATACCTGGAATTTAATAGTTCCTAGAAGACTAAATTCTTTTGCCAAAAATGAATTACTTCTTTTCAGAGATCTTTGAGTTTGGTGGTTTTAAACAATGCAGCTCTAGATGAAATTTATTGGTTTATTGGCAATAAGGGGAAGTTTTAAGTCAGATTAACTTATGATGCTCTAACAGTCACTCCTTCATATTAAGAAAAATAGCACATTTTCAAGTTCATTTGGGAGCAAATACTTCCTCCAAAAGTTGGATTATTTCTGTGGACTTTGGCTCATGATAGCTTACCTACCCGGGATATGTTAAAAAGGAGAGGAAACAATATTTCACAATCTTGTGTTTTTTGCACTCAGCATGGATATGTTAAGCATCTTTTTATTCATCGTGAATTTGCAGGAATAATTTGGAGTTATTTTAAGTACAAAATGAAGTGGAGCTGTGCAATGCCTGAAGAATTATTTAACATGTTAATGTCCTGGGATATTTCACTGCCTTATCCTTAACAGATTGAAATTTGGCATATGATTCCAATTCCAATCATCTGGTGCATTTGGAAGGGAAAAATTGAGAGGGTTTTCCAGAATAAGTCAAGCATTGAAACTACTATGCAGCATAGAATCAAGTACATTATTTTCTTATGGTGTCTGATTTTCAAAAACCTTTATTCTACAAGTTTTCTAGATATTTTAGCTAGTTGGCCCAAAATGTATTTTGATTATCTGTGACTTTTGAAGTAGTTTGTTACTTCTTTAGTCTTCCACTTTTCTTTCTTTATTTTTCTTGTTTACCTTGAGTGTGGTACAAGCCCTTTTGTACCCTCTCTCTTTTTGATCAATATTTTCATCTTTACCGATCAAAAAAAAAATCTAGTAAATTGTGAGAGGTAAAATCATTTTCTATTTCTGATTTTATTTGCAATTATTTTGTTACCTCTTCACTGTACAATATCTTAACTAAGTAATGTCCAAGCATTTGTTCGTATGTTCATCATCTCATTTTTAATTAAGGTCTATTAACCATTCCAGCACCAACTAGAAATCCCAAAAAAGTCAGTGCGGATATCATTAGTCCCACAAAGTATGAAAAGTTCGGGATCATGTAGTTTATGAACCATAGGCTTTCCTAACCTCGCAAGATGTTTTTCGAGGTTGGTTATGCCAATGGAACTTAAACTGATATCAGAGTAAAGTAGCTTATTTAGGAAGTGTCATTTTACCCGTACCTTTACTCCATGTCACCCGATTTAATATCCACGTTTTAGACCTAATAAGGCTACGCGTGAGAAGGCATGCTGAGATTATTAGTCACGTATAGTATGAGAAGTTTAAGATCCTACAGTTTATACCTAACCTTAAAAGCTGGTTTTCGAGGTTAGTAAGGTTCATGAAGCTTAACAGTCAGTAATACCCAATCAAACTTATTCTCATAACTTATATCATTCTGCAGGGACTGTACAATACTATTGTTGCAGTTTTTAGTCAAGGGAGAACTTTGAAGGAAAATAGTCCCACATTCATAAGATATATCCCATTAATAAATACTAAATATAAAATGTAAGGGCCACTCCATTCATTTCCAATTAGTTTTGAGGTGGATCCCTTCAAATTTTAAATTGGTATTTGAGCTAGGCATATACGCAAGTAAGCCCAACGGCTACCCATATGTAGAATTCCACGTGTTAGAGGCCCATAGAGAGTGCTCTATGCATGAGAGGGAGTGCAAAGGTTAATAGTATCACATTGATAATATCCCCTTAATAAACACTAAATATAATAAAGAATCGTCATTCCACTCATTTCCAATTGGTTTTGAGTTGGACGCTCGCATACTTTAACTTGGACCACCTAACCCAGAATTTCCTTCAATTCAAAGGGACTTGGTGGGAAAGTTTTAAGTTGATTTCCTATTGATAATTTCACCTTTAGCAAACTGAAGGAGATGTTTCATACTGAAATAGAAGATAAACCTGTCAATTAAATGTGGATCTCTCTTGTCAATTCATCATGCGATAGTTCTAATGCTTCAAGATATATAAGATTCTCCAAAGTTAGTGAGATACTAGACTTGTGAAAGCATTGTGTCAAGAAGGAATGTTATTATTTCTTCTTCAAAACTAGATACATTATATGCATAATTGTAAGTTTTGACAGTTCTTGTACATTCTTTTATTTTATTTTAATCAAAAATCATCAGGTGGTCTTAGTGTGATTAAAGTATAATTTTTGTCTCATTTTATTTTTCTATAATAATTCGTACAATAAGAGTAACGGTTTATTAAGATTAAAAACAAACAAAATCTTGTGTGTTTACCTCTCGTATTCATCAATTTTGTGTTGTGTGCTTATGTTTATCAATAAAAATAGTGAAAATTAACATGAGTTCCAATGGATAAAATATTTAGTTGTGATGTATCAATGTCCAAAGGTGTCTTGCATGGGTTCTACGCTCTTAAGAAAATTTGTATCTCCCATAAGCAACATTTAAGATTAATTCACATTGTAACCAAACAAAAGGTCTTTGAATCATGTACCACTAGAAAGTCAAAAGGCACGCGCGATAGACATATCATTTTGTTCCGACTAAATTTAAGTTTACCGTTTCGTGATTTTTATTTTCGCGAAAGCAATCAAATAGTCAATGTCAGCTATCGGTCAATGGTCAAAGTCAACTATCAACACCAAGTGCTCACAACCCATTTCAAGCTAGTAACTACAAAAAGTAATTCCAATTTAAAATAAAATTTTCCATTTAATAATTTTCAATCATAAATATCCTTATACATCAAGAATGTGTATCCATATATATTGTTTTACATGATATATATATATATGTATGGTAACTCGTATTTTTCTAAGAAAGAAAGATTTCCTTATATATATACAACATTTTTCGTGTACTTTCCTTTCTTTTTTCAACACTATCGTTAGTCACTAATATTTTTCGTGTGTCTATGTCTCACTTCTTTTGAGAGACAACGTACAATTGACCATCGCTGAATACATATTCCAGAAAAAATTACTTTCCTTGCAATCAATATCTCCCACGATTGTAACATATGCACTAGAATAGTCTTCATTAAACTTGTGGAGAACCGATAAGTCCTCCTCATATTAGGAATCGATAACTCTTTTTGAAGCAAACCTGAAATATCGAAGTCCTCATCCAATGTGGCTACAATCGATGGAAGGTTATATTTGGATATATATATCTTTGTCGTGCTACTTATGTCGTATAAGTTTCAACTCAGGAAGAAGACGGTCTGATAAGAATGTCTATCATGTATTGCTTGAACTCGAGTAATCTTCGACCATGTTGTTGACAAATTCATCCATAATTCTCTCACACTCTGATCATTCTCTAAAATTCCTAGCTTTTTGGCATATCTCTTGAATATGCGACGTCTCACTGCATCAACTAATAATTGATCATCAAAAGCTATCGGACATCTATTACGTGATTCAGAATGCGCCTTAAAAACCATAACTCCCTTAAAGATTAAGGTACTGTATGAACCTTTGTTATAGCCCTATGTATACTTCGTCATCTTTTTCATTATATGTTTATTTTATCCTGACAATAACATTATTGAAATTCACGATATGAAGACTCCCTTGCTCTAGGATCGTAAGCATTTGTCACAAAGAACTCTATCAAAGTTGTTATCAAATATGTTTGGTGATCATAGCACCTGACACTTTGTTAGTTGGGAAGATGTATGTGTAATGTCTCTATTAAAGCATAACCCTTAAAGATCATCCACATTACCTCGTGAGCCCAAAACCATCTTGAATTGGAATATATAATTCTTTAGCTTGTCATTAAACATTTGATTGTATTTTCACTTGAAAAGAAACATAAAGGTACTTGTACACATATTCGTAAAGATACTTCGCACTCTCTACACTATTACAACTTTCTACAGTTGATGTGGAAATCGTAATTCAGTGATAACCACGGTTAATAAGGCATAACAAATCTGTTATTTACGATAAATTTTCTACTAATTTGTATAGTTCTTCTATTATCGTCTTTGCATTGTACAATATATTGGGTAAACTGTTAAATAAAACTTATCTTACACTTTATATCCTTTATTTGCTTGTTGATACACATACCATGACTCATCCATCTCTTCACATAGTTATATAACTCGGGCTCGATATTTACCTGGATCGGGGATTTATGCCCTAACTATATGATCAAAATCACCCGAACCTTGTAACTTGTCTTTAGTTCCAAAATGATCAAAATACAGACAAGTAGTAGACCTCTTTTCCGAAACTCAACCAGGTGAACTAGGGAAATATCTTTGAAGAAAAGCATACACACTTTCAAGACTATTATAAATTTGGGTATTGATGCAAGCTTATGATTGCTTGATAAGATGGGTCTCGAAACAAACTATACACTTGAATTATTCATGCTCGCTGCAAAAGTGAGATACATTTTGCATAATTATAAGTTTTGTTTCTCTTTAAATAGTTGAAACAAACCTTGTGCTTGCGATAGCATAGCCCTATAAGAGCTATTAGCTACCAACACAATAAAAAAAAATGTTCTTGTACATTCTCCTTTGTTTAATATATTTATCTTTTTCTATCAAAAACCATTAAGTGTGCTCTTGGTGTGATTAAAGTACAATTGTTGTTTGATTTTAATTTTCTATAATAATGTACGTGAAAAAAGTAACAGTTTATTAAGATTAGAAAATGAAGTAAAATTTTGTGTGTTTACCTTGTTATAGGTGGTATTAATCTATTTTTTGGTTGTGTGCTTATGTTTATCAGTAAAAGTAGTGAACCTTAACATGCGTTCTATTGGTTATTCAATTTGTTTAGGGTGTACCAATTTCCAAAGGTGTATCTTGTACAAATTCCATGCCCCCAAGCAAATTGTTATCTCCCATTATCAGTATTCGAAATTACTTCACATTATTGTGGCCGAAGAAAAGGTATTTGAGTTATGTACCATTTTTTTTTTGTCATCATTGTGACATTTGTCAAACTCGATAACTCTAACCGAAGATTGTTACGAAGATGAATTTATGTGAAAATCAAATGGTGGGTAAGGAAACCTTGATATTAGTGGGACAAAAGATTTAAAATGGGCTTCGTTCTTTTTTCACACGAGTTTATCCACAAAATAATCTTAGTCAACCAAGCATTGATGATATTGAATGGAGAATCCACATTAGATTTGGTTACTAATGGGAAAATCTAAGGAGCATTAATAACTATATAGATCTAATTAGATGTCTTAAATTTATTAAAATAACTATCTAAAGGGTTTAACTAGTCTCTAGTAAAAAGATATTTGTCATAAGAAAATGGAATCCCATTAGATATACTTTACGTAGTTTTTTGTCATTACTATGACATTTATCAAGATCGACCAAATAAAAATCTGCATTAGATTTGGTAATTAATGATAAAATCTAAGTTATATATGTATGATAAATGTTGCTAATATGGGGAATCGATTTTCTTAGGGGTGTGCCAAAATCCAGATAAGATAATACATATATTACCTTAAGGTTGTTAATACTTCCAAGCGATATAATACCCCCGTTAGCAACCATGTCAACAACAATCAAACTAAAATGGCTTACATTTATTACAACAAGTAGTGCAAATTGTTTAAGTAGGATTTAGTTTTAATATAATTATTTCTCAGTACTAGTAAGCTAATACTTGTGGAAATCATCTATGGGTTATTATATTGTTGGTTTGGTCTTTGTAGTCATTCTTTTTATTCTGAATTTGGAAAACCTTGAAGTTGATGGAATACTAATCACATCAAAGGAAGAAGAGTTGGAGTTTGAAGAACGACTTAAGATACTCAATAAACCTCCTATTAAGACAATTTATGTAAGATCTAAAATAAAATCATGATGCATGCTAACTTAACAATTACTTGTGGTATTGAAAACATATTTAATAATTGTTTGCTATTTTGATGTATAGTCATCATGGGGTGATATCTACGACTGTATCGACTTTTACAAACAACCGGCGTTTGATCATCCATTACTGGAGAACCATAAAATTCAGGTTTGTTTAATATATTAATTAGCATATATTTTACATAAGTGAATTAAAGGTTATTTTTCCAGATGAAACACAATGGGGAGTCGAAAAGAGGTAGTGGTGAAACATCAATTTTTCCAAATAATATAGAGACATGTCCAGTAGGAACAATACCCATACGGAGGACGCTAAAAGAAGATTTAATTAGGGCTAAATATTTGTCATCATCAAATGAACTTGTATCTGGAAATACACGAGAATATGTAAGCATATATCTTGTCTTTATTATATCACTGATTTAGAGTATATATAATTTCAAGTCGGTTGTTAATTTTTACCTTCTCTAATGTACATCAAGAATTTCTCAGTTTGCATGTGTTGTATATCAAAATAAAGGGGAAACATTTTATGGGGCTACCGCCAACATAAGCATATGGAAACCACATGTAAACCCTGACCAATACAGTTTAGCTGAAATCTCTCTACGATCAGGATGGAATGATCAATACAATAGAATACATGTTGGATGGACGGTATGTTAATTAAATTCTTCATGTTTGAACTAGATACAAGATAGTCATAGTGAGAATATTATCATTTATGTATATTTAATTTGGCAGAATTTGACATCCAAGTTTATGCATATTTATCAGGTGAATCCTATATTGTATGACAATGACACCAATGTTCGAAATTTTATATATTGGACGGTAAGTTCTAAATTATACGATAATATTAAACATTTTTCTTATTCATTAATTATGTGTTCTCGTTAATAGACAATTTCTCCTTTTTAAGTTAGTATAGTATGAAGTTTTAGACTTATCTAAGCAACCTAACTCATTAATTTTAACAGACAAATAATGGCAAGAAGACAGGCTGTTATAATGCTCTTTGTCCTGGATTTGTTCAAGTTGATCCACAACATCCACCAGATCTACCTTTAAGCGTCACGTCTGTTTATGACGGCGTTAGGGTTGAAATGCATTCCCATATATATCTGGTAAGTAAATCATATTGCTATAAAATATCATTTGATGAAATAGCTAATACAACCGTTGATAACAAAATTTATTTGTTCTTATGAGCCTTTATATTAAATGAAAGTTATAATTATATTATACATTTGTAACTATAGACGGTAGATGGTGTACGTAAAAGATAGACCATACTTGACAATTCCAATTTTTTTTTTTTCACAATTCAAATGTAGAATTCATCGGAAAATAGATGGTGGTATGTAATACAAGGGATAAGAATTGGATATTGGCCAACAGAAAATTTTCCTCTATTCAATAGCATTGGTGTAGCGCATATATTGGGGAGGACACTCAATGGAAAGTGGAGATGGAAATGTTCCTTAAATGGGAAGTGGACATTTTCCAGATGAGAATTTTAGGCATGCTGCCTATTTTACATAGATCCAATATAACGATGCGTCTGGTACCCTTTTAGATCCTCATAAGAAAAGGATGACAGATGTTCTTGGGTGTAAAAAAAACTATGACATAAATTATTATGGTTTTTGGGAGGATTTTGGTCGAAGACATACCTTACAATATGGAGGACCAGGAGGAAAGTTCTAGTTAAGTTGGGCGGTGTAGAATGTTGTTCCTTAGTTCGTATTATATCAATAAGGAGAAGTTATCAGTGTCGTTTCTCCCTTTTCTATATAATTAAGAAATTTTGTTAAATATATTCCTGGGCAGATACTCATATAAGATTTATTTTTTGAGAAATGCATTGAATAAATAACAATCGTTTAACAGACCTAGGGTAAATAATCATATTATTTGATACGAACCCTTGGGATTTTCATCCACGGATGGATTTCCTCCAAGATTTGAACCCTTGGGGATTTTCATCCACATATGGATTTCCTCCGGGATTTAAAAAAAAATTGGGCTATGGCTAAATTATAGTCGAACTAGTAGTCAACTTTTTTCCAAAATGGGGAAATTTAGTAGAGATCTAATGAGTATTACATGAATTTAATTCGTAAGGTTGAGAGTATTCATGTGACCATTCCCGATTTTCAGCTAATTATTCTATACGATGCTCTTTATAAACTTGTTTATAAATTTTTTTAGGGTAAAACAGAGTGTCGGATAAGATAATATCTTCAAATCAATCCGCTTTCATAACATAATGACTTTATATGAAGTTTTACATAAAATACAGACTAATAATACTTGAAAAAGTTTATCATGCTGTAAAACTAAAAGTATCGAAAGCATTTGATAAAATTGATTAGGGGTATACCAATTAGATTCTTAATAAATTTGGTTTTAGTCGAAGACAGTGTGACTTAATTTTTAAATTCCTATCTATCGTAAGTTATTTTGTTTTATTAAATGGTAGCCTTGGGAGTCATTACTACTTAAACCCTTTAGGGATCTTAGACAAACATGCCCACTTTCTCCATGTTGTATTTGATTATAAATGCATTGGCGAATAGTTCTAGATAATTATTCATGCACAAAGTAATAATAACTCTATGAAAGTTAAGTTGAATAAAATTTGTCAAGTGATTTCTCACAATTTATTTACCGGGTCCGATGATGGTTTCCTAGCTATTTTGTAGAGCTGATGTGGTTGAATTTAGAAACTTGATGAATATTGTTGACATTTTTAACTTATCCTCTGGTTAATTATCATAAATATGGAAGTTATTAATAATGAAGTCAATAACTAAATTGAATCTGAGCTTTCAAACTACCCAGGAATACTTCGAATTTAGTTTATTGTTGCTTGAATTGTCCAAAATTTTCTAAAAATGAGAAATTTTATAGCTTGATTTGGGCTAAGTCAAACACGTTCGGCTACAAAATCTGAAGAACAGGTAGCCGAAGTTATCTGCAAATGTAGTTCGGCTAATATTTATGAAGGCACATGTAGCCGAACATAGTTTTAATGGAGTTTTTTCTTTCAAAGAAAAGTTCGATTAAGAGAAAATAATTGTGACGTAACAAAACTCAATATATAGTGATTCGGAAAGAAGTTCATTTAGGGGGGAAAAGTTACGACGTAACCAAACTTTTATCTGAACATTTGGCTTGGATTTTTTATTTTATTTTTGCGAAATAGCCGACCTGTTCTTCGTGTTCTTTCCAGAAGGTTTGGTTAGTTCGAGAAAGTTTTTCACAAAATTCCTAGCCGAACTTCTCTCCGCAACTTCAATTTTTATGATTACTGCACTCAATTTATAAATAACATATGTATAAAGAATACATGGGTTAGTCAGAAAGTACATCTAATACACAAATTTCTAAAATCCAGATTTAAAATGATTATGAAAATGAAAGAGAAAATAAAAAGATAATAAAAGAATTCGAAATGAAATCTAGTTAGTAGAAAAAATTGTGTTTTTGTATTTATGAATTAGAGTTTTAGTTAAGTTAGTAGGTCGAAGGAGGAGGTTGTTAGGTTAGTCATAATTTAAACAAAGATAAAGAATAAAGTCGTTTCCAAATTTTAGTGCACCCCTTATAAATGCAGGGAAGGTGGCTAAATACACCATGGCAAATCATGGTCCCAAAAAATCGTTCTTAAATGTTAAACCATATATTGTTCGAGAGAGCTTATAAATCTATTCACTGTTTGAAAGCTCAAATTCTATGCCAAGCTGGTAGGACAATTATCCTAGCTGTCAGCTGCAAGTCCTAGAATTCTCTAAATAAAACTTAGACAATCTTAGTGATTCAAAGGGATTTTGGTGGAATGAAAAATAAATAATGGAAAGGTTGCTCATGAAAAGAACTTATGGAGGGAAGTTTGTACCTGTAAAGATAAAGTAGGAAATACCAATAGATCCTAGAAATAATATATTAGAGAGTGTTTGGTCCAATTTACTAAGTCAACTGTCTGTTTGGTCCATTTTCAAAATATATATTACAGTTTGGTCCTACAAATGATGGTTTGGTTATAGGATGACGTAATTGTGATCTTGTAGTGGAAAAAATACCCTTTTAGATTCATATATATAGGAATTTATTAGCACAAAATAAATCTTTTTCTTTTTCTTTTTCTCTCTCCTAATTTCAGATCTAGTTTCTCTCTGTTCTTGTTTTTCTTTTTCTTTTGTTTTGTTGATGGTGTTTGAATATGATGAAGACGATTGTGTTGAAGATGAAGAACACGATGAAGATGATGAACTATGAATATTTATATTCTATTCTTTGTTGTTGTTGTTGTTGAAAATAGTGGAGACGATGAAGACGACGATGGGAATTTGTGATGAAGATTTTGGATGTTTTTTCGTCTCTGTTATTGTTGCTGATGATGTAGACGGTAAAAATGATGAAGATGAGTTGTTGATGCTGATGAAGAAGATTAAAATGACGAAGTTCATTTCTGGAATGAACTCTGGTTTGTGAGGAAGTTCATTTCTGGAATGAACTCGTGTTGAAGACGAACTCGTGTTGAATTACTAGGTGTTCATTTGAAGGAATGAACTCAGGATTTCATCAGACTGAATGAACTCCGCACAAAAAATAAGTAGAAAATTTAGTTTGGTTTTATTAGGAGTTCATTTGATGGAATGAACTTCGTAGTTCATCAGACTAATGAACTGCTACAAAAAAATAAGTTGGAAATTTAGTTTGGTTTTATTAGGTGTTCATTTGAAGGAATGAACTCCGGAGTTCATCAGACAAAATGAACTGCTCCAAAAAATAAGTAGGAATTAACACAGAAGGGTACTTTGGTCCATTTGATATTTTTAAATAATTATGGACCAAATGGAAAAGGTGATTTCTGAAAGGACTAAACTGACTTAGGACCACCTGAAAAAAGACCAAACGATATTTTTTCCTAAGATAAGGGTGGGTTAATCTTCAGAAATTCTCATCATGTTAACACGTATTCATTGACAAAGTTAGCATGGAGGATGGTAATAATAATCCTAATGACTTCCGGGTTAAAGTTTTTAAGTGAAGGTACTTCCCTAGATACCATAAAATAAAATAAACTATGCCGGTACTGCATGAAAAACATATAGGAAGTAGTGCCTTCCAAAGTTAACTACCGGCATAGAAAAATTAATTAAAAAGAATGTCGGAACTGCAAGTCTTGTCAGAAATAATTTTTTTAAACTGCCGGAAGTGATGAAGACCATGCCGAAAAATGGTGCCGGCATGCTTGGTAACTAACATTCAATGATGTAACTAAGTGCCGGCATGCTCGATAGAAATCTATCAATCCCGGTACTCAAGTGAATTTTTTTTCAAGTTTCTGGATACTTTACATCATGTGCTGGCATAGAAATTCAAGCAACATACCATGCTCGAGAATTAAATGACCGTGTCTCCAGTGGAATGAAAACCAGAAAAAACAATCAAAGCGGACTACCCCCCCCCCGGACCCCTCCAGACCACCTGCGTAAAATACAACTTTTGTACCGGCATCGTATTCAACCTAAATTATATGCCGGTATTGATAACAAATTCCAAGGGTTTTCCTGTGTACTTAAAGTGTACTGCCGGCATACACGAATAAATTCAAATCAATGCCGTGACATACTCCTGCAATGAAATGCCGGGACAAAACATTCATTTTCAGGTGATTCTGTAACTCAATACCGGCATGGCATTCATACTAAAATCATTGCCGTAACTATCTACCGGCGTTGTCTTCAACCTAAATTCCATGCCGTTATTTGGTACCGACATTGTATTCATACAAATGTCAATGCCGGAACTCACTGAAACTCAGCTGTTTGAGTTAGGGTTCGCGATTCTAAGCTAAACCCACTGCTGTAAGCTAGTTCAAAATCACTAACCATCTCACAGAAGCCATGTTTACGAGAGGTTGGTTGTCCGAGTTCTCCTCTTCTTCTTCTTCGACAATCCGATTGATTATTTCTTGTTGTTTGTGTTGAACAATCGATTTTGAATTCGATTGGGAATTTGATTTCTTTCGAGGAGGCATGATTAAACGGATGAAGAAGAAGATGGAAGAATATTTTTTTCTTCAAAAACCTAAACCTAGGTGACTTCCAGAACTGATTTAGAAGAAATGTGAGATATATGAAATTGATTTTTGATTTTAATGTTTTAGGAGAAAGGGTATAACAATCTTTTCATATATTTTTTTAATTAACCAAAGGGTATTTTGGTATTCTCATACCAAATGGTCACCCCTTAGCAAAAACTATGGGTTGGGGGAAGTAATCAATATCCCAATTAGATTGGGCATCTCCCAATTGCGCGTTCTTATTCTTCGGATGGCACGAGTATTTGTTTTTTCCCACTTTTGCGTAGCCTAAAGCTAAAGGCTTGGAGGAACATATTTGCCTATCCTTCGCTATTTTCCTAGATCTGCCCATGGCAAGAGAAAGTCAAGTCATTCCGTTGTTTAAATTTTAAGTAGTTGCACCCATCATGTGCATAAGCAGGTGAAAAATACAACAACAATCCAATAATTCTTAATCTACCATGGCACAAAAGCGGGTAAAAAGTACAACAACAATAATTCTCAATCTACCATAGTTCGTGTCCTAGGATATTGTACAAGACAAATCTCCATATAGAGCATCTCCAATGTCTAAGATCAAAATCATCCTATGCTGAGGTCTTATCAAAACCTTTTTACCGTGGTTCACTGCTAAGTGGTTATCAGAAAAATCATATTATTGGGGCTACAAGGGGAGTGTTTTTGGGGGCTACAAGACTAAGTGGAGGCTAAATGGTATAGGGGGAAACCAAATCAATAGTAAATGTCAAATATACCCTTTCCTATAAACATACTATTATTAAAAAAAAAGTAAATAATTAATTAATTTCTCTTTTTCTTCTTTCCTTCTCCTTCATTTCAGCACGATAAAATCACGATGAAAATGATGATCATAATTTCATGATGAAATCGTGATCATTTAAAAACTTAATTTTTCTTCTTCCTCTCTTCTATTTCTTCTCCATCACATCGTGATTCTTCATTGCATCGTGATGAAGATGATGATCCTAAAATAAAATAAAAATTTATTATTTTTCTTTCTCTCTTCTTCTTCATCTTCTCCATTGCGTATAGAGATTATAGAAAAAAACAAAAACTAAGAAAACCCACAATTTATTTTTACTTTTGATCCACTTAAAAATTCGAATCGATTAAGTTGAGGAAAAAAAACTTTCTGAAACTGTATAACGAATGGGAGTTCACGCTTTCCCAACTGTGAATCCTGTATTACGGTTGGTAAAATACATGTTTCCCATCCATGAACCTTGAACCTAGCTACCTGTACGGTTGGGAAAGTAAGAGCTCCCAACCGTAAACGAGTGTTTGCGGCTATATTTTCCTAACCGTAAGCTATTCTGATAATTACATAAAATATATATATAAACATTGGTCTAATTTTAGTTAGGTTTTCCCGCCGAAAATGCTTACTTTCGGCTAGGTTCCCCATCCGTAACTTGAATTTTCGGCTTGGAAAACCTTGCCGTAACTGTTTCTGATACTTACAAAAAATAATAGGAAAAAAATCGGTGGGGAGTTCTTGTCGACCCAGCTGCTAAGTAATTTACGGTTGGGAAATCTTCAATTCCGAGCCATAAATTACTAATTTCGTCCGGGTCGACAAATTTACCCAGCCGTAACAGCAGAAAATTCTAGATTTTTTTTTCTACAGATTTTTGACGGATTTGAATTGATGTTGGAATTGATTATAAGGTTATCTTGAATTTTGTGATGAAGGGTTTCATCATTTTTCTTAAAAAAAAAATCAAAAAAGTTTCACCAAAATCACCATTTTTCCTTCTTCAAAACTAAAAAAAAAAAACAAATTTTGATTTGCAAAAAATTAATGTTTTGATTAGTCTAATCGATTCATTAAGACTGATTAGTTAGCTTAATCAAATTAATTAGCACTAATCAAATTAAAAGTAGATTAGGCATTACAAAAAATGATGGATAAGGGGTCATATGGGTTGTTATTTCATGACCCCATTTAGCCTCCAAAAACCCATTCATTTGTAGCCCCAAAAATAGGATTCTATCAGAAAGCTCCCAAAATTCGAGTTTGCATCCGCTAGTATCAAATGTCATTCAAAAATAATTTTTGTACTCGTAATTTGATTCAAAACGAAATTAAACGGGCGGGTATCCGCATTTGAAATATCTACATTCCAAATTTTTCAAAAAATGTGTCCTGTACTCCACTTCTCACTCTCTCAAAGTACACAACTCCCGATGTCTTCTTCCTCTCGAGAAAAACAAAAAAGCTATTTCCAGTTTCTCTCTTCATCTTCTTCTTCTACCTCTCTTCATCAAGAAATTCCAGTTTCTCCCAAAAGACTCTTATCATCTTCTGTACTTGATGGAGAGAAAAACAACATAAAGAAATGGCGAGGAAGATGAATGGTATTGGTGTTATTCATATTTTATCTTCATCTGATGAAGAGGGAGATGATTATGGTGATGATGATAGTTCTCCTGTAATACTCCTATCCAAGTCGATTAATTATTCTATGGAAGATGAAAATCAAAAGAAGAACACAGTAATGGATGATGTTGATGGTGATTGTCTGATTTTGGATTTGAATCCATTTGAAGACATACACAAGCTCTCCATCAAAGAAGAAGCAGCCATGGAGGATGATTCTCTGAAACAAGAAGAAGAAGATCTTACTGCTGGATTTGGTCAGGTAATAAATAAAATCAAAGTCCTGATTTTGATTTTGTTTTATCTAATTCTAGGTCAATTTTAGGTTTTTAGGGTAAATTGGAAAACCCCCTTTTAATTTATTCATGAATCTGATAATTGAAGAAAACCCTTTCATTGGCCGACTTTAGGAGGCCTTCTATAGTGTGGGTTAGATGGATTATGTCCGTCACACTTTTATGGTCATCTTTTTGATATGCAAGATTTCAATATGATTTGATCAAAATTCTTCATTTCTGAATCGTATGTTATCAAATTTGTTAAACTTTCTTCTAATTGATCGACAACTGAACTCTAATTTCACAACAATTTACGATGATTTTACTAATAACTCTACGAATTGCACCTTCAAATCATAGCAGTAGTTACAATTAAAAAATCTGAAACAATTTCATCAAATTAAGCCAACGACTGCAATTTCAGCTTGATTTTCTTGTGCATATAACTCTAAGCAGTGATAAATTTATGAAAAAAATTAACCCATTTCGATCAGTTCCAGTAGCAGAGAAAGAAATTGTCATGTTGCAGTTTCAGATAATCGGGTGAAGAAGATGAAGGGTAACCGGGTAATACCAAACCCGACCCAAAATCCAAAATTCGATCCAAAACACAACAGATGATAAACTCATCTTTTAAGCAATAATTTTTTATCCAGATCTCCAATATCCTCACAACCCACACTTATAAACACCATTATAGGAAATTAGCAGCACCAAAGAAAACAAATTTGCAAAATTTTGTTTAGGTGTTGAATTTAGGATTTTGTTTTAGTAGAAAGAACTAGAGGAACAGAAAGAAAATTGAAATAAGAACGAGAACTAATTGTTTGTTTACATATGAAGAAGTAGAAGAAGGTGGTTGTGTAGCAGTTGAGAGGGGAGGCGGTCCCAAATTAGAAGAAGAAAGTAGAATTAGAAGTAGTGAAGGTGTCTGGATTAAAGGTGTTTATACTTATGTCCGTTCAATGGCTATGATATAATGTATGTATATCTACGGCTAGCATTTATTAGGATGGGTTTAGGTTTCGTTCTACCAACCTAAGCCAACAGAATGTCTCTTCTTGCACACCCTCATTATGCACATTAAAAATCAAACTGTTTTCTGCTCACAACTCGGTTTTGTGCACGCCTGTGACGCTATACTAATAGAGATGATTAGTTATAATGCAATGGATAAAATTGCACAATTGCTTCCTGGTCACTTTAATACTTCTACGACAAAATAAAAGCGTAATTTAGGTGATAAAAGTGTGATTCAGGTGATTTTTTAGACTATGGTGCAGGTTTTTGGTCTCAGTCGGCCCCACTGCTATAGCAGTCATCTAGTATATATATATATATACAAAGTAAGAATCTCTATGAATTTTCTTCATTCCAATTATGCATTCGGGGTTTAGGGTTTATGTGGTGGTAATTTGAACTGGGAAATTGATTGAATTTGAGGCAAATTGGAAAACCCCCTTTTTGTTTTTTCACGAATCTGCATGTTAGCTGCTTACACTGTGTTCAGAGAGAGATTCGGCATTTACATTGTTAGTTAATCACAATATATGATTCACTTGTTTCAGAGAATACAATATGCAGAGACAAAATCAGACTGTGTGAAGAAAGAAGATGACATTCTTGGGGAGAAGACAAAGAATCAAGAAGAAAAAGGTAAGTGCATTTGTATAATTCTATTTCACAGTCTTCAGCTTTGCCAATCTTCTGTTCTGTCATTTGGCGAAATTTTGGATTTAGGTTGCCTTCACTCTAGATTACACCAGTATGACTATCAGTGCTCTTTTTATCAATGTAGTACACAATTGGGCATAGGTTTTGGTCATACATGTTGAAATTAAGATCACCTGATAATCGTTTTGAATGTAAGTTCTGTTTTGATAAATGTGATGTTTTGGCAGCTGATAGAAACCGAAAGGCTGAAGATATGCCGGAAGCTGGTGCCAGAGCTAATGGTGCAAGTTCAACTGATCAGAATAATGGTGGATCCAGCGTACGTTCTCTCTCTTTTTAAGATATACAAAGAAAGAATTTATATGTATTGTCTTCTTTCCAATTATGCGTGAAGTAATGTATTACCTTTTCTTGATGTAATCAAGAATGTGGTGGTAATTCGAACTGGGAAATCGATTTGCGTTGAGGCCTTGAACTCCTAATTCCGCTAATGTGATTGTTATCTTTGTTTTGTTTGCAGAAGAAGAATGTGATAGTTAAGAAGGAAAATGCATTCTTCCAAGAGGTTCACTCATTTGAGTTGTTGGAGGAAAGTCCAACACCTAAGCACTTGGGTACAGGGGAAATGAGTGCTACCCTAAGCGGTTATTTAGCTCGACCAAAAGTGAGCACCAGATTGGGAAAATGGCTGGTTGCAAAGAATCTGAATTTCAGTTCTGGATCTTGTAGCACGTCAAGTGATATATTTAAGACTCCGATGACTTCATTGGAGTGTATCAATGGTGAAAGTCCTAAGATATCGGTGGAGCAAACTCAGGATAAGGTAGCTCGAAAACTCTCATTGGGTATTCTTCCTCTACTGACTAGTTCAAGTGGGATCGACAAAGACCCAGAAACGGGCAATGCAGGGGTGCTTACTATGGCTGATGAAGGTTGTAAAGAAATACAAAAATCAGTTGAAAGGCTTTCTTTGGCGCAACACCTGTCCTTTTTGGATGATAATCACCAGGATCCATTTACGTTGCTGCTAAGAGCTTGCAAGCAGTCTGCTCCTTACACACTATTGCACTTGTTCTCTCAGTACTGGTTAGTCGTCTATTTATTCAAAGCCGCAATCCTTTGTGTTTATTTTGAGAGAAAGGTTTGAATGCCCACGTGTTTGTTGCACGTGGTGCCCTATCCGTCAAAGATACCAGGCAATTAGCCCATGCCAACAGGTCATCTAACGAGATGCGTGCACTGTGTTCGCCTTAGAATTCTATTTAGTATGGTTTAGTATAACATCCTCTGTTCAGTAGGCCTTTAGTATAAAATCCTCTGTTCATTTCTATTGCCTTTTGTTTTAGCTGTGGTTTAACATGTCGGGTCTAAATTTTGCCATTTTCATTTTTTTTTTTTTTTTTCTGATGGAAGATTTGAATTACCTTGAATACAGTGACCCTGGTAGTATAGAGAAGATTGGTGAGGGAACATTTGGAGAAGCCTTCAGGGCTGGTGGGAGGGTCTGCAAAGTAGTGCCTATGGACGGTGATTTAGTGAATGGGTTTGTACAAAAGGTATTAAGTCCAGTCATTTATTTTCTCCAGGGTGTTTATTTTCAGGGTTTTTATCAATATAACATTCGCAAATACGGTTAGTTTGAAAGGTTCATTTTTTTTACCTGTAAGTTCATTCATATGCTTCTCAATTCAAGGGCATGTTTAGCTAAGGGTTTCAGTGAATTATTATTCAGGACTTTGTGTAGTTTTATTTTAACGCATCTCCTTGTTTTTGTCAGAAATCCATAGAATTGCTGGAGGAGGTATTGCTTTCATGGGCTCTGAACAGTCTAAAAGGTCAAGAAGGCGATTTGGACAACACATGCACAACCTTCATTGAGACAGTAGAGTATGTGCTGCCTCTGCATAAACACATCCATCATGTATACTGTCTTTAGATTGATCTCAGTAAACTATGATTGATTTGTTAAGGTCAATGTTGTGTGAACATGGTTCCATTTTCAGTGATAGTCAAACCCATTGTCTAAGACCTGTTATAAAGAATGATAAACTGATTTCATAATATTTCAATGCGAACTTGTAAAGGGTTCTCGTGTTTATGTCTGCACAGTGTACGAGTTTGTCAAGGTGTATATGATGCTTCCCTCATAAAAGCAAGGGAAGATTGGGTTGTAAGACATAACTTGGAAAACGATCACCAAAACGAATTTTCAGGGGAACAGGTTAGACTTTCATCCCAAACAGTCAAATTTTCTGGATAGTAGAATCTTCTCGCCATGTTAATTCCTCGCAATCTTTTCAGAATATTAGAACGAATTTAGTATCATAACTTTTTTATCGAGCTAGAGTTTGTAGTTCTGTTACTTATAAAAATTATATAAATGTTCCACTTATCCAGCATGAGTTGATTTTCCTTACAATATTCCGCAATCTAAGAAAATGTACCCTTACCAAAACTATCCTAGATTCGTTTAGTTCTGCTGCCCAGCCACATGCAGGGAACAGATTAATTTTTTTAGTTTTCCGCAATCTAATTAAATTTTCTTCAGTGCTATGTTGTGTTTGTCCTAGCATATGGTGGTGAGGACCTTGAAAGCTTCGTGCTCTCAAATTTTCATGAAGTCCAGAGCTTATTGGTTCAGGTGGGGTTCTTGAATTTCCCAACTCTTTGTCAGACTCATTCTCCACATGGGAATTTAGAACTAAATTTCTCTCTAATGCTACATTTCAGGTTGCAGCTGGCTTAGCTGTGGCAGAAGCTGCTTATGAATTTGAACATCGAGATCTCCACTGGTCTAGTTTAATCACCAATTACATTACTACTAATTTGGCGGTCTATTGGGAATCTCCATCATATGTATTGCTGAGCTGACATCAAATTCCCTCTACAGGGGAAATATCCTTTTAACTCGAAGGGGAGTTGAAACAGAAAAATTTGTTCTCGAGGGAAAACAAATGCGGGCAAGAACGTTTGGATTGTCAATATCAATAATTGATTTCACCCTTTCCCGAATCAATACCGGTAATTACTAACTATCTACTACTCTAACAGTTTTAGTATGTGCAGATTCAGACCTTTGTTTTGTTTTCTGCCTGCAGGAGAAGCGATACATTATCTTGACCTATCAAATGATCCAGAACTGTTTAAAGGTCCTAGAGGTTGTAAACAGGTAAGGAAAAAGAATATCTGACAAAAAGATTTAAAAGTCTTAAGATCTGTGATTTTCATTGACTAGGCTTTTCCGTTTTCCGCAGTCAGAAACATATAGGAAGATGAGGGAGGTTTGTGAAGAGTGCTGGGAAGGAAGGTATGGTTGTTGATCTCTCTACATTTTTACCAACTGGACATGTAAGAGCAAAAGGAAGTATCTTCTGTTTTAAGGCTTAAGGCTTTCTTTGTTGTTATAATACCACAGCTTCCCCAAGACGAATGTGTTATGGCTGCAGTACCTGGTTGACATTTTGCTGCAGAAAAAATCATTTGTGAGTCGACTATCAAAGATTATGTTTTCTTTTTTCTTCTCCTGCTGCATTTTATTTTCCAATTTCTAATTCAGTTTACTTTTATTCATAACTACGTTTGCATTACTGCCATTTTGTTTTAAGAAACTGCATACGTTTTCCAGGGTCAAACTTCGAAGGACAAAAGAGATCTCCGGTCACTGAAGAAAAGGTTAGACACATGCTGTTCTGCCAAAGAAGCAGTAGCTGATCCTTTCTTCAGCAGCTTGTTGATTGATCAGTAGTAACATTTAACTGACACAAAAAAGAACAAACCAAACCAATGATTGACTTATTGACAGTATATATCACCCTAGTCCTAACACTCTTTGTAAATAGGCTTTGTTATGATACTAAACAACCCGATTGCCATGCTGTATATATACCAGTTTCCATTGAAAGAAGACTATGCGATTAGAATTTTTTGTGATGAGTTGAAGCCTATATGCCATCTATTGCCACTGCAGGGCTTATACATTTAACCCAGAGGGATTATACCCTGTGCTCCTGATTATACAGTACAATTACATTTTTCTTTAGTGCCTATAATCCTCAAGAGTATAATAAGATTTCCATTCACTTTTAATCTGCAAATTCTATTGTGCTGTGAACTTTCGTAGCATTGCAAACGACAGCAGGTTCTGCAAAAATTACATGTACTCATTTTAAACTGTAATGCATGGCAAGGGGAGTCAGGTCAATCTGCAGGTTGTTTAAATGTTAACTAGTTGTACAGAGCATCACGATTCATCATATATGGTTACAAGATTTTACAATCGAAGAACGAAAGGTAATACAGTTCTATCGGAGCATGCTAATTGATGTGAACATATCTCTGTCACTATTGACCAGATTCACCAGGTGTAAGCGCTTACTGGTACTGAATAGAGGTCTGTTCCCGCGTCACTATATGCGTTGGACTTCTGTCCATGGCTCTGTTGATTATGAACTCCAGAGATTTTACTCAAACTTTCTAGCTCTACAGAAACTTCTTTCATTGTAGGTCTTTCTTCACCCTTCAAGTTAAGACATCTCCTTGCAAGCTCTGCGAATGCAATGAGCTGTTCGCGTTTACCATCATTTGCTATTTGAGGTTCAATAATTCGGAACAACTCACCTCTTTCCATTGCATTAATAAAATATGCAGCAAGACTTCGTTGTTCTTGAGGTCTCATGTAAGAGATGGGCTTTTCTCCGGTTAACAGTTCGAGAAGAACTACACCAAAACTATAAACATCACTCTTATTCGTCAGTAGATTTGTACTGAAGTATTCTGGATCCAAATACCCCATTGTCCCCTGAACTAGTGTATCTATTTGGGTTTGATCCAATGTGTTCAACCTTGATGCTCCGAAATCTGCTATTTTTGCAGTATAATTTCCATCTAACAGTATGTTGGCAGATTTGATATCTCTGTGGATAATGGGAATAGAAGCTGCTGAATGCAAATATGCAAGTGCTCCTGCACTTTCAGTTGCTATTCTCAAACGAACTTGCCAAGAAAGAAACAAAGATGTTTCCACATCTTCCTTGTTATGGATATGCTGGAAGAGTGTGCCATTGGAAACGTACTCATAAACAAGCAAGGGGACAACATCCGCTTCTAAACAACATCCCAAGACCTTCACCACGTTTCGATGGTTAACCTGAGTTAAGATAACAATCTCATTGATGAATTGTTCGATTTGAGTATCATCAACTATCTTCGACTTCTTAATGGCGACTACACGTCCATCTGGTAAAGTTCCTTTGTAAACTGTCCCGAAACCTCCCCGTCCGAGGATTAGTTTATCACTGTAATTGTTGGTTGCTAATTCCAACTCTTTTGCTGTAAATATCTTTGTAGGCTCCAAACAGGACGATATTTTTTGTTTTAACAATGAACCGCCATTTCGTTGAAACTTTTTTGATTTTTGATTTTTTCTTTTTACGAAGTATATCATCAAAGTAACACCAATAATAAATAAGAACCCAAATCCAACTCCTGCATTCACATCATTTTTTGTTTTGAAAATTGCATTAACATTACTGCATTAGTTAGTATAGATTAAAGACTATGCATGTCAGGGGAATAAGGTGTAATGCTTACCAAGAGTGACTTTTAGTATCGGAAAACCGGCCTTAGGGCAAGTGTAACTTCCCAATGTATTTGTGCAGATTCCATCACAAGGGTTCTTGTCTTGATCCTCACACTCATTCACATCTATTTATCCAATCACCCACAAAACAACATCATAAAACACATTAACTAACACCGTGCAGTACTTTTCTCTACTATATGACATGAATTGACTACACTAACCAGAGACTAACTTGATCTAATTATAACTTGCAAGAGTAAAAAATATGGATAACCAACACTTATCTATCACGTAGATCTATGATAGAAAAACCATGCAACTTGAATTGAGAACTAATTGAATTGAGAAAACAATTACCTTGGCAACCAGGGCTTAAATAAGGGTTCCCCACAAAACCTGTGCTGCAAGTGCAAATATATCCAGGAACTTTGTCTGAATTGCGGCAATTACTATTATTTTTGCATGCAAACGTAGACAGATCTTTTTGAGCTTCCTCACACGTTTTATCACCAATAGCCCAATCAAGAACCACCGGTACATCTCTCCCTGTGGTAAGGAAATTTTTACCATCTAAATCTGTGGCTTTAAATGTGTAGTTATCAGACTCGCAAATGAATCCAGAACTACAAGGACTAAATGAGATACTATCTGAACTTGGGTTCATAGAAGTACTTCCGATTGCAATTCTCTTTATCCCTTTAGATAATTTTACTTGGCAACACCCATTACCGGAACACATCCCATCAACTATACTCTTCCTAGTTCTACATGTTGTCGAGCATGTTGCATTAAAGTTAGCATCTACATCGATAAAGATTGCGGCAGAATCACAACCGATCCCAAATAATTTGTTCTTGGTTGATGAAACTGTAAATGGTGTTTTTTGCAAATCCATAAAGCCTAGGAATTGATCAAAGGTAACTTTACCAGTTTTATACTCATAACAGATTGTAGATGGTAGGAGTTTTGCACGCACTTCTTCGGTTTCTGACATACTTATCAGTTCAACCATATTAGGTTTACTTGAAGAATGGTTTGTACCAAGCCATAAGAATGGTTTCGGAGGGTGATAAGATGTATCACATGTGACGTTGTAGAACAAATAACCATCTCCAGTAAAGGAGCACCCATTCTCGTTCGGACCTATGCCAAATGGGTATGTAACTGCAACGTTACCACAATTAGATTGGCAACCAGGCTTCACCTGGATCAACGGAGACGTTGATGATGTTGTAAGGGTTAGCCTTGAGAACTGTAACAGCAATATGAGTTGTAGAAACATAGTGTGATCGTGAATATAGATACTTTATTCTTTTTGATTGATAATAGAATTTTGATCAAAGAGAGGCCAGAGAGAATATAATTTAGAAGGAGTAATTGATATACAAGATGAAAAAGAAGAAGGACACCGTTTTTGATCTTAAGCGCGTTGACATGGTAATGAGACATAGCTAATGAGAAATAAAAAAGATAAGAAAATGTATTGTTTGCCCCCGAACACAATGGATTTGTTATCTAATTTTTGTTTATATCTTATCTATTGTCCTGGTAGTTGCAATATTTTATTGATGTAGTGATGTACATGACAGATCTATTATTATTACTCGGTCGTAATCAGGCGCAAGTCCAGTTAAGCATTTGAAGTTGGAACAATTCGATATGTTTTTATTTTGATCGAAAATTCGATATTAGTTACTATTATATAGAAGACATTGTGTCATCAGTGGACAGCTAGTAATGTGATATTGCTACAAAGAACGGAGTGCAAAGAAGCAAGAGTGTAAGTCGTGGGACGTGAACGAAGTCAAAGTTAAGTTTCTCATTTTTCTGGAGTTCATGATCTTCAATTTTAGGTGTTTTTAATCTGATTTTCTGATTATAGAGTTTGATTTTATGATTGAGGGTAATTAAATATGTTTTGTTTTCATCTTCTTTGTTTTGTCTAAAGTACATATATTTTGTCTAAGGTTTCTAGAACAGAAAATTTAGTAGAGAGTAGAATAACTCTATGCCCAATTGTATTCGTAGTCAAATTCTTAGAGAGCAAACCAATGTAACTCACCTGTAGCTGCTTTAATAAAATTTTCTTCGTAGAAAAAAAAAAGTCCCATGTTTGAAAATGACTGTTTAGCTACTTCGGTCATGTTTGGTGGCTTATTCCTTGTTAGTTTTTGGTCGTCCATGGATGAACTTGTAGGATGTATATCAAGTGTTTCATAAAATTATTTACTTCTTTTCTTCTTTCTCCTATTCTCTAATGGCTTCTCCTGTTCAAAGGCTATATATTTATCGGAAGCTCAAAAAGATTATAATCACCTATGACTTTACTAACATACTACTATAATAATTAGGTCGAGGCTAGTTTTCCACTTAAGTTTACAAAGATCATGGCTTAAGTAATTCCCTGATTGTGTGGAACATTTTTTTCATGGTTTTTTTTGTTTCTTTTTTTGGGTAGTGTTTCCATGTTTTTTTTTTTTTTTGGCAGATTCTTCTTCGGTGAAGGAACTAAATTATTTTTGTGGTGATACACACAAGTTGCAATCTACAACTAGCTTAGTTTCAAAAAAAAAAAAAAATCTACAACTAGCTCTATAATTATGTCATCAGACAGAATCATAATAGAATTTACAGGACATTCGAAAGAATGATGCCATACCCATGGCCATCTTTTTGGATCGAATAAGTTTTTTGCTGCACTAGTGGCCACTGAACATTCATGGACACTTGAGTTCCAACCAAGTCTTTGGAGCAAGTTTTGCAATTAATAGGAAACGAGTCAACCGCTTCAACTCAGTGTATTACTACTTTTCAGAGTGTTGGTCCTGCACTCCTATGTATCTCTACAATCAATAGTTTGTTTTGTTGGAACTGCAACAATGAAATACTGAAAAATCATGTTAAAATTAAATTTCTGAAAACGAAATAAAACACTCAAATATCTAACAACACACTGAGGACAGAGGCACTTGATCATCAAGTTGTCCTTAACACGATAGTTCGCCGGTACGCCTCAAAAATGAGTGATGCTAATACCCTTTGGTGAAGTCGTATCCTGGATAAAACTGTCAGTTGCAAGTACTATTAGCACTATAGAACTTTTCCACTTACGAACTCAACGGCAAATCTTAGGAATGTAAAAACCACGCAAAGAGAGAAAGACGAAAAGAAGAAGGATAGTAGCTTCTTCTGGACACACCTTTGGAACGAAGAAATCCCTTTGCTTTTATAAGTAGTAAAAATGAATTAACATAAATTGTATTTGGTAACGTCCCTCATTAAACATAAAACCATTTAAGGAATTAAAACCTTGTTTTTATTTTAATATATAAACAGTAGGAATAAAATCTTGTTTTAAATATTCCGTTTAGAAATTAAAAAATTGTTTAAATAATCCCTTTAAAAATTAAAAAACTTGTTTTGATTTCAATCCCTATAGAAATTAAAACTTATCTTAATTTTAATTAATCTTGGTTTACATGCACTAGGAATGACAAACATACCATGCCTACCCATATTTGCATTTCATTCGCTCATAGAAAATGAATAAGCATCCTCAGACCTTTAGGTCATTAGATCAATTCTAACCAAGACCAAAAACTAAAACATATTAAAAAACTCATTTTCTCCGACATAGTTTGCTCTGAGGATGAGAATGTCAGTTGGATATCACACTTCAAAAACAGTACAACGTACCAAATGGTGTCAAGCAACCAATTCAAGGCTATATATCATGCAAAACATGATGTTACAGGAATCAGACTGAATCAGTAGTTGTGCAAACTGCAAAGGGATGAAAAGTAAATTTGAGATTTAGAAACCATTGAAACTAGTGAACATAACCGACTATATTTGTTTTTATCTGGCTCTGTCCCTTGATACGATTAAAGAATAAAATGACTACTCTTAAGTTGGAAGTCTACGTTAAGTAGTTAATTCAAAAGAACATTTAGATTTTAGATTACTCTTTCTTAAATCCATATGTTCTCATTTCTAAGCCAAGTTATCAAGAATTTATGCTTCGGTCCCATTTCCATACATACCAAAAAAATGGGACACACAAAATATCCCGTTTCCATAGACAAAGCTAAGTGTAATAGGATTAGTTAACCATAAGAATCTAACAATAAGTAAGATGTTTACTCATGTTATCCATTTAAATGTTGAGATTAAAACATGACAACTGCAGGGTTCCACCAGAATTCTGAAGAATCTAACAGCACATGAATGATAGGATCGGATCGGCCACACATGGTATGGGAGGACTTACGTGAACTAGTCATGTTTGTCCCAACTTCATTAATGAATGTTTCTTAACATAACATAATGCATAAGAGGAGCTATAGTTACAGCTAGTAAATCCACGAATTGAATGCAGCAAGTTTGGTTTTTGTTCAAATCATACAGACAGACAATTATCCCTTATCAACGTCAAAGAAAAAGATTGACCACCTAGCAGCTAACCTAGCTAGCTAGCTGGTATTTGGGGTCCTATGTTTATAACTTCATCATTATTGGCATTGTGTAGTTGACATTAGCAATTAAATTTTTTGCCACCTATAAACGAAGCCGAAAGAAGAGCATACTCTTACTATAGGCCATGGCCATGCGTGCGGGTACGTATTCCCCACCGTTTTCTTGACCACATAATTGTTGTTTAATTCGTGTAGTCGGCAAACATTTTTTCATGGACCACTTCATCCTCTGTGGTGTCATAAAACTCTAAATGATTCACTTAGCCATGGAGAAAATACCATGTCCAGTGACTTTGCCCGGAAAATACCCATCTGAATAGATACATCAATGCCGGACATACCTCTCTCCGAGTCGACTGGGGCTGTCACTCTCTCCTTTATAATATCCGGGGCAGTGGGTACTTGGTATATGACTATGTTCAGTGTTTTTCCGGTTGACACAGTGCAATCAACAGTGGATTCCTCTACAGTACTTCCCGGTAGGACCTAAAACCACATTTCATCTTCAATCATTCACCGATCGAGGTAACTAGTGGAGTATCGGCCACTGAGTCACTGAGCTAGCTTGTTGCTCTGGTTCTAGTGGCCACTTGTTGGTTACATGCATGATTTCCAACTGAATCGTTGGAGGGTATCTTATCCATCAGATATTCCACGTCATACTAACCATAAAGAATCAATCTCAATCGTTGATGACATAATATAGCATCTATTATAAGATGATGGGTCTCATGGCATCACATTCTCCATCCAATCTCCTATAAATAGGACTCCATTTTGGCCATACAATTATAAACACAACAACACTACTCCATTGATCAACTTCAAGCTCAAACCTTATATCGGCGTGTATAAGTTCTTTTCATTTCTCTTTTCCAATGGCAATTTCAGAGCCAGAGTTACACTTAAGAAAAAGCGTCGAAATGCTTTACCATTCCTTAAAACACGGGGATACAGAAACAGTTGCAAAACTGTTGGCTATAGATTTAGAATGGTGGTTTCACGGACCTCCAAATTCTCAACATATGATGAGAATGTTAACAGGAGAATCATTAGACTTGGAATTCAAGTTCGAGCCAAGAAATATAACGGTCATCGATGACCGTGTGATTGTTGAAGGATGGGAAGGTAATGAAGCTTATTGGGTACATGTTTGGACAGTTAATGTTCAAGTTGGTCTGATTACTCAATTCAGAGAGTACTTTAATACATGGATTACTGTCAGAGATTTGAGAACTAGTGATTCTTTATGGGAGATTAAGCAAATTAGGCCAACAATTTGGCAGAGTGAACCTCGAGAGCTTCTGAAACGTTCGTTACCTGGTCTCGTGTTAGCCATTTGATGCAATGATCATCAAGATTATCATCATCAATAGCTACTAATTGTAATGTTGTGTCAGAATATGTAATATCAAAGTTGGGTTCTACAAATGTAGTCAATGAGAAAACTAGTCTGCATTGATCGTTTTTGTCTTTGTTAGTAATTTTCATCAAACACCTCATAAGAACCAACCGATTCAACTCAGTATTTTCGTCCGGTAAAACTAATGGACTGTGGGGAAAATATCGTTTGGTCATTTTCTAGGTGGGCCCATGTTTGTTTGGTCCTTTGGTTAAACGCCTTTACTGTTTGATCCATAATTATTTAAAAATATTAAACTGACAAAAGTACCCTTTCATGTTAATTTTACTTATTTTCTTGTAGCAGTTCATTCCAGAAATGAAGTCCATATAAAATCGACATTATCCAGAAATGAGATCCATATAAAAACCTAAGAAAACAGACTTCATTCCAGAAATGAAGTCCATATAAAAACCTAAAAAAAAAAACAGACTTCATTCCATAAATGAAGTCCATATAAAAACCTTAAAAAAACAGACTTCATTCCAGAAATGAAGTCCATATAAAAACCTTAAAA
Organism: Papaver bracteatum; assembly: GCA_023529315.1. Taxonomy (NCBI): domain Eukaryota; kingdom Viridiplantae; phylum Streptophyta; class Magnoliopsida; order Ranunculales; family Papaveraceae; genus Papaver; species Papaver bracteatum. Next base: position 40,697 of record JAJJWX010001448.1, on the reverse strand, counting down.
AACAGACTTCATTTCTGAAATGAAGTCCATATAAAAACCTTAAAAAACAAACTTCATTCCAGAAATGAAGTCCATATAAAAACCTAAAAAAACAGACTTCATTCCAGAAATGAAATCCATATAAAACCTAAAAAAACAGACTTCATTCCAGAAATGAAGTCCATAATCATTCTTCATCTTCTTCGACGTCTTTAACAGCAGCAATAGAAAACATCATTGTCTTCAAACAGCAGCAGCAGCAGCGTATTCATCGTCTTCATCATCTTTAGCACGGGCAGCAACAGATCTTGAAAAGTCTTCATCGACGTTCATCATATCCATCATCTTTAACACGAGCAACAACAGATCTTGAAAAGTTTTCATCATCTTCATGAGCAACAACAGTAAAGAACGAATTTTTTCATCTTCATCATCTTCGTCTTCATCATCTTCATCTTCAACACGAGCAGAAAAAGAAATCAAAAAAAATCTAAAAAGAAATCTAAAAAAAAAAAGAAAAAAGAAAGAAAAGGATTTAGATTTTCACCTCCGAATCGCCATTGTTACGGCATCACGAAGATGAAGATGGAGATGATGAACTCACACAATCTTCTCGCCATTGTTACGGATTTAAATTTTAATCTCTGCAAAATAAAAAAGATGAAGAAAAAAGATAGAGAGAGAAAACTAGATCTGAAAATATATGGAGGTGAGAGAAAATAAATATGAAAATGATTTCCTCTCTCATGATAATTGAATATATATCCATATGATGACGTCATGGATGATGTAATGGCCCCAAAAGGGTATTTCTGGCACTACAAGATGACATTTACATCATCCATGACATCACCCTAGGACCAAATGATAATTTTTAGGACCAAATGATAATTTATATTACCAAATAGGACCAAACAGACAATTGACTAGGTCAATTGGACTAGACTCTCTCTAATATATTATTTCTAGGACCATATGGTATTTCCTACATGGTAAAAACGACTCGGCCGATAAATATTCATGATGTCCAAGACAAAGTACAAAAACATTATCTCTTTTTAATTCTGCTAATTTTGTATAAACCCATGGATATTTTCTTCTGACAGTGAAGTTGATGATGAATATGCCATTTCTTTTAAGCCTTAAAAGACAAATGAATATGCAATTTTATGGGAATTATGGCTGGAGAGAAACAGCAGGAACCATGGAGGCAGAAGAAAAACAAAGGAAGAACTAATCTATGTTGTTATTTTGGACATTTGTTTATGGAACTCGTCTACGGAGATTTTCAAGGGTTATTCGATGAGTCAAATTATACAACAATGGGAAGAAATAGTTATTTTGTAAATAGTTAGCTTGTACACAATCTTTGGGAGTATTTTGATTCATCTTTCTGTACATATTTTTTTCTCTTATCAATACAACCTTTTCTCCTCCAAAAAAAAAAAAAGACAAATGAACGTCATTTGGTTGTCAAGTGTCAACCTCATCCGTGCGCCTAGATTGACTAATCGATCATTTTTTTCCTTCCACAAATCACAAAAGTAAAAGATGTGGTTTGTGCTATGTTAGAGAATGAATGATGCATTTTGGTTTCATTTAATGATAGATATCAACATCACCAAAATGTGACCACAATTTTTCGTGGGTTTGCTAATTTCCCAAGGTAACAGTCATGGTAATTTGGGTTGGTCCAGATCTGTGTAAGGTGAAAGGCTCCAAGAAAGGTGTTCTGGATATTACTCTCGTCAACACCAAATTCTTTGCGGATCCAAAACATTATTCCACAACACCTGTGGCTGTGAGAATATACGTTTAGCACAAATCCGCAACGCTTGAAAATGGGCCTTCAAATTACAATTTTGCATACAAAATAGTGGCAACTTATGCCAAGCCTAAAATGTGGAGAATAAATTCTTTCCAACTTCAATAACATATGAATTAAAGGAGAATAATGCATTTAGTTTAAACTATTTTAAGACTCTCCTAATCCATTGAGTTGAGGGCAAGCATGTAGTTCTATTCTGTTATGTTCTGTTTTTGATGGGCTATTTCTAGCAAGAGGAAGAGAATAAACAAATTGTCTGAATCTATTCCCATCTCAATCACTATCTATTATCTAATCTGTAGCAAGCATGGCATATGCCTTCATATTAGGAATTATAGAGGAATAAATGTGTGCCAAATTATGATCCACATAATCTCAAATCCATGGCATCCATTATGGTCTAATGAGGAGTTTTTTCATTCTTTTAAATGTTAAATATTACAGGATAATTTGTCTTGGTATACCAGGGTCCATGTCTAACTTTAGTATCTAATTATTCTAAAGTTTAGAGAGGATACCTGAACCAACCAACTTGTTGATCACAAAAGACCTGATTTAGCATAACTTCCATGAAAATTAAGAGGAATAATATACAACTTGGCCAAAATATTTTTAAGACTCTTCAAATGAAGTATATTGTTCTACCAGTGTGTTTGAAAGCAAATGCACTTCCAAATTATGATGAAGGGACGAGGGTCGACGGCCGAAATCATTGTTAGATAAGGGTAAAAATCAAGAATTTTATTACAAAAATAATTGGTAAAACTAGAAAGGCAAATTTTGATGGCATGCAATGTAACAATGTCAATGGGGCGTAACAGAAATGTCTAGCATCACTAAGATCACGTTTGCATGGACTATTTCTCATCTCAATCATTATATCTAATCTATTTCAATTGCAGGGCATATACCAAAGAATATTTATCCACATGGTCTAATCTAATCTGATATATTCCAAGGAGGGAATATATCCTGTGCTGCTGAACCATATAAAACTTTACCCTCTCATCGAAGCCATGTTAGCAGAGTCTAACAACATTACTAACTACTGATGACAGTGTCTTCTATATATAGCACACAGAAGTCGTAGAGATATCTCTGTCACAATACAGAAATATCGAATTGTTGAAACTTTAAATGCCTAACTGGTGTGTCTGCAACTCCGTGTAATAATAATATAACGGTCGTGTACATCACTACAACAACAGAATATTGCAACTAGCAGGACAAAAGATAGATTGAAAAGCCATATAATGGAACAGGTCCTCGTCCCCAAAAGGCAAAATCACTAGATTAAGGCACAAATTTATTTTATTTTTAAACAAAGGCAAAAAAAGTATAGATGTGAGAGCTTAAAGGTTTTATCCTTCCTTTCTTACCGATTAACATGTACCATAGATCAAAAGGCAGATATTTGTTCTTATTGCTCATTAGTTATAATGTCCTCCCATTATTACTATGTCAACGTGCTGAATAACAAATTAATGAAAGTCAGAAAGACAGATAGCATGCCCAACAACAGTTTCAACTTAATTAGTATATATAGCATTAATCAACTCTCTTGCTATTTTGGCAACATTTTATACTATCCGACCGGATCCATATATGCTTCTATATATGACGAACAAAGCATTGCAGAAAACAGTACCCTTCTTCTCTTTCTTCTTGTCTATCATTTATTCCTTCTAAATTATTTTCTCTCATGCTTCTCTTTGATCATACTTCATTCTCGATCAAAAAGAAAAAGGTTTTTTTATTCACTACTACATTATGTTTCTACAATTCTTATTGATGATGCAGCTTTCAAGGCTAACCTTTATAACATCATCAACGTCTCCATTGTTCCATGTGAAGCCTGGTTGCCAAGCCAACTGTGGTAAATTTGCAGTTACATATCCTTTTGGTATCGGTCCGAACGAGAATGGGTGTTCGCTTAGTGGAGATGGTTCATCCTTCTACAACATCACATGTGATACATCTTATCACCCTCCCAAACCTTTTTTACGGCTTGGCACAAACACAACTTCAGGTAGCCACAATATGGTTGAACTGATAAGTATATCAGAAACTGAAGTACGTGTAAAATTCTTGCCATCTACAATGTGTTATGAATATAAAACTGGTGACGTTACCTTAGATGATTCAATAGGTTTTATGAGTATGAGAAATACACCATTTACAGTTTCATCAACCAAGAACAAGTTATTCGGGCTCGGTTGTTATTCTCTGGCGTACATTTTTGAACCAAATCTTAATGTTTCGACAGAATGCAAGACGACTTGTAAAACTAAGGAAAAAATAGTATATGGGAATTGTAATGGGGATGGGTGTTGCCAAGTTCCATTATTTAGAGGTATAAAGAGATATATGAGCATAAGTGATTCTATGGACCCAAAATCAGAGAGTATCTTACTTAGTCCTTGTAGTTCTGCATTCGTATGTGAATCCGATATGTACACATTTAAAGCTACGGATTTAGATGGTTCAAGTTTTCGTACAAAAGGGAGAGATGTACCAGTTGTTCTCGATTGGGCTATTGGTAACAAGACGTGTGAAGAAACGCAGGAAAATCTTTCTTCTTTTGCATGCCAAAATAATAGTAATTGCTGCAATTCAGACAAAGTTCCTGGATATATTTGCACTTGCAACACAGGTTTTGCAGGGAACCCTTATCTAAGCCCCGGGTGCCAAGGTAAGAATTCAAGGTTTTCTCAATTTAATTAGTCAACCCTATGTGCCTGCGAAGTTTTTAGGCTATCATTAATTATTATTATATCCTATATACGTGGTCGATACCAGTGTTTTCTTTTTCTTTTTTGTTGTTGTTGTTTCGTCCCTATGATTTAGCATCAAATGATCAAATGAATTTTTGACGGGGGTTTCAGATTTAAGTTAAGCCAGAACAGTAATGGCGGTTTAAGATTTAAGTTAAGCCAGAACATAATAATCTATATTATAATATGATTTAATGTAATACTGTTTACGATTTTAATGCAAGATTAAAATTCAGAGCACACAACCAAATTTAGATGCTTTGTTGTATGCTCTGAATTTTAAATATAACATCATATGGAGCTCTAGTCGTGTGAGTTGTTCATGAAACCGGGTCCGGGTATATAATTAGATTTATACAAACAATCATACTGCATGGTGTTAATTGATCTGTTTTATATCGATGTTTTGTGATGGAGGATAAATAGATGTTAATGAGTGTGAGGATCAAGATAACAACCCCTGTGAAGGAATCTGCACAAACACCATGGGAAGTTACACTTGTAGTTGTCCAGAGGGGAGCCAGGGAGATGGAACGAAGACTGGGAGTGGTTGCATTCACAAAGATAAGCCCGAGTTTCCGATAGTAAAAGTCGCTCTTGGTACACATCACACCTTATTCTCCAGACATGCATAGTTTTTAATCTGTACTAATGTAAATTCATTCTTGATGTTAATGCAGGTATTGGATTGGGGTCCTTATTTTTTATTGTTGCCACTTTGATGATATATTTAACCATAAGAAAAAAAGCCTAAACAGGCGCAAAGAGAAGAAATTTCAACAGCATGGCGGTCTATTGCTAAAAGAAAAATTATCCTCGTATGAAGGTGGTGTGGAGGCTACAAAGATATTTACGGCAAAAGAGTTGGAATTGGCAACTAAAAATTATAGTAATAAACTAATCCTCGGACAGGGAGGTTTTGGGACAGTGTACAAGGGAACTTTACCAGATGAGCGTATAGTCGCCATTAAGAAGTCGAAGATAGTTGATGATACTCAAATTGAACAATTCATCAACGAGATTGTTATTTTAACTCAGGTTAATCATAAAAACGTGGTAAAGCTCTTGGGATGTTGTTTAGAAGCCGATGTTCCGTTGCTTGTTTATGAATACGTTTCCAACGGTACCCTCAACGAGCATATCCATAACAAAGAGGATGGGGAAACATCTATCTTCCTTTCTTGGGAAGTTCGTTTGAGGATTGCAACTGAAAGTGCAGGAGCTCTTGCGTATTTGCATTCATCAACTTTTGTACCCATCATTCATAGAGATATCAAATCTGCCAACATACTGTTAGATAAAAATTACACTGCAAAAATAGCTGATTTCGGAGCATCAAGGTTGAACTCATTGGATCAAACCCAAATAGATACTTTAGTTAAGGGTACAATGGGCTATCTGGATCCAGAATACTTCTTTACTAACCTTCTAACCAATAAGAGTGATGTTTATAGTTTTGGTGTAGTTCTTCTCGAACTTTTAACCGGAGAAAAGCCCCTCTCTGTTACGAAATCTCTAGAACCACGAAGTCTTGCTACATGTTTTATTGATTCAATGGAAAGCGACGATTTGTTCAGTATTATTGAACCTCAAATAGCAAATGAAGGAAAAAGGGAACAACTTGTTGCAGTCGCGGAACTTGCAAAGAGATGCCTTAACATGAAGGGTGGAGAAAGGCCTACAATGAAAGAAGTTGCTGCGGAGCTAGAAAGATTGAGTAAAATAGAAATACAATCATCTGGAGTTCATAATCAACATAGACATGAACAAAGCTCGGACGTATATAGTTTTTTTTTATCGGTAAGCTCGGACGTATATAGTGAAGTAGGAGAACATCTATTCAGTACCAATGAGCTCTACCTCCGGTGAATCCGGTCAATACAGTACAGATAAGGATTTTTTCACGCCAATCAACATTTGCCCCGGTAATACTATTATAAGACACCTTATGTGTCATTGCTTATTCACTTGCTGACTTGTTCTTTATCCACTATCTGAATGAGACTGTTAGAGCAAGTTAGGTTAATGTGTCCTACTATTTCCATTTTGGAAAGATAAAAATAGGCTTGTATGTTTTTGAAATGGAGAGAGTATTTTTATATGGTTTTGAAATGTAAGGTCACTTGTCTCATTTCCGTGCCATTATTATTGGTTCCCACTCTCGTCATAAAGTGTCATACATAAGTGTTTTACTTTTCTTTATGGGAAATTCGACTAAACCACCAGCAGGTCCAGCACCAATTTCCGCAAAGTCATGACTTTTACTTTACATTTCATCGGATAACATGTTTCCTTTGCTTCAATGTCCATGGCCATGGGAAAAATTTGAAGGCCTATTAAACATAGGTCAAAATTCCCAATAAATTGTAGGAGTATAACTTTGAGCTATTTTCATTTTTCATGTGATTGTTAGGTTCTAGCAGCATCACAACCAATTTGGGAAATATGAACGACTTCTTCCTATTCATCCAAAAATAAAAATTATCCAACTGGTCCCAACATCAGAAGTTTGCTTTGGTTTTTTTGTAGGTGGTGTTGCACGTTTTTCATGTACTTCAACTCAAACAACACAGAATTTTTTATAAGGGGTCTAAAAACATGAAAGTTTTCTTTAATTATTTCGAGAAATGTACAACCAGCAACCAAACAATAAAGGTTTTTGGCACATGAACATTCCTCATGAGAGTATCCTTTGCACATTACAGTTAAGTTCTTGTACATTTCTCATGGGAATTAAGAACTTGGTTACATTCTTGTACTCATAATTCCAATATACAAGACGGGGTATCCCCAGATTTAAACAAAACACACTGACAAGAATTAAAAGATAGAAATAAAAACACCCATGAGCATCACTGTGGTGGCTGTCATCCCAACTAGGTTGGCACCACAACCACCACCAATCATTTGCAGAGGCAAGAAAGAAGTCTAAACAAAAACCTAGAAAATGTTACAAAAGTCATCATTGAACTCTCAGGCATCATCATTTGTAAACGGACCTATAAGACAAGAAGAAGACAGATTGATTGATACTGCTATGAAATGATTCAACAAACATTACCACTGTGATTTGGAGAATATTTCACATATACACCACCCTCTTCATTTTCTTGCACCTTCATAAATAAATAAAAATCATGTTCAGTTCCAAGCAAAGAGTAACTTTAATATAAGAACCGATTGAACATACTAATACATAAATATTGAATATCAACCAACATATTATAATGAGAAGTATTTGCCACATGGTAATGTACTGATCCATGTCCTGAGATAATGGAACCATGGAGACCATCAATCCTCAGAATCCTCAGCATCCTCATAATACCTACAATTCCAGAGTCAATAATTTTCAATCAAATTAATTACCATCTCAAACTAAGAAGATATACAGAAAGTAATAGTTAGTAAAAACCAAATATCTTTTGCAAATCCTACTTCATTGTAACGATATCATAACTTATTTATTTTTTTGATAACTGACAATGAAATAAATAGGAGGAGCAGAGAGGTCGACAAGGGTTTACTTGTTTCTGATACGTTATGATTTATCAGCTGGATCTTCTGGATGCTCATATTCTCTTTGAACGAAATCAAATTCCAACCTCTGAAGAAAAGTAAGTGTCTTGATATCGTAGGGTATTGACTCCTTCAATTTATCACAACCCAAGATGATCAATTCCCGGAGAGAAGTGAACGATCTTAAATCCGGGAGTAATGATAAAAAAGGACATTTCCTGAGAGTTAATGAGCGGAGAGAATTGCTTGTATTGTTGGAGTTGGAGTTGATTTCAGGACATGAAAAATCTGGTATTGCCTCATCATCATCATCATCATCATCATCACCACCATCCTTGTTGTTGTTGTAGTTGTTTAAATCATCATCGTCAACAAAACCTTGTAACTTAGAGCAACTTTCGATGGATAGTTTTTGAAGATTCGGAGTAATGTTTTGGAGTAGTACGCCCAGTGGGATATATAGGTTTTTACAACCATCTATTTTGACGGATTTGAGAGATTTGAGTCCTCCGGTGGTACTAAAGATTGAGCTTACTGCCTTGTCGATGAGATATAAATTCAGTTCCTTAAGGAAAGAAAATGATTTTGGAGTGGTGTTCAGTTTTGGGCATCGGATAGATAGGTTCTCAAGTGAAGAAAACAGATTATAAGTGGGACGAGGAGCCACCCATTCTTCTAGATTTATCATACCGGACAATGTTAAACTAATCAACGAAGGAAATATTGATATTCTAGTAGCATTTACAGCATTGCCACTACCATTAATACTGCTGCTGATTCTTTCTTCTTCATCTTCTTCTGGTTGGTAATAAAACTCTTCACCCAAACACTTCACTGAACGCATTCCCCAAATATTTTGAACCCTAGGACATGGGAGCATACCCACCGCTGGTAGCTTCTCACAATTATCGACACCCCAAAAATTTATTTCCACTAAATTCGGAAGACAGCTGGGTGAACCCATCCATTTAGGCAGGTTTAAACCTGGAAAATCATGTATTTCCAACTCTGTCAAATTATGGTGAGGTTTGAGACCTTCCAACATCTCATCAAATGGCATTTCAATATCGTCATTGAAAGAGGACGTCCCCCATTCTAGACACAGATCACATAGGCCCGTCTTATCTTCTAACTTTGCTCTCCTCGCATCAATACCACCTCTCACAAATTCCAGATTGAGAATCTTTAACACCTGTAGAGAATTTAGGTTTGCTAATTCGTCGATCCCACCGACACCACCACTACAAGAGGTGTCCCTCACCAGATAAGAATATCACACTTCAAGGCCGGTTAGAGTTTCTATACCTCTGGGAATTTCATCTTCGTTCTCTCTATAATGTTTAAGAATTCTCAATTTTGACAAATTTTTAATTTCTTTGGGAAGCTTACTGTGACCAAAATGGATGAACTCCAAATTGAAGAGGTTGTTGATGCATGACTCGAGTAATACTCCAATCTTGGTACCACACAATTCCAAACACCTTAATCGTGTCAATTTTCCGACTTCTGTAGGCAAAACATTTAAATTTCCACAGTATTTGAATTTCAGCTCTCTTAGATATTTTAAAGACCCAATATGTTCAGGTAAGGCTACTAATTCACTGCACTCTTATAGATCTAATGTCTGCAAGTTGGTAAGCTGAACGATAGAAACATCAAACTCTTTAACATCCGAACATGATAGATCTAGGTGCCTTAAAATCTTCAGAGACCCAATGCCTACAAGAATCATTTTAACATTTTCGCATTCATGAAGAACCAATGTCCGCAAATTGTAAAGTTGAATGATGGACACATTTCGTCCTTCATTAAAACTACAATAGGACAGGTCAAGGTACCTCATATGCTTATGCTTAAATATTGAAGAATGAACGTCTACTCCCGGAGAATCAACATCTAGTACGAAATCACTGAGCAAACAAAGACTCTTGCCATAAAGTATAAATTCTCCTAAATCACATTTTTGAAGGGAAAAAATAGACCTTGGACGTTTTATTTTTTTTCCAAGACTTTTGATGTATTCACATCTACACCTAATAGAAATCGCCTATATTGAGAAATGCATTCCATTACACAAGAATTGACAACCTTGATATCATGAACACGGCTGACTATCTGGGCAAGATCATGTACCAGATCATGCATCTTGCATGTTTTGACATCGCCTAACGTATCAGACGTCACATCTTGAAAGAGTGAATTGGCTAGCAAACTATGGAAATAACTATCACCAACATCTTCTAGTGATATCTGATTCCCACCATTAGATAGATGAAGGAAACCTTCAGCCATCCACAACTGGACTAAAACCTTCCTATCAATGTCCCAATCTTTTTGGAATAAAGAGCAATAGGAAAAACAAAGTTTCAAATGTGATGGTAATTTATCATAACTTAGTTTCAATATAGATATGATTTTGTCTTTTTCTGGCTTCTTGAAACTATCATCATCTAGGATTGACTGCCAATCGGTCTCGGTTTTACACAATCGCAAAACATTACCAAGAACGTTAGCAGCTAATGGTAACCACCACAACTTTCTGCAATTTTCTTTCCTATACATATCAAGTTAGGAGTCTCTATTGACCACCTGGAGAAAAGGCTTTACTATTGATGATACACCAACAAACAATATCAGGCAACTTTCCTAGTATGTATGGTGAGATAGCACCTTCGACAATAGATGCAACCTTATCGCTACGTGTAGCGACTAAGACTCTACTGTCTTGAGCACCCACGCATAGCAAACGTTCAAGTGTATCCCATTCTTCGGCATCCTCATTCCACATATCATCGAGTACTAGTAAATATTTGAATATTCATCACACTTCTTATTGGTAACTGGCTCAGTTAGTTTTATTAATATTTTTTTGATTTTAAAATTGTAGGGGGTAAATATCGCACATGACATAACTTAACCTCGTCCCAGATAAGACGGCCCCAAATACAAAGTTACCACGATAATCAAAGAGTAAGGCGAAGAATAGAAGCGCGATGATGAAGAAAGTGTGCGAAGAAATAATTACACTACAAACACGGAATGAAGAACAATCCAAAAGAAGCTGCACGAAAGGCAAGGAAAGTAGCGCGAGAGACATGGACGTCTCCCCAAATCCTGGGGAATAAGACAAACTGAAACAAGAATAGTTAGCAGAGATTTAGCATGTGATCCTCAGTTATCTTCTACTAGCCATATTGGCCTATATAAGGGTTCAAAAATAATGGAGAGAAGGGAGTTCAAGGAAGAAAGAAATGCTAAGAAAATCATAAAGAGATAGAGAGAAAACACCATTAGAACTTAGCTTTCATTTCATATTACACCATTGTTATATGTAAGATCGTCTTGAAACCATTGCAAAAGTTCCGTATGTTCAATACAAAGTGTTTGTGAAGATCATTCTAGTGTCAAAGTATTGAATAATATCATTAATGTTTGAGTTAATATCCTTATGACTTAAGCATTGTGTTATTATCATTATAAACGGGTGTAGTTGTGTCTCTTTTATGATTGTTATGTCTAATGACTCAGGTGATCATAAAGTGTGTCTCTTTTATGATTCAAAAGGATATGTTGAACAAAAAAGGAAATCGAGGTTGAATGACAATTATATTGTTCATCTTCAACACACCTTAGACTTAAAGGTGTAACTGACATTCGTATGTCTAGACCAATTGGTTTTAGTACTCACCCTTTGTACCCTACCATGAAAGTCAGTTCGATGTGTTGCTCAAATGTTCAAATACGAAACAGTGTCCCTAAACCAATTCGTTCAAGAATGACTCATGGGTCTCCTTCAATAAAAAAGGGAGACAATATTGTTCATGATGTAAAAAAGGTACCAGAAAAGAAAGCAAGAATGGAGAGATGGAAGACAACCTAAAAATGATAATTGAATGTTATAAAGAGATTATTAATAGGCTGTCAATTCCCTCTAGTCAAAATTCTTCAGGTAAGAATTCATACTTTGCGTCGTATTTTGATGATAGTAAATTTTATGATAACTTTTCACATCATAATGGTTTTCCTCCAAAGTTCAGAAGAAATAGGTTTAACCGAAAACAACTTTCATTTGATGATCTCAAGGATCATACTTATGCTAATTAAACACAAGGTTGAAATCTCACTCACAAAAATCCTGGTTGGGTGAGATATAGTGAGGTATACTTGATGGCATAGTGTTTCCTGATTCTCTGGCTATTTTCTTATCGCTCTTAGCCTGATTATCTTTTACAAACATGTTTGCATAAGTACTTGTATTTTTTTTTAAAACGTTTTGATTTTTAATTTCTTCTTGAAACTTTTGTGTGTCAAAAATGCTACTCTTATGCTCTAAATTTTTTCTCTGATAAGAATGAAAAATTTATTGAGCTTGTGAAATTTGTCACGTAGCAGAACATTATTGAACAAATGGTTTTACTGTTTTCCACTATTCGCTCTTGGATATTTTCTGGCTATGGGTCAAGTTTGTATTCGTACGGGTACCCACGTTACTTGTCACGGACTAACTTTGGAAACCCTAAATTCTAAACTTTTCAAAAGCTTTTCTTGATAAGGATTGTGGTTTCGATGAAGAGGAGAAAAGAACACTTGCGGAAGTTAATGACACCTCTACTCAATCTTCTAAAAATTCATACCTTGAGGATGATGAAGAGATTTCTGATGAAGTTGTTAAAGATTTTATCAGTCAGTTTAACGATGCAAATATGCTTCTTGTTGATACCCTTAAAAATCTTGATATATTAAGAAATGAGTTGAAAAAGGTTAACTTTGACCTTGCTCTCATGAAAACACATGTTAAGGATCATCTCAAGAAGAATATCTTGTCCAAAGATGTAGTCGATACCATCTGTCACGAGCTTGAAGGTCTTGAAACCCATGAAGCATCTATACGTGAACGCTAATCTTTGCTTGTGATCTGTTTTCTTTTAGATTTGTTTATGTTCTTTTGATTTATGTCTAGGAAACTTCTAATGAGAATTTATTCTTATGTTTTAAGAAGGATAACTAGGGTTTGGAATAGCCATTATTATGAGTACACATAGTTATTTCCAACGATTTTCATCTTGCAATGTTTTTAGATTTATTTATTTAAATTATTTTATAGTTTATTTGGAAGATGATTTTGCAGTATAAATATTTATGGTTTCATGTATTGAAACTTGTTACGGGATATGTGTGTTTGCGTCCGTGAACCTTGATTGTCACATACGTGGTCAAAAGTCAAGTCTTTCCAGTACACCAAATTCCCAGATTAGTAAAAGGAATTCATAACGTCTTTGGGGCCGTTACAAATGGCCGTTTCAGAAATTTCATAACATGTGGAAGCGGTTGCTAAATTTTAAAAAGTTCGTAACAGGGCCAAGCCGTTTAGAAATTTTTTAATAGGCGTTCCACTCACACGCTTGGTTACACTTGGGGTCATAACACTTGGAGGAAGTGCGTGTGCCATTCATATGTCAGTATGCAAGTATTGATAAAAGATTGAGTGAACTTTTGACCAACAAAAGTTAAACCTATTATGTCATTATGAAAATATTGATGGAAGATAGGATGAACTTTTATTTACAAAGACTAAGTTTATTATATGTCATTGTGCAAATAGTGATGAAGAATAGAATGAATCTTTCTTTATTTCGTTGTATTGATATTCCCCGATCCATATTTTTTGTAAAGTATTGTGCGGCTCCGTAAGTTTTCTTATGTGAGAATTTCCGATTAAATTAATCATGGGTTCTCTTGTGGTTAATTTAGTTGAGATTTTTGGATAAAAATTCATATTCTTATGTGATTTGTTAATGTTCAAAGAAATCCTTCTTTTCTTGTGAAAGTAAGGTTGTTGTTGTTGTTCTTTCGGGACTGACATTTTATGGGGAAGAGTTCTTTTTGAGCTTGTGCTTAATTTCCAAATCTTTGTGGGAGTGCGGATGTGGAATATTATAGGGGTTATCTTGTATCTTTATAAAATCCTTGATGAATGCATTTAGTTTCATCCATATGATTGCATCTAAAAAAGTTGACATGTACTTTTCTTTTGGTCACGAAGTATCTCTATGAAAATTTCATTAGGATCCCACTAATTTCCGTACCTTTGCCTATTTTATTGAAAAAAAGGGGGAGAATTCATGTGTAGTTCACACTAAAAATACATATAATTTTCAGATAATTATGTAAGGGGGAGTGGAATTCATGTTAGATGAAGTATTGACTAAGGGAGGTGATACATATCACTATAGTATCGTTGTCAAAGTTGTGATACAATTGAACTTTGATGTTGTGTAATAATACTATGACATTGTATAACAATGGTTGAGAGTTATTGTTTTCTCATTGTTATGGCTACGGATCTTCAACAACGATGATGCTGAACTTAACATTTTTAGAATCATTGGAGTACATGGAAGTGACGAAGATTTCGAGTAATGTTGAAGAACCTAGGAGATCAAGCATTTGGATGAGAAGCTACCAAGTTTATTTATTTTGTATTTGTATTCCATATGAATGATAGTTTTGTCACTAAAATTGACATAGGGGGAGATTGTTAGAGCACTACTCGGTCTAACTCGTAAGCGTTGTTATCTCAAGCTTGTTTGTCAAGTTTAGTTGTCAAAACTATAAGTCTTGATTTCTAGTCTACTTATAGCTAAGTCTCAGACTAGGATAGTAAGTGTAGTTGAGCTCTAGACTTCACAACGTTCATCATCAAAGACGAAGAACTACTCAAGGAACTTGTGGAACTTTATCGACAAAAAGTTATGTGGAGACTTGAACCTATCTATCACTCAAAAATCTATCTATTCTATCTCTTATCTTGAGAAAAAAGTCGTATTACTATATAGAATTCAATTATACACATATGTTATTTCGAGCTGAGTTTATCTCGCTTATCTATTTCTCTAAATATGTGTTGGTAAGATTTCTCTTAGGCCAAGTTCATCTTTACTCGTGACGATAGTCATGTTGATTATTTCAATAACTTGAAAATCGCTTTGATGAAAAATAGTTTGTGAATAACAACTATATAACATCCTCTAAGAAATTTTCAATGATTGAAATGAGAGTTTATAACATGTAATCATCTTTGGATATAAACATGGTGTGTTATCACATTTGTATAAAAGTCCAAAACCGGGAACCCAAAGTATGCGTACCCGTACGCGTACTGGCGGTTATTGGAAATCCGGGTAAGTATGCGTACCCATATGCATACTGGCGGAAAGTTCACGTCCATGAATTTTCGCTGGAGTTTGAAAGTAAAAAACAAACTCAATCCGGTTACTTAAGTACGCGTACCCATATGCATACTTAAGTAGGAT
This sequence comes from Papaver bracteatum, assembly GCA_023529315.1. Classification (NCBI taxonomy): domain Eukaryota; kingdom Viridiplantae; phylum Streptophyta; class Magnoliopsida; order Ranunculales; family Papaveraceae; genus Papaver; species Papaver bracteatum. The sequence continues at coordinate 25,284 of JAJJWX010001448.1, read as the reverse complement.
ACTTCTAAAATCATTTTTTTCATGAACTAAAACATTTTATATAATAAGGAATGCAATATTTGCAAACCATGGCTATAATGCTCATGAAACGATTCGAGTGAATCAAAACCGATTTTGCTTCGATTTTGTTTTGTATACTTCTATAAGATATAAGAAATTAAAAAACTCTCTAACTAGTTCATTTGAGTCATTTGAACTAGTTATGGTGAAGATGAATAATGTGACGCCCTAATTACTAAACCAACTTAGATAATAGGATTACCACCTAATTGAGGAATCAATTCCAGATTAACAATTTTAAAAATCATATAAAAACATAAAGTGAACTAAAACCAAACTTAAACCCAACACTATGATATTTATAAATGAAGAACTGTCAAATGATATTAATATTTTAATATTTTAGTATGTTTTTTTTATAATAAATAAGAATACACATATACGAGGTACATAAGTGTAACACAATTCGGTAATGCTTTAAACTACGAAAACGAGTATCTTCACATGCATCATCCCTTCTGGTAACTGAAACTGAAGTGGGAACAAGTGAGCATATTACCCCAAAAGGGTGCTCAATGAAAACATGTAACACATGTAACTCTCAGGTAATCACTAACATGCTTCACAGTTATAAAAGAATATAAATTGAAAGAAATAAGAAGAAACTACTCATTCAACAATATGCAACACGAAACAAGTGTCACTCTAACCTCGCCAAACTCATTGGAGAAGACGACGTGAAAGCAAACCTAATAAATAATAATAATGTTGTACTCACAGATTTCCCATACAAACCATGATTCAGAATATTACCATCAAAATCACAAAGTTAGTCAAACAAGCATAATATGCACACGGGTGATTTCCCTCAAATAAAATAGTATATATAATATCATAACGGATGAACAACTACCCTACTAAGATAATATTAAAACGGATGAGTTACCGCCCTACTATATTAGTAAGCAATAATATTAAAATGTATGAATTAACGCCCTACTAATGAAATAGATATAATAATATTAAAACGGATGAATTACTGCCCTACTAAATAATATTGTCAACAAATGAATTATCGCGATACTTAACTTAGCTAAGAGCAGTGGGGAAAATAGGAACTCCTCGCAGGAAATCTCACAAAACATATCACACACAAACACATTCATATCAAACATCGTAAATGCAGATATAACATACATTGCATACAAAAGTAACACATAAGTAATACATCAAAATAAACGCAATCATGCACACAAATAGTAAATTCTCATCATGCTCGCAGATAACTGAAAGCTTAATTATTACAAGAAGGTTACAGAGTTCCCACTTGATTTGATGACAAGCCTCGCCTACCTCGAGATCCTCAATCCACTAGTTCATCCTTTGAATCGATCGTTGTTAATATAGAATAACTATTAATCACATAAGCACTCTAAGAATTTATCCAATAGGCTTACACAATGCTCATAACATAATCTCATACAATTTTCTAGTTATAAGAGTTAGGTGAACTATCTAATGAATCTAAGCCCATTTATGGTTCTACACCTTTTTATTAGAGACATGTTTTTGGGCATACCAAAAAATTACCGGGCATACTCAAGGTTCGGCTCACAACTTTTTTTTGCCTAGGTTTGCTAGGTTCGGCTCACAAGTTGTGAGCCGAACCTAGACAAAATATATGCCCGATAATTTTTAGGTATGCCCAAAAACAGCCCTCTTTTATAATCTATCTTTAGCACATCTAAAGGTTTAATAATCCAATTAGGTTGATTTTATAGTCCATTAGAAGATATGTCAACTTTGTAAAAGGAACCAATGGTCAATTCGGACATTAAGGGTCCAATTCATGTTCAATGGGGATATTGGCTCTAAGTCCAAACCCACAAATCCGCCATTAAACTAAGGTCCAGTCCATAGGACCAGTCCATAGGAGTCAATTAACGGTCACTAAAAGTCAAAGCAGCCAATTTAACAGTCAATGTCTAGTCCAAGTCAAGTTCAGGGTCAACTAGTCAAGGTTAAGTCAAGATAACTAGTCAACTATCCAAAACGGTAAACTGAGTCAACTCAAGTCAAGATAGGGAACTCGGTGAGTCAACACGATTCAACTCAGTCTAAAGGACTAAGTCATCTAAACAAAACCAGTCAGACATCTGACATATTATGGCTTGAGTCATTTGCAGAGGCAAAAGACTCCGTTGTGCCTTCAAGGTGCAACACACCACATATTTATATCTAAGATGCATTTGTAACTTCAAAAACAACCCAACAGCTTAACTAAATTACAACATCCCTTCCTCATACTTAATTCTCAATGAACTCCATTAACACAATCCAATCCATAACAATATCAATTTCACCATCAGTTCTTACATTCCTTACATAACATTTTCATCTGTATTTCAATATCAACTCACCTGTAATAATTGTGGTTCACCATTAACTCAACTCATAACACTTGCAATACCAGTTCCCAACCAACCTCCTCTTCATATTCATACTTCCTAATTTCCTCTGCAAGACTACTTCGTATAATAACCTCAACTCCATCACTCTGCAACACTCATTACATATTCACTCCACTCTCAACAGTAACACCAACATCCATATATACACCACTTTAACTGAAATCCTTACTAGTCCTTTCTTTGTATAACATTTGTAGCCTAACTACAACTCTCATTACATCACCACCAACCTTTCTCAGTTTATCTTGTTCTTTATTAAATCCATCACCAACCTAAAACTTCAGCTCAGATCAAATATATTACAATACTAGCAATCCATCTTCACATCTCAGCAGCATCACCACTCTCATGAATTTCCACTCAAATTCGCAACAGACACAACCAGTGTATTACATACTCATTACCCTTTCCACTTCATCTAATAATACCACCACTAATACAATCCCTTAAACGTACCAACAATTACAGAACCACCATCCTACACATCTCATCCCCTATAGCATCAACATCACCACCTAAGTCTTGAAACAATTCAATTACCACCATTTCTTCTCACTAGACTGCAATCCAACAGAGTTCTATGTAGTAAATATCAATACTACTTTTAAAACTCATTTATGCTTCATTCCCAACATGTACTAACCCCTGTAGATCAATATTAAATCAATGACTCAAATTCGATCACTAACTCTAGCGTGTAATAACATTAACTCTTCTTCGAATAACCACTCTTCAATTCATCTTCTTCATCTGTAGATTCCTAACTCAGAAACCTTAATCCTCATCTTCAATTCATCTAAACCCTAACTCGAATCTCAAAACTTCTAAAAAAACCAAAATTAAACTTTACAAAATCTGTTCTACCTTAATTAATAATAAACCCATGAACTATTTCACCAAAACAAACTCAATTTCATAAATAAACAATAACAAATTAAGAATCCCTAATAAAATTCTTTGTTTACCTTTTCTGTTGGGTTTTGATTTCACCAGATCAACCTATACTACCACCACCTATCCCTTGATATTTCATTGCTCCCCTTCATCCCAAAACACCTTTTTTACCTCTCAAATCACTCATCGAACGAGAACACATAAGAGGAAGAAGGGAAAGAGAAGAAAGAAGAAGATAAGAGAAAGTGAATTCTTTTCGATCTGGTTTTATGATACGAAAATGTTTCATGCACAACTAAGTGCATGAACCGAAGAGAGAGAGTGACATAGAAAACAAATGGTGGGCTCTACCATTAACCCGGCCCCCCTGCTAATCACCTCCAGGGCTTTCCTAAGCCGTTGGATCCTTTAGTTGTGTAGATCGTTGTGCAAACACGTTGTGCGTGAATCATTTCCCTTTATGATAAAGCAATAAAGGGAAATGATAAGACACACCAAAATGATATGGGCATCCCAGGTCGGTTTACTTATAAAAAGACTATTTTTTCCTTCTCAAATCACTGATGGTGTCTTCTTCTTCCGGTATCCGAATGACCCGTTCGAGTAGTCCAATTCACATAACTATTCGAGATCTATCGAGTAGTACTATTTTTTTATCTAGATCGTTGTTATATTAATTCCTAAAAATTAACATTCTTATTTAATTAGTCGAGTCATTAGCGGATAAATCGTCTCTTGACTGGTCTAATAGCGTTGACGAACTTAAGGGTCCTTACAAATAAGGTTGATATAAAAGTGCTCATATGGCTAACCATTGGTTAACTATTGCAAAACCGACTAAGTGTACACGTTTAGGTACGGTTACTCAAACCTAAATAAAGTTGCATTCATTTGTGTATAACAAGCTAAGTTCGATCTAACGGTTGAAAGATATCATCTTGAATCCAATCATATTTTCATTTAACGATCAATATTGAATGCTTTGTTAAGGTAACTTAGATTGCAAACTTTGATTTGGAGACTATATAAAGGAGGACTCTAGCAACTGGAAAACCTAATCCCTACACCTCATTTGCGATACTAGTTGTAACAGATAGAGTCGATTCTCCTTTAACCTTAGGTTTTTCACGAAACATTGTACGTTAACGACTTAAAGACTTCATTGAGATTGTGAAACCATACCCAACTATTTTCTATGTAGTTGTGTGATTTGATCTTGTTGTTTCTATCTTGATTGAGTGCAATCGTAAGATTGTCTTGGGATTTATATCTCCGATAGGCAAGATATATAAAAGTAGTCATAAACATCTTCGTCTCAACGTTTGTGATTCCATAATCTTCTTTCGTTATTCGATTAAGATTATTGTGAGGTGATTGATAATTATAGGTTGTTCTTCGGGAATATAAGTCCGGATTATCGATTGGTTCTTGTTCACCTTGATTTATCAAAAGACGGAACAAGAACTCGTAGGTATATCTGTGGAATATAGATTTATCTATTCAATAGACTTTTTAGTGTGATACGGATTTGTTTATCAAGTCTTAGACTTTGGGTCGTAGCAACTCTTAGTTGTGGGTGAGATCAGCTAAGAGCATCTCCAACAGTGGGTGTTAAAAATCCTACGTGGATTTTTTTTGAGACCCTTATTTAAATGAATTTTTACATATAGTAAATATAGGACTCCATGACTAATAAACCATCTCCAGCAGTATATAGAGGTTTGACCCTTAGAAAACCTTATGTGATGAAATCATAACCGTTTAATTTTTTTTCTAATTAATTATTAAAAATAAAAAATATGACTTGGAGGTCATTCCGGAGGTCAAGGTAAGACTTTCTTCAAAACCTTCAAAATTAGTATTTCACCCCTCCTGTTTTATAGGACCTACTGTTGGAGATGGATTTTGTTAAAATGAAGGTTTAAAATCCTATGTGTCACTAAAAAATAAATATTCCACATTCTCTTGGAGATGCTCTAAGGGAATCAATTGCATATATAGTATCTTGCTAGGATCAGAGACGTAAGGAGCGCAACTATACCTTGAATCAGCGTGAAATTGATTGGGGTTCAACTACAGTCCAGATCGAAGTTAGTTTGTAGTAGGCTAGTGTCTATAGCGGCTTAATATAGTGTGGTGTTCAATCTGGACTAGGTCCTGGGATTTTTATGCATTTGCGGTTTCCTCGTTAACAAAACTTCTGGTGTATGTGTTATTTCTTTTCCGCATTATATTTTGTTATATAATTGAAATATCACAGTTTGTGCGTTGAATTGACCAATTGGTAAATCCAACCTTTGGTTGTTGATTGAAATTGATTGATCCTTGAACATTGTTCTTTGGTATCGTCCAAGTTATCTCTCATATATTCAATCAGGCTCGCAAATTATATTTGTTTGATTGCGGATTGAATTGAGAAATTGAGATATAACTCTTTGATATACTTTTTATAAGATTGAGTCTAACTGTCTAGTTGATTCTCTTGTAAGTATACTGGATTCAGTCCATACAGATTGCTAAGCGAAATATTGGGTGAGGTTGTTAGACCCCCCCACTTTTTCATCTTCTTAATATCCTCCTTAGTGGGTTTAAACAAGGCATTGCAAGCTTTTACCGGATTTTGACATATATGATATGTACATAGGAAATTTTGTGCATCTGGGAAGACACGGATATTGCATTTATTAATGCGTCATCTTGATCGGTTATGATCACCCTCGGAAGATGATTTTCCCGGAAGAGTAATTTCCATTGTCGTAATGCCCAATTATAATTGTAATCCCTCTGGTTTTCCATTAAACACCAATCCAATGTGAATGATACCTTGTCCGATGTTTTCCCCACGATGTTGAACAACAACATATTGTATTTGTTTGTCTTTTAGGTACAATCCATCATAATAACACCAAAACATGTATGAGCCAATTTTGCAAGCAAAGGATGTGAAATGAATATTTGAAGGGGCTTGTTGTCCGGCCCTCTTTTAATGATATGCGTGTAGTTGTGATCCTAAACTATCTTCTCAAATTCTTACATAACGCTCCTCCCTTCCCATTGCACCCTTCTAATACTTGCTTGTGCGCTATAAATTGTACTTAAAGAAGACAGGTTCGTCCGATCCTTTTCCTTGAAGCCCCTAAGAATTTGTCTTGGTTTGATACGTTCTTTGGTCAATCTATTTACATCCTCCAACGAGGGAGTGACCAACAAAATCTTCCGGATCCGGGTAGTTATAACGGCCGAAACACTCCTTACAATCCCGTTCCTTTTTCTTGTCTCTTAAATGGAATACAAGCTTAAAGTGGAAATTTTCCTTCCTCGTACGAGTCTTGTATACCTTATTTGGATATACGTAACCCTTTCTCTTGTGGCTATTATTCTCCTTGTATACCCCACTTCTCTCGAAATCCATATCAATGGCTTTCTTTGAACCTTGGGTATTCCTCAGTAACACACACATGTTCTTAAGAGCCATCTTTTTAGCCCAATCAATTGCTTCATGTTTAGATTTTATTCCCAACGTAAGGATAATAATAGGAGATTATAAGGTTCATTACAAGAAATCCATTAGTAAAGTTCAAGATACTAGGTGAAAAGTATTCTTTGGTAACATACCGGAGGCATTTTATAGTATTCTGACGTATCCCGACCTAGTGGCCTTGCATTTGTTGGATCAATATATGTCACAACCTAAGGATCGAATGAAAAGAAAATAAATTAGTTCCAAAAAAAATTAAAATGCTATGCCGGACCACATTTCCGGCATGCTCGACCAAAGTTCCAGCATGGTCAAATTGAACCGAAACTGAAAACCAAATTTGAAACGCTTTCTGGCATACAAATTTCATTGAAATCAACGCCAGAAACATATGTGTCGACATGTGTTCCGGCGTGGTAGATAATTAATATACCATGCCGGTATATAGCTTTGGAAGACAATGCTTCTTGTATGTTTTTTTGGAGGTGCTGGCATGGTGACATTAAAATTGAACCATGCAGGTAGCATATTCCGTGGCAGGTAAAAATTAAGTTTAGTACCGGCATGGTGTTTTCTGCTGAATACAATGCGTGCTTGTGTTTTCGAAAATCGGGGATATTGTTGGCTGGCATGGACGTAGTATGAATACCATGACGGTAATGGCACTCCCAGCATTGTATTCATACTACGTCTATGCCGGTACCGAGCTATTTCAGCTGAAACAATGGTGGATTCAAAGACAAAAAAATCTAATTTTCAGCCCATTGACACCTTTACCTCAGTATTGGGAGTGCTTGTATGTTGAACTAGTTTACTCTCTTCGGTTGGTTCTCAAGAAACACTCCATGCTCATAAAAGTCATGATCTAAGGGCGTTGGTTCCACAAATACTTGCAATTGTGAGTTGTTGTCATTAGCAGAAGATTGAAGATATGCTTCCTGTTGTAGTTGAGTTAAAGATCCGATCATCAGCAATTCTCTCTTCACAATCATCCTCCATTTTCACCAAAAAAAAATTCCCTCTCAATTTTTTTCCCTCCTTCTATTCTCACCCCACTCACCCAAATACAAATAAAAACACACACAAATTATTTAACAAATACTTGTGAATTTTGCTAATTATAATTAAACGATAAATCTAATCAGTGAGGGTTAGATTAGATATTAAGTAAAATACATATATAAGGGATGATCCTGATTTGATATTTAGATCCAGATTTTGTCATTTTGCTCCCCTATTAATTCAAGTATCCACAATAGCCGGTTGTTGGTAGTTATCATAGACAACTCAGTCGGTCGAGTAGTCGACCGAAGTACAGTGTGTATAGTCAAGAGTAAACGGTTGACTGATTCTAGATGACTCTTGTCTTTTACCACAAACACAAATTATAACCACTGCACCTCCAAAAGTAATTTTAACATTTTCATACAAATATGTTTTAATCAAAAAAAATAAACAGAAAAGTAAGATTCCGTTTCAGATTACATTGTTCCCATCTAATACCCTTTGAACAAAAATCTGTAGCATTTATTAAGCATAACCACTCTGATCGAGACATCCTAGATCAGTCGACCGTTTGATTAGTAGACCATTTGTTTTCAAACTAAATCACAAGTGTGTTATTGCCTAGGATACCGAAGTTATACTACAACGTACCGCACATTATCATCAAATTTTCTTTTTACGAGGGAACAGAGAGACATACTCTAGCGCTTTTCATTTTCTTTGTTTTTGTTCTTGCAATCCCTCTTCACCTGCAATACCCTCTTCTCACAGCCAAAAAACCCTAATCGCTTTTGGGGTTTCTTCCCTCTGTTCAGGTAAAATCCTCTCGTTTTTTGAAGTTCTTAGTAGTACTTGTTTGCTGTTGTTATTGTTAAAATGCATTTTTATTTTTTATTTTTTGATTCATGGTGTATTAGAGTGGCATAGAGTAGATTCTTTTAATGATTGAACTTTTAATAAATTTTTTACTTGAAATGTAGGTTTTGTGTTGGATTTTCGGTTTGTTACAATCCTGCTTTTGATTGTGGGTTTAGCTTGGATTTTGTGTTTATGTCTTCTTTTTGGTGTTACAATCTTCTTTCTCATGGTGGGTTTGTGCTGGATTTTATTTTTATGTGCTATTAAAGATGTTACAACTGTGTTTTGCTTTCCTAATTGAATTGATTTTACAACCGCCATTTGGACATGAAGGAATGAGAATGTAAATAGAAGGAAAAGTGGGTCTACTTGTGCAGTCTCATTGTTTCGTTTTTCCTAATGCCAGTGTTATCTGATAGAAATAGCGTTTTTCATTGTAGGTTTCTGTTGAATTTTGTGTCTGTTCATTTGGATGTTATAATCGGGTTTTTCATATCTATGTGCGCTGGTTCTTCAAGTGACATTTGCAAACTAAGGGGTGGTGAAGATGAAAAGTTTGTTGTTCTTATTTGGTGATGTAGTTGTCTTTTTGTACCTGTTTGCGCTAGTTTTTAAACCGGCAATTTCCAAAAGGGAGGGATGAGTATGTAAAATACTAGGGGTAACGAGGAAAAGTTTCTCTGTTTGTACCAAAAGCCTTTGCCTGATGCTGGTGTTATCGGGTACGAGCACCATTTTGCATAGTGGGTATTTTCTTATTGAATGCCAATTATGCCATCTTTTTGCTAGAAACTTTACTTTGTTTTCAAGATTTGTAGCTTTGGCAAAAGAGGATTAGTGTTTATATGTATTGATAACTTTTCGATACTGATTGCCGTGTGTAACAATTTGGTTATAATTTTGTGTTTGTTTATATTGTTAAGTGTTGAATATTTTGTTGTGGATTGTCATTTCGCCGTAATCTTTTAGTGTGGGTTTAAGTAGTTTTCCGAACTGGGTTTGTGTTGGAGTTTTTGTTGCTACAATCTTGCTGTATTCTCCATTTAATGGTTGCATTGTGTTATCTTAATAACCCGTGTTCAGTTTTTGTAATGGTTGCTTTTGATGCAATATTAGGTCTAAAGTGTTGTGTACAGTCCCATATTGTTCAAATTGATTCAATGCTGGTTTTTAAATGATTCAGAAATTTTATTCACTGGACTGACAGAAATCATGGATGGAAATAATAGAAGCCCAGCTTCAACTCCGCCTGTATGTATTCAGTCAGTTATTCATATCTGCCTATTTATTCTCTATTATCAGTTGTCCTTATGTATCGAATCAATTATTCTAATTTTTGCTTTGTTTTAAATTTTATTTCAAGGTGCAAACTGAAATAGTCACAGATTCAACCACTGATGTATGTAACGAAACAATTACTCTTAACTACACAATTTAACTTTGTTTTAAATGTGCTTCTGTTAATGAATCAAACCTTAATTATATCCAGGTACATTCCAATACTTCAAATGTGTCACAAGAGAGTGCAGGTTCAACTGAGGTTCCAAAAGTGAAGGAGAAATCTGTTAGCACTAAAAGGAGTACTATTGGAACTCTATTTGAAGTCTGGAGTCACCATATAAGGTACTGTTTTTCTTCTTCTTTTTGTAGTTTGCCAAAACTTGAAACTCCTTCTACTTGTAATTTGACCTCTTTCATGCGACATGCATGTCGTGACGGAATAAAAAGTTTCTTATCATATAATTGTTCGATTATAGACTTCCACCTTTTTGATAATTTTTAAGAACACTACACTTGCAGTTTTGTCTTTCCTTTTTGACCATTATTCATGTTATGCTATTTCTTTAGGAACTGTTGACAGGACTTTGCCTAGAAAGAAGAATGAGCGTAAAGTGAGTTCAAAACAGCCATCCAAAACAAAAGAACCGACTTTGGGAAGCTCTAATACTGAGATGCCTCAAACTACGTCGCCTCCTAGACATACGCCAGCCAGTTTTAATCAAAGTTTGCCCATTCAGGAAAAGGTCTGTAAGTCATTGAGGAGTTTTAATTACTTCCAATCAACGTGTTACTTGTTTTATATTCCCTAATGTATCAATACAACAGAATTAGTTGGTCTTATACATCAAAATATTTACAATTAAGGTTCAAACTTTCAGATTTGCTGAACGGTTCCTTCGGGTTTCTACTGTCAATTGGTTTTATCGCAGTTCTATTTTACCCCTGCTTCAGAAGGTTTTAGGATAAATATTAAATACGCGAGCTTGTGTTTCACAATGCACACTACTGTCTTATCTCCTCTAGTCTGACATTGATTTTAAGAATATATTTTCCAATTATGCAGCTTGAATATCTGAAGCAGATGGGTACTGTGAAACATGACGGCACAGTTGAGTTCCAAGTTCCAGCAGATGCTACAGATGACACTTTTCATTTTAAAACTGAAGATGCTAGTATTGTGACTGCTGACGACGAACCTTGTGACTTGGAGAACATTAAATCTATACCACCAATGCAAATAGTAATGCTTATTGTTGGTACCCGAGGAGATGTACAACCATTTATTGCTTTTGGTAGACGCCTTCAGGTTATACTTTTTGCGTGTTGATAATTTTTGTGATATCGCAAAATTCCTTTTGCTTAGCTTTTTATTTGTCACTTTTGGAGCAACACTACATCAAGAAACAAAAGTCCAGCATGTCTGCAAATAAGATGTCTTACCCCTCCTTATTGACTGACATTTCACTAATTTGACTGTTGTTGATATTCCATTCTATGCAGGATTATGGCCATGGTGTCAGATTAGCCACTCATGCCAACTTCAAGGATATGGTCTTGACTGCTGGTTTGCAGTTCTATCCTTTAGGTGGAAATGCAACAGCACTTGCTGAATGTAAGTAATTTTCATTGGATACCTCATTGCATTCTAATTCTAACTCGTATCCTTTACCTGCTGAGAATTTCAAATCATTTTTGAGCATTTCTTGATGAATCCTAAACAAAATGTTTTTTTTTTTTAATTTGGAGTCACAATTTGGTGGTTGTTCAATATTCCTAAAATTGAATAGTGGTCCCTACAGTGGTATATCATTTTCAGTACCATAAGCATGTACAGGGTCATTTTGTTTCAATGTATAACTTTTATTTTCATTGTTCTGCTTACTTTTAACTGGTATTGCATATAACCACACCATATGGTAAAATATTTGAAAATATTTTGAACTTTTTATATCTGGGATTGCTAAGTTTAATGACTCAGTTGTATGCGTGTTACATATATGTGCTTACTACACTAATTTATCATCTTTTTCTTAGGCATGGTAAAAAACAAAGGATTTTTTCCTTCCGAAGCTTCAGATATCCACTACAAGGAAAACGGCCTTTGACAACACTGCAAAGCCGTTGTCGAAATGGTATGACAACGTTTTTCCAGACGTTGTTGAATGGGGGGGTTGTTAAAAGATTTGTGTCTTCGACAACAGTTTATATCCATTGCAAGAAACGTTGTCATATCAACCATCTGACAACAGAAAAAAACCATTGTCAGATGACCTAATGACAACAGAAAAAAACCATTGTCAGATGACCTAATGACAACACAAATAAACCATTGTCAGATACATATGACAACAGAAATAAACCATTGTTAGATGACCTAATGACAACACAAATAAACCATTGTGAGGTACCTTATGACAACAAAAATAAGCCATTGTGATATAGCTAATGACAACAAAAATAAACCATTGTGATATAACGTAATGACAACAAAAATAAACCATTGTGGTATGCGATTATGACAACACAAGTAAGCCATTGTGATATGTCCCAATGACAACATTTCATTTCCATTGTAAGAGGTACATGTTTAACAATAGATAAATTGTGTTGTCTAAGTACGCAATTCACAATTCTATTAATCCGTTGTTGAAATGTATTTATATTTAAAAAAAAATTAATAAGAAATTAAAATTTTATATAACCGCTTTGAAAAATGTAGTTCACTTCTTTTGCTAATGTTTGAAATAATTGAAAACACCAAGACTCAAAGAAGATATAAAGTTGATATTGACTTTCTCACTCCTTCCTGGGAAGATGCTTGATGACCCTGGATATCCTTCTTCCTCAAACTTCTACGGCTTGCATTTAACTTTTAGTGCCGATACCTAGCAGCATTGTGATGGTTGCAAACACTTTAGCATAAAAGCCCGTAACATTCAAGCGTTGTATAAGTAAGCAAAACATTAAGAAGGGAAATGCATTCTAGCTAAGATTGTTGTGAGTAGAAAAACATACATATATATATATATCATTTTTATGATTTCCGAGGGATTTGAACCATACCATGTTATGTCTATGACGCTAGGAAAGTGGACCAAGTTCACAAGTAGTTTCAAAAGCATTCCTTGTATTTGACATACCCCCGTTGTTTGTGGAAACAAGTAGCACAACAAACATCATCCCGCACACAACATATATATAGGTGCTCTTAGATAAAAACATGAAAAATAATATATCAAGGAGATGACATTACGTCTAAGGAGATGTGTCACTAAAGTACCTAGAAAGGGAAATCCTAAAAGGTCATAGTGTGACAAGTGATCCTCTTTGAACCATACCATGTTATGTCTATGACGCTAGGAATGTGGACCAAGTTCACAAGTAGTTTCAACAAAGATTCCTTGTATTTGATGACCACTCGTTGTTTGTGGAAACAAGTAGCACAACAAACATCATCCCGCACACAACATATAGGTGCTCTTAGATAAAAACATGAAAAATAACAAATCAAGGAGATAACATTACGATCTAAGGAGATGTTTCACTAAAGTACCTAGAAAGGGAAATTCTAAAAGGCTTCAAGGTGTGACAAGTGATCCTCATTAAACGAATCTACCGTCAATAAAAGTTGAAATAACCAGGTTCATATCTTACCACCACGAAGTCCGCCATAAATGAAAACAAGGTCCTCAATAGCAGCAGTTGCATGCCTACAGAGTCTCGTCAACTCAACATCGCATCTCCACCACCGCATCAGCACTATATCTCGCTTTTTGGTGGTTGTTGCAAAGGCTTTTGTGTCACACCGGACTCCGGCGAGAATATCCATCGATTGTACAACGAAAAAAAGAGATAACATCCAAAAAAACTCTTAGTAAATGTTTGGGGACAACATATTTTATATCTTCATTATGAATTTATATCTTCATTAGGCATGCTCGATTGTAAGATGAAGTGAGTTGCATAAAAGATCGGAAGGACAATAGTTGAACTTTGAAGTATTACCAAATATAAGTAGAAAACCGAATACTCAGTGCATCCTAATATCCCTCCACAAAGAAAAAGAAGACCATCATAAGTGCACAAGCAGTTGCATACCTACGCTAACACATCAGACAAAACAGAAACGTTAGAAATGAACAATTCATTACAAATCTATAAAGATCAAAAAATCAAGTAAATATGGATGATACCGACCCACACACCCCCGCATAATATCCAATATGGTCCTGCCCTTCCCTTTTCCCCTCCTCCTTTATCCGGGCTTGGGACCGGCAATGTAAAACCATTTACATTGGCGGAGTTAAAAAAGGTGTTTACCTATAAAAGATAACATGATATTATATACATATATATACATATATATAAGAACCCGTGAGGTTGTTCACATTACAAAATATACAAAATAAGTATCCAAACAACTTCCTCAAAAGAAAGCATACCCGCAAAAAAGGATAAAATTGGCATTTCGTTCCACCGTACCAGAAGCCTAATACCAACAAAAAGATAGAGCCATCCGAAAATATCTACAAGTTAACATGTCTAGCACTAAAGCTAATTAGATGAACTCCTATTCAACGAAAGCATACCTACAACAAAAAAAAGAGAAAACTGGTATTTCGTTTCATGGTACCTAAGCTTCATACCAACAAAAAGATAGAACCGTCCGAAAAGATCTACAAGTTGACATGTCTAGCACTAAAGATAATCAGATGAACTCCTATCCATCAAAAGAAAGGAATGACATATGCCATGCAACATGCTTGTTCCTTGACCTCCCCCTACAAGTCTTTAAAAACTAGTTGGCTTCCATAAATGAGCTTCGGGGACCACCGGATTATCCACCCAAACAGCGCATGCATCATTTCCTAATGGAGTCAGTGAACATTTCTATCAAGCACCAACGAACGCTACTCCCCTCTCGCAACAATATCTCCTTGCCAACTAAGCAACTTGCAAGGTTGATCCTCCACAGGCTTGTTCACACCAACATCGCTGTGTGCATTGCTATCAAATTTTGACTAGCCAAAGTTCAACACAATAAAAAAAATTAGTACATGGAAGCTTCAAGATAAACATATATACAAACATGACTTTCAAAACTTACTTGAGGTGTGGCTACTTGTGACTGATCATTACATGGGCCGCAATCCGTTTTCCGATTCCTACCCTGTTAGAAGAACCCTAAGTTAAAAACAAATTCCAATATTTAAAAAAACATTTAACTATGCTAAACAATATTTACCTCATATAGAATGTCCACTTTAGATTCCACGTCAGCCGATCTTTGCGAAAAGAGAACCGATAAACTTAGTACTTTGAGCCTGGGCCTTCAATTTTGAACGTGTAACTCCATACCCTAAACCCGTAACTCTACCAGGTCGGTCTTCACCTCTAGCTTTTGCAAGAGGATCCTTCTTAAGTGATGTTGAAGAGGATTGGCCATTGTTTTGCATCTCCAACATCTTGAGTTTACACAAATCAATACCATCAAGTAGTTGTTTTTGTTAAAAAAAACAAGATCAAATCAATTAATGCATTCTTGTTCTTACCAATTTTTGCGAAACAATCGAGTTTGTGTTTTTTCCTTCCCATTTCCTTCTACGATTTTTACGAGATAGTAACCACAACTCTTCTCTAGGTATAGCCTTGTTTGTCTTTCTTTCCTTCTTACGCAAAAAAAAAATCGATTCTAAGAGTATTAGCATCAACTCACCAACTAACCATAGAACCCGACATTGGTATGAGTTTACCAAATCATCTTCAAAACGAGCATAACCAAGTCGGCTTATGCCATGTGGCTCTGTGATAGCTTCGCCTCAACTCGACATAGCCGCACCTTTGGCCTAAACTAGAAAAGAAATAATTAACAAAAGGAAAGTGTCTTTTGAAATAAAATAATTAATTTTGATCCAAGTCAAAAACATACTTTATAAGATGTTGAGGTGACACGTGCTATAAATTGTTCCCACTCGCGATCACCATACAGGTTGGCTTCTCGAGAGGCAAGTTTTGTCTTCCTTGTATCTTCATCTTCAATTTCCATTGCCTTATTTACCTTACTTGCAATATTACATCTATGTTGTCTCAACATGCAACCCATTTTTCCAAAGATGAAGTCTTTGCAGGTCATCATCTAGCTTGTACTTTTGCTGTAATGCAAACATTTTTGTTAGAACAAATTAAACAAAATAGATACTAATAAACTAAGCATATACGGTGGGAACTTATGCAATCGAATTTTAGTTACCTTCAACACAAGTAAATATGTCTTCTTTTATAGATGGTTGAACATATGTCCAATTGTCTTCGTTCACCGAGATGGTTGTTCGAACTAACACACCTAACTCACTAGCCATTTCTACGGATTTGGACCAATTGGTTGCCCCTTTGAGTTCCACTCTACCTCTTTAGCTTTATTGGGATCACAAGCACCCTTCAAATGTGTTGGACCTCGAACCGCTTGGTTCTTCTTTTCCTTGTCAACTTCATCATCATTGCTGTGTGAGTGTCATTTTCTCTTCACTATTAGAGGGAGATTGATATGCGACATTATCATCAACCCGTGGCTGTTGTGGTATATGTTCTTCTATTTCCACTCTATCCTTCGTCTTAGCTTTATTGGGAACACCAAAGCATCCTTCATATGTGTTGGACCTCGATCCGCTTGCATATTTTTTTCCTTGTTAAGTTGATCATTGCTATGTGAGTTGTCATTTTCCTCATGACTATTAGAGGAAGATTGATTTGCGACTTTATCATCAACCTTTGGCTGTTATGGTATATGTTCTTCTAACTCCACTGGCCTTCTTCTTAGACTGTCCACATTGTCTTTTAGAACGCTTATTTTTAGTTATTGTTATCTCTGTGGCTCCTCTCGTACATGGTTGATTTGTAGTTCCTACTAGAAGAGTCCTCTTTTTCTTTGGACTTGGTCGTTTACTTTCAATACGAGAAGATCTTGTCTTCAATAGCTTGTTTTTATTAGGTGAAGATCTTGTCTATCAAAGCAAATTACATGCACCAAAATAGCAAAATGTTCAAATATTAGTACTCACCAAAAATACAAACTATTACAACTTCCAAGGATAAGTTATAGGTCTTTACCGTGGTGCCATAGTGGTTATAAGCTCCAGAAAGAGCAGTTACTATATCCAGCTGCTATTATGACAAGAAACTGTTAATTATTGAGATACAAATAATTTCAAAGCATTTATACTTGGAAGGTCATAGCATAACACAAAGAAATAAGTGAGACAGAACAAACACAAACAATGAAATGCAAATACACATATTCAACCATTCAAGAGTCATAACCAAAGGCTACAAAAAGAACAACAAAGATAAAAGCATCCACTTCATTCACAACCATCATCGCTATCCAGATCAACATTAGGAAGTGACAAAATATCTAATGGTTGATAACCCGTATCAACACTTTCATCATATAGTTCTAATTCATGGAAACCCCTCGGCGGCGGTTTCAAAACCACACACCAATTAGATGCATCGACTCATGAGAATAAAAAACTTGTTTCGCTTGTGTTGCTAGAATGAATGGATCGCTTTCAAACCGGTTCTATCTTGGTTAAAGTTGGCTAACGTAAAACCATCTTCAACTTTAACACCACGAACCATATGAGCCCAATCACAATCGAATATCGGTATTTGGAAGTTCCTATAGTTCAATACTATAATTTCACGTAAAACACCATAGAAAGTGTCGAGTCGAACGGGCATTGTTTTCTTCACCGATTGTTTCTCGAGTCGCTACACTTGTGATGTTTGATTCAATACAAACTCCGCTACATTGAGTGGCTCTTTCAATCAAGCAATACGGAACCGAATGCCATTGATAACGTAACCGGTATATGACTTGCATTGTTGCAAAGGTCCATATGATAACCACCTCACTCTATCTCGATACAAACTTGTGCCCATGCATATATGTGATTGCACCTGTCAAAAGAGTACTCTCATAAAGATATGAAGCTTAATATATTGGTATAGAAATACACCTAAAGTAGAATATGTTAGACTAACCTTTTCTTTAAACCAATCAACAAAAGTATCGAGTGTGCCTTCTCGAGTTGGGGGATTTCTACATAGTCTTCTATCCAAACACTTTAACTCTTCCATATGCATACTAAGATTAAAAATGGATTAGTAGAAGCGAAAGTCACGAGTTAAGGGCTGTTTTAGAAAGGTATGTATAAATTTGCACTTACTCTTCATAAGGACGAACTTCTCCGGTTCATTGAACAACACATATCTATGCGCGATATTCAACATAACGTTATCCATTAGTACAGAGTGTCTTTAGAAACGGACGTCCTAAGGAAGATGAATCACTTTGAGCACCTTCATTGCGCTTTCCGGCGTTCACCTATTTCACTGCTTGGGCACGCGTTCCTTGATAAATCTAATGGCCTCCTCTCTGATATAGCACTCTCTATACATCCTTCAGACGTGCTTGATTTTTCACGAACCTTGAATATCTTCATATATCTACAAGAAGAACAAGAGAATGATTTGTTTAGAATACTATGAAAAAATATGTTTATGCTTTATAACAATCTACAATAAGTAACATAAACAAACAAAAAAAAAAAAGATATAGTGGCATACCTTTCAAATGGATACATCCAAATGATACCGAATGTGTCCACCCAAACGGACTTCTCGAGCTAGGTGAATACACAAGTGTATCATTATATCAAAGAAAGAAGGAGGGAAATATCTCTCAAAAAGACACAATGTCACAACAACTTCTTCTTCGATCTCGCACTATCTTATTCCCGTCAACTACCCTTTGGCATAACTCATTGAAAAATGAACACAACCGAAAGACCGCATTTCTTGGCCCTTCCTAAAAGTCCTCGTAATGCTACACATAGTAATTGTTGCACTAAAACATGGTAGTCATGAGCTTTTAGATTGTAAACTCCATTTTCCTTAGAGAAACATCTCCTAATGTTTGAACCGTACCCATCAGAACTTTCAAATTTGTCAACCTATCAATAAATATACTTTTCTCCTTATCTCATTAACCTATATGGTGCTTGTGGAAGGACTAGTTTACCATTTTTTTCGGTTGGATGTAGTTCGGTCTCCTGTCCTAATGCAACCAGATCCTTCCGGGAGTTAAGACCGTCTTTAGTTTTGAACTTTATATGCAAAAGTGTACCAAGAATACTCTCACCAACATTCTTCTCAAGCAGTGCATGACATCTATATTATGGCGTAGTAACAAATCCTACCACAATAAAAGAATATATTTGTTAGTACACAAAAAGGTAAAATCGATAAGGGGCGTTTAAAATTAAATAAGCATACGTTACATATGGCAGATTAAAGTTACCTTCCAAAGTAGGGCAGTTCAAAAAAATTGACTTCTTCTTCCACATCTCAAGTAACTTCCGACCATCGCTAAACCGTCACTCCCTTTACGACGAACAATCTTTTTCCTCTTTCTTTTCTTGTCCATTTTCTTGTTTGCTTTCATGTCTTTTTTCTTGTCTTTGTCTTGTTTTGGCTTACCGTAATCATTCACTATAGAACTCGAGCTTCCAAAACTTCAACACCGACATTATATGAGGCTCTTTATTCTTCTCTTGTGTTCCATGAAACCAACTTTTTTGTTACGCATAGGGTGACTTTGAGGGAGAAATCTTCTATGATTCATGTAGACTGCTTTTACCACTAAAAGGCAACCATTGTGAAAGAGTTTGAACACCACAAATAGGACATGTCGCCTTTCCTTTGTAAGTACAACCAGCTAGGTTCCCCGTAAGGGGGAAATCATTTATCGTCCACATTAAAAGAGCACGCAACTTGAACATAGAACAACTAGAAGAATCATAAACATCCACACCATTCCATAACTTTTTCAAATCATCAATTAATGGTTGTAAAAACACATCAATGTCATTACCAGGTTGTTTGGGACCGGAATTAGTAAAGACAACATAATATTTTCTCTTTGCATGCAAAACTCGGGGGAAATTGTACACATCAACCATCACAAAGCCAACAACTATGCGACGGAGAAAGGTCACCGAATGGATTAAATCCATCTCAGAAGCCCAAGTCGTAAATTTCTTGGCTCGCAAGAAAATCAGGCCATTTCTCGGTCGATTTTCTTCCAAGCCATGGAATCCACCGGATGACGCATTTTACCATCTTTACTTTTCCAACTTTTATGTGATTGCAATTGTTTAGTCTGTCTCTAATGACCCAAATATTCTTTCGAGACGCTGGAATAATAGGAAAATACCTAAGAACCTTTACCGGAATCCTCCGTTTAGGACTCTCATCTTTATCATCATCTTCATTGTTGGACTTATCTTTTTCCAACGAGAAGCATGACATTTTGGGCAAGTATCCCTATCTCATGAGTTCATTTCTAAATAAGCAACAATCATTCTCACATGCATGAATGCTTACAAAACCAAGCTCAAATCTTTTCAAAACTTTCGCATTCATATGTGGTTGTAGGAAGACAGTTATCCTTGGGTAACATCTCATAAATTGTCTTAAGAAGTTCATCAAAAGCAACTTGAGATAACCCACTAACTGTTTTGT
This sequence comes from Papaver bracteatum, assembly GCA_023529315.1. Taxonomy (NCBI): domain Eukaryota; kingdom Viridiplantae; phylum Streptophyta; class Magnoliopsida; order Ranunculales; family Papaveraceae; genus Papaver; species Papaver bracteatum. Next base: position 4,713 of record JAJJWX010001448.1, on the reverse strand, counting down.
GCTTATACAATGATACTACTAGACAACTTGGTGTGACTCAGTGCACCCTAGATATAAAGGAATATCGGCGTCTTCCACTAATTTTTCTAATGGTGTTTCATTAGTACCTTCATTAATAACAGGATCATCAATCAAATCATCTTGAATATTTGTATCGAAAAACATTGCATGGTCGAAGTTATCGGGTCTTCAGGATCTTTCATAGAAGTACTAACATGTTCACCGTGAAAAACCCATTCAAGTGTAAGTAGATCCATTCCCCTAACAAGTAAGTGTTTATATACCTCATTCCGGTTCACTTCCTAAATTCTTACAATCAACACAAGGACACTTCAGTAATGGTGGATTGCCTAGATTCTCACCGACGGTTTTCAAAAAATTCCAATGCAACTCCATATTCTCGGGTTTTGATCTACATTAACGTAGATATATAAAACACAATCAGACTTGGAAAACATAAACAAGAAAGCATGTTAAAAAACACAACAGGTTTAGCTTTAAAACCTTCGCAAGTAAACCTAGTCTTTCTCCATCATGGAAGACCACAGTTCAACCTAGCTAGTATAAATAGCAAAAACATGTTGCATATCAAAGATAATATCAAACGTGTATGAGTAATACCCTAACAACTCTTACAAGATCAAATACATCTATCGATGTCACAACAATATGCAACAAATAAAGCATTTCAAATAATCCATAAACCACAAAAGCATTCCAAGAGAGATTTGTGAAACTTACCAAGTTGTCTAGATCTCAAAGCCTGGAGACAAATAAAAAACACAAAAACAAACTTATAAATATCATGAGCCACATAAGTATAAAAAATCGCTTAAAACAATAGCATTTCAAGAAAAAATTATTACAACCATACTTGCCTCTCGAAATTGTTCACTCGACTCCAAATTCGTAGCTAGCCGCAATCATCCACAAAATAGTAAACAAATTTAGGTAAAACGAACACAAATATTTCTTTATAATAAGAGACCCAAAATCGCCACATGCCAACACCACAATCACTCTTGATTGTAGGAAAGCCACATCAGCAGCACTTTCCAAGTCATCACAAGTGAAGTGCAAAATCCAGATTCTTCGAAGTAAAAGGTAGAACCTAATACAATGAATAGAAAACTTCTTCTACTCAATTTCCATGTCACAGCACCGTCATCATATCATTAGACCCATCTCCTTCCATAAAACTTGCATAACAAACAACTAATAGTCGAATACAAAAGACACCATACTACCCCGGCTTCCCTTACAATAGAACATATCTATATAGTTTGCTAAATGGGTGGTAGCTAATTTGTTGAAAAAAAGAAAAGACATGAAGTACTAAGAATAGAAGACATGAAGTAATAAGAAGAGAAGATAGAGACCGATATATACATCACGGCACGCAAATAAGAAAAAAGAGTTCTTGATCTACCGTTGTACGTTAACACAAGCTTAATGTATGAGAAGCACCTCCCACTTTAAGGTGAGGAATGATTACATGCATCCTATCCTATGACACCATCCCCAAATAATTGTGTAAGTTCATTCCATTACAAAATTTGAACTTTTTCACCTTATGAGATGACGCATCGGCATATACATCTATGTATGCACGTGGTATAGTGTATATAAGTTAATATGCAAGACAATTTGGTATGATTGTATAGGAATGCCGAGAAATGGCAATTACAATTAGGAGCTAGGAAAAAAAACCAAGTCTACATTGGATGCGCCATAGTGTATTTAAAAGAGAGAAACACCATTCAACAACAACAAAAAATCAATCAAAAAATTAAAATAGATGTACATGATGCGACCTCATGTCCTACATAAGGTCAATGACTAACCTCAACCATTCTTCTTCTTCTTCTAACATACAAACATCATCATTCGATACATGATTCACTAAACATGATACTGATCTTAGTAATCAAATCACATAAAACCATCCTAAACATGATATTTCAGGATCTAAGATTACTTGCAACATGAAATTGAAGTAACTACAACAAATGTAAACACTAAGATTAACACTAAAATACAATCTATTTGTCGCTTCAAATACAACATTGACTAAACATGTTACTAAGCATACAAAATCATATAAAACAAACAAATGTAGAAACTAAACTAAAAAACCAACCGTAATAAAAAAAATTAAGCGGGGAAAAAAACAAACTCACCCATACAACATAATCCACTCCTCAAGTTGTTGATGCCGATGATACATATAAACCCACAAATCTTACCCAAAAAGAATAATCACGTACCATTAAATTAGTTTCAAAAATAAACACCAAATCAGTAATAAAAAATGTAAGATTTAACAAGAACCTTAAAAAATATCCAATCATCTAAAGAAACCCATAAAAATTAGAAAATCAAAAACCCCTATATTCCAATAAGAATACAATTTATCAAAAAGGAAAATACGTAACAAACTAAAATCAATAAGAATTTCAAAAAAAAAAAAACACACACACACAGTTAGACTCTCTTTGGAATCTCGGACAGAAAGAGAAAAACCTTAGACCCTCTTTCCGCCCAAACCGAAATATCTCGATAAAGATTAACAGTTAAAAGGTTAGTAGTGGTACGATTAACATCCATTTCAAAACCCTTGTTGTAAAAATGAAATCTTATTAGCTCTTACAAACAAATCGACAAAAAATGATCTCAAATACACATGCATTCCGCATCTAACAAAACCCCTAAATTTTTCTTGAGAAAATTAATTTTTTTTTACCATGTTTATGAATCGAACATGTACAAGACCATCTAGCCGTATTCGGTATTCTAATCTTAGATGAAATTAGAAAAAAAAATCAATCTAAACTCTCAATCGATGGAGAATAGATGAGGGAATGATTGAGAGAGGAAAAAAAATCAAAGAGAAAGAAATTCCTGATGGAGATGATGGAGAGATAAAGGAATAATTACTAACTATACCTTCTTCTTACTCCACCTTCTTACTCCACCGCTTTGAAGAAAAGGGGAAGAAAGGGGTTTTTGGTTTTCTTCGTACTTAGTCGCCTAAAGAAAGAATGTCTTTTTTTTTGGTTTAGTTTACTTTTTGGTTCTATCCGCATATGGACCAAAACAAAGCTTTTAAGGCAAGATAAAAAAGCCCACGCGGACCATATTTGCCGCTCACAAAGTCAAATTTTGCCGCTCACTTTGCCGCCACTATTTCACCAAAAGTTAAACTTTGCCTCTCATGTTTTGGCAAGTATATTTTTTTGCCCGCTCATGTTTTTTTACATGGGTTATTTAGGGCGACCCAACACAATTAGGGGCGACACAAAACGACAAAATAGGTCATAATCGTAGGTTATTTCCGGGGTTTTTTTTTAATGGCCAAACTACCCTTTACAATCGGTAGGTTATTTCACAATCGGAGTAAATTTAGTTTGTATAACTTCCGAATATAAAGTATCCCCAAAATAAAATCCTATATCTTTGAATTTTGATTATCCTATAATCGGTAGGTAAATAAAGTTATCTTAACTACCGATTATACAAAAGAGGACCTAGTGCAAATGGATATATTGAGAAGAAAGAAAAGGGATAGTTTGTTCACTCTAATTATTCCTAGAATAAGGACTATGAACGAAGATAATTATTTAGACCTCTGCTTTCCCGACTATAAATAAGAATCGAATTAAACTTGAAGAAGTTCAATAAAAATAATTTGTATTAATCAAATTCAACCTGCTCTAAACAAAAAAAAGAAGATCCTTAAATAGACGTGAAAAACCCTAACTTGTGCGACAAGAGAGGATGAAAACAACTCCACAACCGACTCAAACTCTAAATTTGCTATTTTTGGCAAATTTGAGATTTTCCTAAATAATGATAGTACTTATCAAAACAAACTACGGCCACAAATGGCGATAAACGGACTCCTAACGAAGAAGTTATTAACAAAATAAAACTTTCCTAAAACGGAAAAATGGGTCTAAGACGCCCGAGACAATGGAATATGGCTAAATTTAGGGAAGACCAAGGCAAGCCAGAGATACCCGTCGGCCTCTGCTTCACAACAGTCGGTCTTTTGCCTCCAAATAGGCGATGGCGTACTGCATCGTCGCATCAAGACCTTTGATAAAAATGCTACCATAATCGGTAGAGAATTTTTAGGTTATTTAAACTCCGAACATAGAGTAGCCCCAAATGAAATTTTGCAAAATCCTCTTTTTTTTTAATTTTGGTTGAGCCTATAATCGGAAGAATGGAAGAGTTATCATGACTTCCGATTATACAAAGGCTTTTTGCAAATATCCTACCATAATCGTAGTCAAGATAGTTCATATAACTACCGAATATAGAGTAGCCCCAAAATGAGATTTTGCAAAAATCCTTTTTTTTGGAATTTTGGTTGAGCCTATAATCGGTAAGAAAGGAAGAGTTATCATGACTTCCGATTATAGGTTGCCCCAAAATGAGTTTTTTTCTAACTCACCTTGAATCCTAGTTTTTTTCCTTCAAAGATTTTAAAATAGACAAAAAATTAACTTGACAATGCACTTTAAACGTTGTGAAAATATAGATCAACAACGTTTTTAAAAGAAACGTTGTCGAAAAGCTACCTTCATAACTCGTTGTTTGTTGGGATAGGATTCAAATAATGGTTTATAGGGTAAGTGTTGTGGAAAGCTTATTTATCGACAACGTTTCGCAAAACGTTGTCATATATCCGTTGTCAAAGGCCATTTT